>CAJHNH020000531.1:0-262082 GCA_905116865.2 Candidula unifasciata | reverse complement strand
ACATGTCACAGGTACATCCTTATATGCTCTGTCACTATCATTTATGTCTGCTACTTGGTTCCTCATCTCTCAGGCAGATGCACTACAACTTTGAAGAAACGACCCTAATTAGTTTAGGGGAGTGGTGGTCTGTTTTTTTTTCCTTGAAAGTGATGGGATTCATATCCCGAAATATCCCAAATTTCTGTGTCTTGATGTATCCTGAAATCTCTCATATTTAAATCTCTTGATTATCCTGAAATGTCCCATATTTAAATCTCTTGATTATCCTTAAATTTCCCATATGTACATCTGCAAATATATCCTGAAATGTCTATATATATATATATATATATATATATATATATATATATATATATATATATATATATATATATATATATATATATATATATATATATATATATATATATATATATATATATATATATATATATATATATATATATATATATATATATATATATATATATATATATATATATATATATATATATATATATATATATATATATATATATATATATATATATATATATATATATATATATATATATATATATATATATATATATATAAATCTCCATATGTATATCACCAGGTATATCCTTAAGTGCCAAAACACCAATGCCCAACAAATACGTGATGACAAGTACACACATTATCCTGTGTTAAAGCTGCAGAACCTGTTAGCTAGGACAGTAGCTACTGGTGAGTTAGCTTTGTGTGTGTGTGTTTTGTTTAGAACATTAGCTACTGTGAAGTTGGCTACAACATTAGCTACTGGTGAGTTAGCTACAACATTAGCTACTGGTGAGTTAGCTACAACATTAGCTACTGGTGAGTTGGCTACAACATTAGCTACTGGTGAGTTAGCTACAACATTAGCTACTAGTGAGTTAGCTACAACATTAGCTACTAGTGAGTTAGCTACAACATTAGCTACTGGTGAGTTGGCTACAACATTAGCTACTGGTGAGTTAGCGACAGGGGAGTTGGCTACAACATTAGCTACTGGGTAGTTGGCTACAACATTAGCTACTGGTGAGTTAGCTACAACATTAGCTACTGGGGAGTTGGCTACAACATTAGCTACTGGTGAGTTGGCTACAACATTAGCTACTGGTGAGTTAGCTACAACATTAGCTACTAGTGAGTTAGCTACAACATTAGCTACTGGTGATTTAGCTACAACATTAGCTACTGGTGAGTTGGCTACAACATTAGCTACTGGTGAGTTAGCGACAGGGGAGTTGGCTACAACATTAGCTCCTGGGGAGTTAGCTACAACATTAGCTACTATTGAGTTAGCTAGAACATTAGCTACTGGGGAGTTGGCTACAACATTAGCTACTAGTGAGTTAGCTACAACATTAGCTACTGGTGATTTAGCTACAACATTAGCTACTGGTGAGTTGGCTACAACATTAGCTACTGGTGAGTTAGCGACAGGGGAGTTGGCTACAACATTAGCTCCTGGGGAGTTAGCTACAACATTAGCTACTATTGAGTTAGCTAGAACATTAGCTACTGGGGAGTTGGCTACAACATTAGCTACTAGTGAGTTAGCTACAACATTAGCTACTAGTGAGTTAGCTACAACATTAGCTACTGGTGAGTTGGCTACAACATTAGCTACTGGTGAGTTAGCGACAGGGGAGTTGGCTACAACATTAGCTACTGGGTAGTTGGCTACAACATTAGCTACTGGTGAGTTAGCTACAACATTAGCTACTGGGGAGTTGGCTACAACATTAGCTACTGGTGAGTTGGCTACAACATTAGCTACTGGTGAGTTAGCTACAACATTAGCTACTAGTGAGTTAGCTACAACATTAGCTACTGGTGATTTAGCTACAACATTAGCTACTGGTGAGTTGGCTACAACATTAGCTACTGGTGAGTTAGCGACAGGGGAGTTGGCTACAACATTAGCTCCTGGGGAGTTAGCTACAACATTAGCTACTATTGAGTTAGCTAGAACATTAGCTACTGGGGAGTTGGCTACAACATTAGCTACTGGGGAGTTAGCTACAACATTAGCTACTGGTGAGTTAGCTACAACATTAGCTACTGGTGAGTTAGCTACAACATTAGCTACTAGTGAGTTAGCTACAACATTAGCTACTGGTGATTTAGCTACAACATTAGCTACTGGTGAGTTGGCTACAACATTAGCTACTGGTGAGTTAGCGACAGGGGAGTTGGCTACAACATTAGCTCCTGGGGAGTTAGCTACAACATTAGCTACTATTGAGTTAGCTAGAACATTAGCTACTGGGGAGTTGGCTACAACATTAGCTACTAGTGAGTTAGCTACAACATTAGCTACTAGTGAGTTAGCTACAACATTAGCTACTGGTGAGTTGGCTGCAACATTAGCTACTGGTGAGTTAGCGACAGGGGAGTTGGCTACAACATTAGCTACTGGGTAGTTGGCTACAACATTAGCTACTGGTGAGTTAGCTACAACATTAGCTACTGGGGAGTTGGCTACAACATTAGCTACTGGTGAGTTGGCTACAACATTAGCTACTGGTGAGTTAGCTACAACATTAGCTACTAGTGAGTTAGCTACAACATTAGCTACTGGTGATTTAGCTACAACATTAGCTACTGGTGAGTTGGCTACAACATTAGCTACTGGTGAGTTAGCGACAGGGGAGTTGGCTACAACATTAGCTCCTGGGGAGTTAGCTACAACATTAGCTACTATTGAGTTAGCTAGAACATTAGCTACTGGGGAGTTGGCTACAACATTAGCTACTGGGGAGTTAGCTACAACATTAGCTACTGGTGAGTTAGCTACAACATTAGCTACTGGTGAGTTAGCTACAACATTAGCTACTGGTGAGTTAGCTACAACATTAGCTACTGGTGAGTTGGCTAGAACATTAGCTACTGGGGAGTTGGCTACAACATTAGCTACTGGGGAGTTGGCTACAACATTAGCTACTGGTGAGTTAGCTACAACATTCACTACTGGTGAGTTAGCTACAACATTAGCTACTGGAGAGTTAGCTACAACATTAGCTACTGGTGAGTTAGCTACAACATTCACTACTGGTGAGTTAGCTAGAACATTAGCTACTGGAGAGTTAGCTACAACATTAGCTACTGGTGAGTTAGCTACAACATTCACTATTGGTGAGTTAACTATATATATATATAGCTCTCCTATCACATAAACATGAACATATACAAGAAAAAAGACTACACAGCACAGCACAAACAGTGGGACTAAAAATAAATACAAAGAAAACTAAGATTATGACAAGCAGTCCAAACTAACAACCAGTGACCATAAATAACCAAACTCTTGAAAATGTAGAATATTTCACATATCTTGGCAGTGTGGTGTCCCTGCCAGGAGGGACCGAAGAGGACATACAGTCACGTCTGAACAAAGCTAGAGCTGCTTTTGGAAGGATGAGGCAAATCTGGAAATCCAACAATTACTGCAGAGGAACGAAACTCCACCTCTACAAGAGCATCATTTTGCCTGTTCTTCTTTATGGAGCGGAATGCTGGAGAATGACCAAAAAGGATGCACACTAGCTGTCCCCCTTCCAACATAGAATTACCAAAATTTTCTGGCCAGATACAATCTCAAACACTAAACTACTTCAAGTCATAAACCAAGAAACTTTCATCAGCATCATCAGGTGCCTTGCCGATTGGCGTGGGCGATCATGCCTCTCCATAATCTGCTATCTCCTGCAGCATGTATCAGTTCGTGTGCCGACACACCTCCATGCCATTCAACAAGACTGTCAAGCATCTTCTCTCATTGTCTTCCTCTATCTCTCCTTCCACATATCGTTCCAGTGGTCACAACATGTTCTATTTTCCCTCTTCTCATAACATGGCCGAAAAATGATGACTGTCTCCTTCTGATGTCTGTGATAAGTTGTCTTCAGGCTCCCGTCTCTTTCGAAACCTCTTGGTTGCTCTTTTTGGCTGTCCAAGGTATTCTAAGCATTCTTCTGTAAAACCACATCTCCGAGGCCTCCAGAAATTGTTTGGCCTGCCTACCGATTGTCCAGGATTCACAACCATATGTTAAAACTGGATGTATGTAGCGAGCAAGAATTCTTTTTCTAACTCTCAATGACAAGGATATATTGCACAAGATGTTTTTCATTTTATAAAATGCAGTTTTTGCCTGTCCTATTCTGTTTCTTATCTCAGTTATGCATCTTCCATCTGATGTTATCCATGTGCCCAGATACTTAAATTTCTGTACTTGTCCTAAAATAACACCATCAACTTTTATTACACACTTAGGAATAATTCGTTTCTTTGATACCACCAATACTTCTGTCTTCCCGTTATTCAAACTGAGGCCCATTCTTCCACTTTCTAACACCACAATGTCTATCATTTCCTGTAGTTCTTTCTGACTTGTTGCTATCAAGACTGTGTCATCAGCATAACGTAATGTGTATATATTGTGCCCACCAACCACAATTCCGGGCATACCAAAGGTCTCATTATATATTCACTGTATATTGAAAACAAATCAGGTGACAGTGCACATCCTTGTCGTACGCCCCTCTTTATGCTTTGAAATGTAGAAACTTTAGATAGAATGATAACCAAGAGAAGATGGAAATGGCTTGGCCACGTTATGAGAATGAATCCTGATATACCTGCCAAAACAGCTCTCACATGGACACCAAAGGGAAAGAGAAAATGGGTGCCCAAAAACAACATGGAGACGAACGATGGAAATTGACCTAAGTGCGGCATCTTTGACATGGAAAACTGCACTGAAGATTGCACAGGACAGGAAAGCATGGAAAGTCCTCTCTGAAGCCTCATGTACCACTAGGCATAACAAGAACTGACTGAGTTAGCTACAACATTAGCTACTGGTGAGTTAGCTAGCACACTAGCTACTGGTGAGTTAGCTAGCTAGAACAGTAGCTAGGTGCTTTCAGAGCCTGTTACAAATAAGACATATGTGTGCATCTTGTTCTGTAGCCACCGGAGAGCTGCAATTACCGCCTCCATCTCCATTCTCATGCTAGATGTTGTGATGTCGTATGCTAGGCTGTCTTGCACTAAAGATTTTCCATTGGCTTTTGCAACAAACGCCCAGGCACTTCTCTTTCCTCTCAACACCGAACCCTCTGTATAGATAATCAGATCACCTGTGCGGGAATTTCGTGAATCAACTGTTGGACTTCCACCTCCATAGCACCCATTGGCCAGTCTTTGCACTCCCGACCCAATGTTATCGTAACCCTACACAGGTCAGACTTTTCCTCTGGTACTCTGACACTCCTCTCCTTGCCCAATGTTCTCCAGCATGCATACTTGTCTTATTGTGTCTTTTGCTTGAGCCATCCACGATTTCCCCCTTTTCAGCCTCTGACCTTTGCCTGCAGCCACAGCCTCGCACAGAGGGTGTTCTTTGTCTGCAGCTAAAGCCTCGCACAGGGGGTGTTCTTTGTCTGCAGCCAAAGCCTCGCACAGACGAGGGTGTTCTTTGTCTGCAGGCAAAGCCTCACACAGGGGGTGTTCTTTGTCTGCAGCCAAAGCCTCGCACAGGGGGTGTTCTTTGCCTGCAGCCAAAGCCTCGCACAGAGGGTGTTCTTTGCCTGCAGCTACTCCGAAGTTTGACTTAGCCTACAGCACAGTTAGCCTATCTGCAATGATGGGCAGTGCAAGGATGTATCCCATGCACACAATCAGGGTGTCTCTTGTATATCCCAGGATCAGCCACATTGCTTCATTCTGTATGCGCTCCAGTTTCTCTAGCTGACTCTTCGAGACAGTGAGTAACCCCAATCCATAATCAATCACTGAGATGATTAAGTGCTGGTAAAGTGTGAACGACATTCTCTGCTCCGTGTCCATTGCTGCCATAATCTGTAGTCCATTAAGACCTTTTTGAGCCTTTGTCACAACCCCCTCTATGTGATCCTTGAAAGACAAACTTCTGTAAAAAAGGATACCCAGGTACCGCAGTCTGCTGTCTCTTTTGTTATCTCTGCAATTTATTTTGAGTCTGGTAACATCTGCTAACATACCAGATCTGGTAACATACCAGATCTAATGAAACTTCTACATACCAGATCTAATAAAACCACATACCAGATCTAATGAAACATCTACAAACCAGATCTAACAAAACATCCACATACCAGATCTAACAAAACATCCACATACCAGATCTAACGAAACATCCACATACCAGATCTAACAAAACATCCACATACCAGATCTAACAAAACATCCACATACCAGATCTAACGAAACCACATACCAGATCTAACAAAACATCCACATACCAGATCTAACAAAACATCCACATAGCAGATCTAACGAAACCGCATACCAGATCTAACAAAACATCCACATACCAGATCTAACGAAACATCCACATACCAGATCTAACGAAACCACATACCAGATCTAACGAAACCACATACCAGATCTAACAAAACATCCACATAGCAGATCTAACGAAACCACATACCAGATCTAACGAAACATCCACATACCAGATCTAACAAAAACATCCACATACCAGATCTAACAAAAACATCCACATACCAGATCTAATGAAACATCTACATACCAGATCTAATGAAACAACATACCAGATCTAACAAAACCACAAATCAGATCTAATGAAACCACATACCAGATCTAATGAAACCACATACCAGATCTAATGAAACCACATACCAGATCTAACAAAACATCCACATACCAGATCTAACAAAACATCTACATACCAGATCTAACAAACATCCACATACCAGATCTAACAAAACCACATACCAGATCTAATGAAACATCTACATACCAGATCTAACGAAACAACATACCAGATCTAATGAAACATCCACATACCAGATCTAACGAAACATCCACATACCAGATCTAATGAAACATCCACATACCAGATCTAACGAAACAACATACCAGATCTAATGAAACATCCACATACCAGATCTAACGAAACATCCACATACCAGATCTAACGAAACCACATACCAGATCTAATGAAACATCCACATACCAGATCTAACGAAACATCCACATACCAGATCTAATGAAACATCCACATACCAGATCTAATGAAACATCCACATACCAGATCTAACGAAACATCCACATACCAGATCTAATGAAACATTCACATACCAGATCTAATGAAACATCCACATACCAGATCTAATAAAACCACATACCAGATCTAACAAAACATCCACATACCAGATCTAACGAAACATCCACATACCAGATCTAATGAAACATCTACATACCAGATCTAACGAAACCACATACCAGATCTAATGAAACATCCACATACCAGATCTAATAAAACCACATACCAGATCTAATGAAACATCTACATACCAGATCTAACGAAACCACATACCAGATCTAATGAAACATCCACATACCAGATCTAATAAAACCACATACCAGATCTAATGAAACATCTACATACCAGATCTAACAAAACCACAAACCAGATCTAATGAAACATCCACATACCAGATCTAATAAAACCACATACCAGATCTAATGAAACATCTACATACCAGATCTAACAAAACCACATACCAGATCTAATGAAACATCTACATACCAGATCTAACGAAACCACATACCAGATCTAACGAAACCACATACAGATCTAACAAAACCACATACCAGATCTAACAAAACATCCACATAGCAGATCTAATGAAACATCCGCATACCAGATCTAATGAAACATCCAAATACCTGATCTACTCAACATCCACATACCTGATCTAATCAACATCCACATACATGCTCTACTGAAACATCTACATTGTTTATTTTTTAATGGTTTTATCAAATTTTTTATATTTTAGAGAAGAAATCATTTTTTGTGGTGAACATGTCCGAGTCCAGGGCACAGATGTACGAGTTCACAGCTGCCTCATCTGAGCTGAGATTAAAGTAAGATGTGACTCTTGATCTCTGCTGTCAGACTGTTGTCAAGTTTGTCTGTTGATATCATTGTCTCTGTCTTATCCCATTGCTTAGGTAGGTGGTAAATGCTACCCCCCCCCCCCCCCCTTACACACACACACACAAGATTGTGATTGCTCATTAAACCAGTTATTTATCACATCCATTCATGTCTGCACCTGTGTGAGTTTATTGCCACCTGAAAGCTTATTAACCCTTTCGCTGCTACGTTTATGGCCTTAACAAGGCTGACTGTTGAGACCTCCTGTATGATAATGTGTCTAGGTGATACAATCTGATCATTGACAAGGCTAACTGTTGAGACCTCCTGTATGATAATGTGTCTAGGTGATACAATCTGATCATTGACAAGGCTAACTGTTGAGACCTCCTGTATGATAATGTGTCTAGGTGATACAATCTGATCATTGACAAGGCTAACTGTTGAGACCTCTTGTATGATAATGTGTCTAGGTGATACAATCTGATCATTGACAAGGCTAACTGTTGAGACCTCTTGTATGATAATGTGTCTAGGTGATACAAGCTGATCATTGACAAGGCTGACTGTTAAGACCTTTTGTATGATAATGTTTCTAGGTGATACAAGCTGAACATTGACAAGGCTGACTGTTGAGACCTCCTGTATGATAATGTGTCTAGGTGATACAAGCTGAACATTGACAAGGCTGACTGTTAAGACCTCTTGTATGATAATGTTTCTAGGTGATACAAGCTAAACATTGACAAGGCTGACTGTTAAGACCTCTTGTATGATAATGTTTCTAGGTGATACAAGCTGAACATTGACAAGGCTGACTGTTGAGACCTCTTGTATGATAATGTGTCTAGGTGATACAATCTGATCATTGACAAGGCTAACTGTTGAGACCTCCTGTATGATAATGTGTCTAGGTGATACAATCTGATCATTGACAAGGCTAACTGTTGAGACCTCTTGTATGATAATGTGTCTAGGTGATACAAGCTGATCATTGACAAGGCTGACTGTTAAGACCTTTTGTATGATAATGTATCTAGGTGATACAAGCTGATCATTGACAAGGCTGACTGTTGAGACCTCCTGTATGATAATGTGTCTAGGTGATACAAGCTGATCATTGACAAGGCTGACTGTTAAGACCTTTTGTATGATAATGTGTCTAGGTGATACAAGCTGATCATTGACAAGGCTGACTGTTAAGACCTCCTGTATGATAATGTGTCTAAGTGATACAAGCTGATTACTGACAAGGCTGACTGCTGAGACCTCTTGTATGATATAATGTTTCTAGGTGGTGCAAGCTGATCAATGATAAGGCTGATGATCTGAAGAAAGCAAGCAAACCAGGATCCCAGAAAGAATTTATAGGAATTGATAGAAACAGGCCTTCAAGGATATCCCGCAAGTAAGTGAAGAGTCAAAGAACTGTCAAAGTCAAATAAAGATATGTAAGAAGGAAAGCATGGCAGGTTACACACATTCGTTGTACTTTACACAGAGTGTTGTACACACATCATCATCAAGTAGCACTATGAATCGTTGGGTCAACAGTTTCTGATGACTGTCTCATCTCTTTCCACCTTTGGCGGTCAGTTGTGACGGATTTCATGGTTGCATTCCTGAGGCCTGTCCTGTCAGTCAGCTTCTGCAAACAGGTCTTTCTTGGTCTGCCTCTGTCCCTCTACTGAGCCCTGCAGTTTTGTTTTTGAGAGGCTGTTAGATCTTATTACATGTCCATACCATTGAAATGTTTGGCCTTTTCACTGTAGTTAAAAGAGGTTCATAGTGTGCTATATAGGTTTATGGTGAACCTCTTTGTTTGTAATGTGGTCTCTGATATGCCAAGAATGTTTCTGAAACATCACATTTCTAATGCTTGTATCTTTCGTTTAGGTTTAGCTGTTAAGTTCCACGTTTCAAAGCCATATGTGAATGTACTAAGAGATAGTGCTGTGAGCAGTCAAATCTTAGTTTTGCATATTGTACACCGGGAGTTGTTATACACAGGGAGTTGTACACAGGAAGTTATACACAGGAAGTTATTCACAGGGAGCTGTACACGGGAAGTTATACACGGGGAATTGTACACAGGAAATTATACACAGGAAGTTATACATGGAGTTATTCACAGGAAGTTGAATTATACACAGGAAGTTATGCACAGGGAGTTGAGTTATGCACAGGGAGTTGAGTTATACACAGGGAATTATACACAGGGAGTTATGCACAGGAAATTATACACAGGAAGTTGAATTATACACAGGAAGTTATACACAGGAAGTTATGCACAGGGAGTTATGCACAGGGAGTTGAGTTATACACAGGGAGTTATACTCAGAGAGTTTATACACAGGGGGTTTTAACCATGAGTAGTTATACACAGGGAGTTGTAACCATGGGTAGTTATACACAGGGAGTTATACGCTCAGGGAGTTTATACACACAGGCAATTTAACACAGATTGAGTTTATACACACAGTGAGACTTTTCCTCTGGTATTCTGGTATACCAGCAGAAAAGTCTGACCTGTGTCACATTAGGCCGGGAGTGCAGAGAGTGGCCAGCGGGTGCTATGGAAGTGAAAGTCCAACAGTTGATTCTCGACAATTCAAGCCTAGGTGATCTGATTATCTATACAGATGGGTCGGTGTTAAGAGGAAAGAGAAGTGCCTGGGGCTTGTAGCAAAAGCCAATGGAAAATCTTTAGTGCAAGACAGCCTAGAATAGAACATCACAACATCTAGCATGAGAATGGAGGTGGAGGCGGTAACTGCAGCTCTCCGGTGGCTAGAGAACAAGATGCATACACATGTCGTAATTGTAACAGACTCTGAAGGCATGCTGGAAAAGGTGAAGACAGGGATGCTTCTAGCAGAGTGGCAAGCTTCACTGGAAAGGTCACGGGTAGTGAGCATACTTACTTTGGATCTTTTCTCCAGGCCATGATGGCATAGTGGGTAAGAAACAGGCATACAGATTGGCTGGATCCGCATCACTGGGTGGTAAATCGATAAATAAAAAGGCAGATGTGGTCAAGACCCTTTGGGAACAAGCAACAGAATCAGTAGAGAAACAAGATTATTCTGGCCTGGAGAGAATAAGACACCTGGGTGTAACCAGAGGGTTTGCCCGGCTCACTACACTCAGAGGAAAGGCAAGACAGACATATAACCAGATTGTGACCGATACCATCAGTACTGGAACTCTGCGCTGGCTGCTGAAGATGAGAATGAAGCACATATGGGAATGCCTCCAGTTCTGTGATGTTAGATCTTGACAACTCAACTCACATCTGGTATTCTGACCCACTCCTCTCCTCACCCAATGCATACTTGTCTTATTGTGTCTTCTGCTTAAGCCATCCACGATTTTCCCCTTTTCAGCCTCTGACCCTTGCCGGCAGCCAAAGCCTCGCACAGAGGGTGTCACTGTCTGCAGCTACTTTGAGGTATGACCTAGCCTGCAGCACCTTTAGCCTATCTGCAATAGTCGGCAATGCAAGGGTGTATCGCATGCACACAATCGGGGTGTCTCTTGTACAACCCAGGATCAGCTGCATAGCTTCCTTTTATTTGCGCTCCAGTTTCTTTAGCCGACTCTTCGAGACAATGAGTAACCCCAATCCCTAATCAGTCATAAAATGATTAAGTGCTGGTAAAGTGTAAACAGCATTCTCTGCTCCATGTCCATAGCTGCCATAATCTTTAGTGCATTAAGACCTTTTTGAGCCATTGTCACAACCCCCTCTATGTGATTTCCTGAAAGACAAACTTCTGTCAAAGGTGATTCACAGATACCGCAGTCTGCTTTCTCTTTTGATGATTCTGCCATTTATTTTTCAATAAAGTTAGAACAACTAATGACATCAGTCTAACCAACTAGTCGGCAGTGAAGTTGCAGCTATCCACATATGTATCCATTTATCCGCTATCTCATGCAGCCATGTAAAGGAATTTATTGTCCTCAGGGTTCGGCACACGAGCATCGCTGTTCCTGCAGATCAGGGCAGTAGTCTCATGCAGCAGGATCTGTTGATGCTGGCGACTGAGTTGCCACAAAGTCTGCAGGCCATTGAAGACTCACATTCTGATAGAGAGCTCATCTTACCTGAGGAAGTCAGCATATCGGATGCCGTCAGTAGCCAGTCACTGACATGCAGTTCTCCTATAGGTAGGTGACCCGGCTAAACTCATTAGTTAGCTGATTTATATTGCTCTAGTCCAACTTCACAAGATCATCTTACAACATTGGCAGCTATGTTACATAGACAGGCATAAACCAATCACACAGACATACCCCAGGGACACAGACATACACCAGTAACACGGATATTCACCAGTAACAGACATACACCAGTAACATGGATATTCACCAGTAACAGGCATACAACAGTGACACGGATATTCACCAGTAACAGGCATACAACAGTGACACAGACATTCACCAGTAACAGACATAAAACAGTGACACAGACATCCACCAGTAACAGACATACACCAGTGACACAGACATTCACCAGTAACAGACATAAAACAGTGACACAGACATACACCAGTAACAGACATACACCAGTGACACAGACATACACCAGTAACCCAGACATACACCAGTGACACAGACATACACCAGTAACAGACATACACCAGTGACACAGACATTCACTAGTAACAGGCATAAAACAGTGACACAGACATACACCAGTAACAGACATACACCAGTGACACAGACATACACCAGTAACACAGACATACACCAGTAACACAGACATACACCAGTAACGGACATACACCAGTGACACAGACATACACCAGTGACACAGACATACACCAGTAACACAGACATACACCAGTAACACGGACATTCACCAGTAACAGACATAAAACAGTGACACAGACATACACCAGTAACACAGACATACACCAGTGACACAGACATACACCAGTGACACAGACATACACCAGTAACACAGACATTCACCAGTGACTCAGACATACACCAGTGACTCAGACATACACCAGTGACACAGACATTCACCAGTAACAGACATACACCAGTGACAGACATACACCAGTGAGACAGACATACACCAGTGAGACAGACATACACCAGTAACACAGACATACACCAGTAACACAGACATTCACCAGTAACACAGACATACACCAGTGAGACAGACATACACCAGTAACACAGACATACACCAGTGAGACAGACATACACCAGTAACACAGACATACACCAGTGACACAGACATACACCAGTGACACAGACATTCACCAGTAACACAGGCATACACCAGTGAGACAGGCATACACCAGTGAGACAGACATACACCAGTGAGACAGACATACACCAGTGAGACAGACATACACCAGTGAGACAGACATACACCAGTGAGACAGACATTCACCAGTAACACAGACATACACCAGTGAGACAGACATTCACCAGTGACACAGACATACACCAGTGAGACAGACATACACCAGTGAGACAGACATACACCAGTGAGACAGACATACACCAGTGAGACAGACATACACCAGTGAGACAGACATTCACCAGTGAGACAGACATTCACCAGTGAGACAGACATACACCAGTGAGACAGACATACACCAGTAACACAGACATACACCAGTGAGACAGACATTCACCAGTGACACAAACATACACCAGTGAGACAGACATACACCAGTAACACAGACATACACCAGTGAGACAGACATTCACCAGTGACACAAACATACACCAGTGAGACAGACATACACCAGTAACAGACATACACCAGTGAGACAGACATTCACCAGTAACACGGGCATACACCAGTAACACAGTTACACATAAACATTGTCTCTGGTATAAAGAAAACATTGATATTACACACAGGCATTATTTGTGAAATAAAGGAAACATTAACATAATATGTAGACATTGTCTCTATAAGGAACTGACAAACACTGTTCTTTGACCATATAATGAGAAGAAAGACATTGGAGAACATCATGACAACAGGAAAGAGGGATAGAGGCAGACCAAGAGAGATGATGCTGGATGGGCTGAAACGATGGCATGGAGGGATATCACCAAGAGAGATGTTCCAGGCAACCAGGGATCGTGATCTGTGGAGATGCATAAGCGCCTACGCCAGTTGTCAGGGCACATGATGATGATGACTGTTTCTGGTATACAGGAAATATGTCCATAGACACTACCTGTAGTATAGAGGACACATGTATGTAGACACTACCTGTAGTATAGAGGACACATGTATGTAGACACTACCTGTGGTATAGAGGACACATGTATGTAGACACTACCTGTAGTATAGAGGACACATGTATGTAGACACTACCTGTGGTATAGAGGACACATGTATGTAGACACTACCTGTAGTATAGAGGACACATGTATGTAGACACTACCTGTGGTATAGAGGACACATGTATGTAGAGGACACTACCTGTAGTATAGAGGACACATGTATGTAGACACTACCTGTGGTATAGAGGACACATGTATGTAGACACTACCTGTGGTATAGAGGACACATGTATGTAGACACTACCTGTGGTATAGAGGACACATGTATGTAGACACTACCTGTGGTATAGAGGACACATGTATGTAGACACTACCTGTGGTATAGAGGACACATGTATGTAGACCTGTGGTATAGAGGACACATGTATGTAGACACTACCTGTGGTATAGAGGACACATGTATGTAGACACTACCTGTGGTATAGAGGACACATGTATGTAGACACTACCTGTGGTATAGAGGACACATGTATGTAGACACTACCTGTGGTATAGAGGACACATGTATGTAGACACTACCTGTAGTATAGAGGACACATGTATGTAGACACTACCTGTAGTATAGAGGACACATGTATGTAGACACTACCTGTAGTATAGAGGACACATGTATGTAGACACTACCTGTAGTATAGAGGACACATGTATGTAGACACTACCTGTGATATAGAGGACACATGTATGTAGACACCACCTGTAGTATAGAGGACACATGTATGTAGACACTACCTGTAGTATAGAGGACACATGTATGTAGACACTACCTGTAGTATAGAGGACACATGTATGTAGACACTACCTGTAGTATAGAGGACACATGTATGTAGACACTACCTGTAGTATAGAGGACACATGTATGTAGACACTACCTGTAGTATAGAGGACACATGTATGTAGACACTACCTGTAGTATAGAGGACACATGTATGTAGACACTACCTGTAGTATAGAGGACACATGTATGTAGACACCACCTGTAGTATAGAGGACACATGTATGTAGACACTACCTGTGATATAGAGGACACATGTATGTAGACACTACCTGTAGTATAGAGGACACATGTATGTAGACACTACCTGTGATATAGAGGACACATGTATGTAGACACTACCTGTAGTATAGAGGACACATGTATGTAGACACTACCTGTAGTATAGAGGACACATGTATGTAGACACTACCTGTAGTATAGAGGACACATGTATGTAGACACTACCTGTGGTATAGAGGACACATGTATGTAGACACTACCTGTGGTATAGAGGACACATGTATGTAGACACTACCTGTAGTATAGAGGACACATGTATGTAGACACTACCTGTGATATAGAGGACACATGTATGTAGACACTACCTGTAGTATAGAGGACACATGTATGTAGACACTACCTGTGGTATAGAGGACACATGTATGTAGACACTACCTGTGATATAGAGGACACATGTATGTAGACACTACCTGTAGTATAGAGGACACATGTATGTAGACACTACCTGTGATATAGAGGACACATGTATGTAGACACTACCTGTAGTATAGAGGACACATGTATGTAGACACTACCTGTAGTATAGAGGACACATGTCTGTAGACACTACCTGTAGTATAGAGGACACATGTCTGTAGACACTACCTGTAGTATAGAGGACACATGTATGTAGACACTACCTGTGATATAGAGGACACATGTATGTAGACACTACCTGTGGTATAGAGGACACATGTATGTAGACACTACCTGTGGTATAGAGGACACATGTATGTAGACACTACCTGTGGTATAGAGGACACATGTATGTAGACACTACCTGTAGTATAGAGGAAACATGTATGTCGACACTACCTGTAGTATAGAGGACACATGTATGTAGACACTACCTGTGATATAGAGGAAACATGTATGTAGACACTACCTGTAGTATAGAGGACACATGTATGTAGACACTACCTGTAGTATAGAGGACACATGTATGTAGACACTACCTGTAGTATAGAGGACACATGTATGTAGACACTACCTGTGGTATAGAGGACACATGTATGTAGACACCACCTGTAGTATAGAGGACACATGTATGTAGACACTACCTGTGGTATAGAGGAAACATGTATGTAGACACTACCTGTGGTATAGAGGACACATGTATGTAGACACTACCTGTAGTATAGAGGAAACATGTATGTAGACACTACCTGTGATATAGAGAGGACACATGTATGTAGACACTACCTGTGATATAGAGGAAACATGTATGTAGACACTACCTGTGATATAGAGGAAACATGTATGTAGACACTACCTGTGATATAGAGGAAACATGTATGTAGACACTACCTGTAGTATAGAGGAAACATGTATGTAGACACTACCTGTAGTATAGAGGAAACATGTATGTCGACACTACCTGTAGTATAGAGGACACATGTATGTAGACACTACCTGTGATATAGAGGAAACATGTATGTAGACACTACCTGTGATATAGAGGAAACATGTATGTAGACACTACCTGTAGTATAGAGGAAACATGTATGTAGACACTACCTGTGATATAGAGGAAACATGTATGTCGACACTACCTGTGATATAGAGGAAACATGTATGTCGACACTACCTGTGATATAGAGGAAACATGTATGTAGACACTACCTGTGATATAGAGGAAACATGTATGTAGACACTACCTGTGATATAGAGGAAACATGTATGTAGACACTACCTGTGATATAGAGGAAACATGTATGTAGACACTACCTGTAGTATAGAGGAAACATGTATGTAGACACCTATAGAGGAACACTGTATGTACTACCTGAGTATAGAGGAAACATGTATGTAGACACTACCTGTGATATAGAGGAAACATGTATGTAGACACTACCTGTGATATAGAGGAAACATGTATGTAGACACTACCTGTGATATAGAGGAAACATGTATGTAGACACTACCTGTAGTATAGAGGACACATGTATGTAGACACTACCTGTGATATAGAGGAAACATGTATGTAGACACTACCTGTAGTATAGAGGACACATGTATGTAGACACTACCTGTAGTATAGAGGACACATGTATGTAGACACTACCTGTAGTATAGAGGACACATGTATGTAGACACTACCTGTGGTATAGAGGACACATGTATGTAGACACCACCTGTAGTATAGAGGACACATGTATGTAGACACTACCTGTGGTATAGAGGAAACATGTATGTAGACACTACCTGTGGTATAGAGGACACATGTATGTAGACACTACCTGTAGTATAGAGGAAACATGTATGTCGACACTACCTGTAGTATAGAGGACACATGTATGTAGACACTACCTGTGATATAGAGGAAACATGTATGTAGACACTACCTGTGGTATAGAGGAAACATGTATGTAGACACTACCTGTAGTATAGAGGACACATGTATGTAGACACTACCTGTGATATAGAGGACACATGTATGTAGACACTACCTGTGATATAGAGGACACATGTATGTAGACACTACCTGTAGTATAGAGGACACATGTATGTAGACACTACCTGTGATATAGAGGACACATGTATGTAGACACTACCTGTGATATAGAGGACACATGTATGTAGACACTACCTGTAGTATAGAGGACACATGTATGTAGACACTACCTGTAGTATAGAGGACACATGTATGTAGACACTACCTGTAGTATAGAGGACACATGTATGTAGACACTACCTGTAGTATAGAGGACACATGTATGTAGACACTACCTGTAGTATAGAGGACACATGTATGTAGACACTACCTGTAGTATAGAGGACACATGTATGTAGACACTACCTGTAGTATAGAGGACACATGTATGTAGACACTACCTGTAGTATAGAGGACACATGTATGTAGACACTACCTGTAGTATAGAGGAAACATGTATGTAGACACTACCTGTAGTATAGAGGACACATGTATGTAGACACTACCTGTAGTATAGAGGACACATGTATGTAGACACTACCTGTGGTATAGAGGACACATGTATGTAGACACTACCTGTAGTATAGAGGACACATGTATGTAGACACTACCTGTAGTATAGAGGACACATGTATGTAGACACTACCTGTAGTATAGAGGACACATGTATGTAGACACTACCTGTAGTATAGAGGACACATGTATGTAGACACTACCTGTAGTATAGAGGACACATGTATGTAGACACTACCTGTAGTATAGAGGACACATGTATGTAGACACTACCTGTAGTATAGAGGACACATGTATGTAGACACCTGTACCTGTAGTATAGAGGACACATGTATGTAGACACTACCTGTAGTATAGAGGACACATGTATGTAGACACTACCTGTAGTATAGAGGACACATGTATGTAGACACTACCTGTAGTATAGAGGACACATGTATGTAGACACTACCTGTAGTATAGAGGACACATGTATGTAGACACTACCTGTGATATAGAGGACACATGTATGTAGACACTACCTGTAGTATAGAGGACACATGTATGTAGACACTACCTGTGATATAGAGGAAACATGTATGTAGACACTACCTGTAGTATAGAGGACACATGTATGTAGACACTACCTGTGATATAGAGGACACATGTATGTAGACACTACCTGTGATATAGAGGAAACATGTATGTAGACACTACCTGTAGTATAGAGGACACATGTATGTAGACACTACCTGTGATATAGAGGACACATGTATGTAGACACCACCTGTAGTATAGAGGACACATGTATGTAGACACTACCTGTGATATAGAGGACACATGTATGCAGACACTACCTGTGGTATAGAGGACACATGTATGTAGACACTACCTGTGGTATAGAGGACACATGTATGTAGACACTACCTGTGGTATAGAGGACACATGTATGTAGACACTACCTGTGGTATAGAGGACACATGTATGTAGACACTACCTGTAGTATAGAGGACACATGTATGTAGACACTACCTGTAGTATAGAGGACACATGTATGTAGACACTACCTGTAGTATAGAGGAAACATGTATGTAGACACTACCTGTAGTATAGAGGACACATGTATGTAGACACTACCTGTAGTATAGAGGACACATGTATGTAGACACTACCTGTGATATAGAGGACACATGTATGTAGACACTACCTGTAGTATAGAGGACACATGTATGTAGACACTACCTGTGATATAGAGGAAACATGTATGTAGACACTACCTGTAGTATAGAGGACACATGTATGTAGACACTACCTGTGGTATAGAGGACACATGTATGTAGACACTACCTGTAGTATAGAGGACACATGTATGTAGACACTACCTGTGATATAGAGGACACATGTATGTAGACACTACCTGTGATTTAGAGGAAACATGTCTGTAAACACTACTTGTAATATAGAGGAAAGATGTTCATAGACACTACGTGTAATATAGAGGGAACATGTTTGTAGTGTACTGTGTGTGCTAGTGTACTGTGAGTGTGTGCTAGTGTACTGTGAGTGTGTGCTAGTGTACTGTGAGTGTGTGCTAGTGTACTGTGAGTGTGTGCTAGTGTACAGTGAGTGTGTGCTAGTGTATTGTGAGTGTGTGCTAGTGTACTGTGAGTGTGTGCTAGTGTACAGTGAGTGTGTGCTAGTGTACAGTGAGTGTGTGCTAGTGTACTGTGAGTGTGTGCTAGTGTACAGTGAGTGTGTGCTGATATGTTTCCAACTCCTGTCCTCAGGATTGTCAGCTACCAGTGCTGAACTTGCATTTGTAGACCTCACACAGACTACAGTAACAACAACAGCAGCAGCAGCAAGACTGGGACATGGCAATGAGGTAGCATCTTTGTTACAGCAGCAGGAAGATGACCAGTTGAGAGAGAAGTATGGCCTGGATGCCATACAGTCTTTACATAACTCTGATGTTTCAGCTTCAAATGTACACGTGCATCAAGGCATCAAGGAGAGCACTGTGATGGCAGTAGAGGAGTGCGTGCAACCTCTAGCTTTATCCACCGAGCCCACAGATGTCCAACTGGTAGAGGCTAGGGAAACGTGTGCCAGCCTTATCCAGGACAGTTCACTCAGTAGGAATAATGATGATGATGAAAGTAATATGGTTTCTATTGCCGACTTGCCTCTCCCTGAGGTCACCACTGACCTGATGTCATCCTCCCATGACAGTGTTGGCACTGACAACAGTGGTACTCAGAGTGATGACCTTGACACACTGATCTTTAAAACAAACTTCCAGGACTTTAACTTGACAACGACCTTAGAAGACATTGATGGAGAGGAAAAGGCAGTGGAGACTGACATTCTCAGTGACACATCTTCACCAGCTGCACAGACTCTGAGACCAGACATGATGGATGCTGACTGTGAGACCGGACATGATGAATGCTGACTGTGAGACCAGACATGATGAATGCTGACTGTGAGACCAGACATAATGGAAGCTGACTGTGAGACCAGACATAATGGAAGCTGACTGTGAGACCGGACATATTGGATGCTGACTGTGAGACTGGAAATGTTGGATGCTGACTGTGAGACTGGACATGTTGGATGCTGACTGTGAGACTGGACATGTTGGATGCTGACTGTGAGAAAGGACATGTTGGATGTTGACTGTGAGACTGGACATTTTAGATGCTGACTGTCAGACTGGACATGTTAGATGCTGACTGTGAGACTGGTCATGTTGGATGTTGACTGTAAGACCGTACATGTTGGATGCTGACTGTGAGACCAGACATGTTGGATGCTGACTGGAGACCAGACATGATGAATGCTGACTGTGAGATCGGACATGATGAATGCTGACTGTGAGACAGGACATGATGAATGCTGACTGTGAGACCGGACATGATGAATGCTGACTGTGAGACCGGACATGATGAATGCTGACTGTGAGACAGGACATGATGAATGCTGACTGTGAGACCGGACATGATTAATGCTGACTGTGAGACCGGACATGATGGATGCTGACTGTGAGACAGGACATGATGGATGCTGACTGTGAGACAGGACATGATGAATGCTGATTGTGAGACCGGACATGATGAATGCTGATTGTGAGACCAGACATGATAAATGCTGACTGTGAGACCGGACATGATGGATGCTGACTGTGAGACCAGACATGATGGATGCTGACTGTGAGACCAGACATGATGGATGCTGACTGTGAAACCGGACATGATGAATGCTGACTGTGAGACAGGACATGATGAATGCTGACTGTGAGACAGGACATGATGAATGCTGACTGTGAGACCAGACATGATGAATGCTGACTGTGAGACCAGACATGACTGATGCTGACTGTGAGACCAGACATGATGGATGCTGACTGTGAGACATGACATGATGGATGCTGACTGTGAGACATGACATGATGGATACTGACTGTGAGACCGGACATGATGAATGCTGAACCCGGTTCTCATGATAATGACTTTGATGGGTCATCTTCAGAAGGTGCTGACTCTATGAGTGTGGAGGATGAGAAGATGCTGTCAGCTTTGGTGTGGGGGGAAAAAGGTGCTGGCAGCCTTGATGTAAGGGGATGGGTTGGATGAAATGCTACATTATGAGTGCTGGGGATGCAAAGAGGTAGCTTGAGTGTGGGGGAACAAGTACTGGCAGCTTTAGCTTGGGGGATGAAGCGATGACAGCATCACTGTGGACAAGAGGGGTCAGGGGGGAGGTGAGATGAGAAAGACCTGTCACTGTGACTAGGGGGGGGGGGGGGGTGTGTGTGTGTGTGTGAGATGAGAAAGTCCTGGCACTGTGACTGGGGGGGGGGGGGGTGAGATGAGAAAGTCCTGTCAGATGAGAAACTGTCACTGTGACTGGGGGGGGGGGGGTGAGATGAGAAAGTCCTGGCACTGTGACTGGGGGGGGGGGGGGTGAGATGAGAAAGTCCTGTCACTGTGACTGGGGGGGGGGGGGGGGGGTGAGATGAGAGAAACTCCTGGCACTGTGACTGGGGGAGGGGGGGGGGGGTGAGATGAGAAAGTCCTGTCACTGTGACTGGGGGGGGGGGGGGGGGTGAGATGAGAAAGTCCTGTGACTGGGGGGGGGGGGGTGAGATGAGAAAGTCCTGTGACTGGGGGGGGGGGGGGGGTGAGATGAGAAAGTCCTGGCACTGTGACTGGGGGGGGGGGGGGGGGTGAGATGAGAAAGTTTCTGTGACTGGGGGGGGGGGGGGGGGTGAGATGAGAAAGTCCTGTGACTGGGGGGGGGGGTGAGATGAGAAAGTCCTGTCACTGTGACTGGGGGGGGGGGGGGGTGAGATGAGAAAGTCCTGTCACTGTGACTGGGGGGGGGGGGGGTGAGATGAGAAAGTCCTGTCACTGTGACTAGGGGGGGGGGGGGGGGAGATGAGAAAGTCCTGTCACTGTGACTAGGGGGGGGGGGGGGGTGAGATGAGAAAGTCCTGTCACTGTGACTAGGGGGGGGGGGGGGTGAGATGAGAAAGTCCTGTCACTGTGACTAGGGGGGGGGGTGAGATGAGAAAGTCCTGTCACTGTGACTAGGGGGGGGGTGAGATGAGAAAGACCTGTCACTGTGACTAGTGGGGGGGGGGGGGTGAGATGAGAAAGTCCTGTCACTGTGACTGGGGGGGGGGGGGGGTGAGATGAGAAAGTCCTGGCACTGTGACTGGAAGGAGGGAGGGGGAGGTGAGATGAGAAAGTCCTGGCACTGTGACTGT
Source organism: Candidula unifasciata (assembly GCA_905116865.2). Classification (NCBI taxonomy): domain Eukaryota; kingdom Metazoa; phylum Mollusca; class Gastropoda; order Stylommatophora; family Geomitridae; genus Candidula; species Candidula unifasciata. The sequence continues at coordinate 239,059 of CAJHNH020000531.1, read as the reverse complement.
CTGGGGGAGGTGAGATAAGAAAGTCCTGACATTGTGACTGTCTGGGGGGAGTTGAGATAAGAAAATCCTGACATTGTGACTGTCTGGGGGGAGGTGAGATAAGAAAGTCCTGACATTGTGACTGTCTGGGGGGAATGAGTGAAACCTGTCAGTCTGGCTGGCACTCATTGATCACTTTGAATGAGATCAGCTAGTAAACCACATGAATGTAATGTGAGAGATACAGGAATTCTGTGATTGTTATACCAGGTTGCTGGTACTGCTGTTTGTTGTACAACCTAGCCATGCTTTGTAGAACATCTGGAATTGACATTTTAAGAGTTGTATCTCCAAAAAGTATAGCAGATGTTGTTGGACCTGGACAAGGAATATACACATTGTTGTATGTTGACAAAGAACATAGACATTGTTTGAATTTGACAAAGAACATAGACATTGTTGTATTGTTACAAAGCACTGGAGATGATAATTGCACACCAGACCTGACCAGCCTGCGGATGATCAGTTATAAACCAATTCCTGTATTGATATTGTTGTTACTGTCTGCTGCTGTTATGTTGACAAAACTCACAAACTCCACACCAGCTGCTGGTTTCCTCATCTTGATGCCTTGTCCCCATACTCTAGCTGATCATCACACAGCCAAACTAGATGTTTCATTGTAAATAACATTGTTCATGTCTTGCCATGTCATGTCAGGATTTGTCCGCCCATATCAGGACTTGTAATGCCATATCAGGACTTCTCCTATCAGGACTTGCCTGAGATTTGTTGCCTTCTATGCAACCATGTCTAGTTTTTAAAACTCCGTGACTCTCCTCAGTTTCAGAAGCATCCTGCTTTTTTTTTTTTTCTGTCCATTGTTCTGGACAGTCAGAGTAGTGTATATTATTTTATTTATTTGAAAGCTTTTATATTTAATTAATCTTTGTAAGACTACAGGACACAGCTGTGAGACTGTACAGGTAGACAAGCCATGGCGGTATGACTACATGTGTAAGCAAGACATGACACATCTGTAAAAATCTACAAGTGTAGACAAGATACAGACACAGCTGTATGATTGTACAGGACACGGACACAGCTGTAAGACTACAGGTGTATTGACACATACATAGCTGTAAGACTACAAATGTGACAGGACACAGCTGTGAGACTACAAGAGTGAAGACAGCTGTGAAAATCTGCAAGGGTAGAGAAAAGACATGGACACAGCTGGAAGACTACAAGAGTGCTGACAAGACAGCTGTGAAAATCTGCAAGTGTAGAGACAAGACATAGACACAGCTGGAAGACTACAAGAGTGCTGACAAGACAGCTGTAAAAATCTGCAAGTATAGAGACAAGACATGGACACAGCTGGAAGACTACAAGAGTGCTGACAAGACAGCTGTGAAAATCTGCAAGTGTAGAGACAAGACATAGACACAGCTGGAAGACTACAAGAGTGCTGACAAGACAGCTGTAAAAATCTGCAAGTATAGAGACAAGACATGGACACAGCTGGAAGACTACAAGAGTGCTGACAAGACAGCTGTAAAAATCTGCAAGTGTAGAGACAAGACATGGACACAGCTGTATGATTGTACAGTATTCGGACACACACAAAATGTTTCTCACCAGCTCTCCCATATTCAAGGAGTCAGATATATATCCTGTGACCATCTTTATGTTGGTCGGTCCCTGCCCCTCATTTTGGTACCATGCCTTCTACTATTTCTAAAATCTGCAGTGACACTTGATATGACCAGAATGTTCCGAGACAAAATGCTGTTTATTAGCCAATCTTCTTTGATGTTCAGGGAATTATGCGAGAATGCGAGGACTTATCTAGTGAAAACTACATACATAGTAAAATACAGTGACAGAAACTGTAGTCTGCTGTGTGATGCTGGGACCCCAATAAACATTCTATGTACAAATTGTCTAAATTATTCAAATTTTTTCAAAAACTGATATAACCACATCTTATGACTGAAAATCTTTGGGCCAAATGACTTTTCTTTTTTATTTTAAGAGATATTAATAATATATCAACAATGATTTCATAAGTGCACATACTGATATGTGTATTGTGTTTGGATCAGGCAAGTCTGGGGAGTTGGACCCCCGCCTGCCGATTGAAAGATCAGGAGTTCACATCCTGACAGAGCCAGACTGCCAGGTCATCCCAACCTTGAATGGGTACCAGGGGTGCAGTCCTGAGAAGTAAAGGTGGCTGCGTGATGCTAACTACATTACCCAACAAGTGCCAATTGGTCTATATTGTGGGGGGGGGGGGGGGGGGGCGCATCTGAAGCCACTTCTACTTAATGATTTTCAAATGGACTTGCAATGTAATGATGCCAGTGTGTTTGCAATACAAGCCAGAGCACAAATCAAGCCTTGAAATATTTGCACATGTGAATTTCTGGATCTGAAAATACTAATAAAATGATCACTCTTCAGCAATCGTCCATTGTTTATTTGATAACAGGCTGGTTTTGCACCACTCAGTGGTGAACTGATGCATGACAAACTGGATGTGGTTGGTTGCTTTGGGAGCAAATGAACAATGCAGAGACTTAGATTGTCACGATCTGCAGGAAATGGTACAGCTAAGAATGACAATTGGAACTGGTCAACAGAGGACAGGCAAGAAGATGGACATACAATCCAATCTTGTTAACACAAACTCCATTAACATGAATACAGCTGTGGTCACAGCAGGAATGTATTATTCATAATACTGTACATGTATTAATCCCCGGTTCTCAAAAATTTTATTTAATATGATTTTAGAGGTCCTTGGAATTTGTGATTACAAGAATTTACTGTATGCTCAAACTCCTACTGGCGATATCCAAATCGGAGCTGTCTGCCTGGCTCCTGAAGATGGAGCACTTATGGGAATGTCACTAGTGCTATGACATTAGTTAGTAACTCAAATTAATTGTTTATTTCATGAAAAGTTGTACAACTATGGTGCCTGTAGCGGCATGATGACAGTAGAAGAGAACTGTGTCTGAAATACTTGTACAAATCTGACCAAGTGTCTCACAACGGTTGGTCAAAGCCTTAGAATGCTCTGAGACTAGCCTGGGGAAGACAAATCTGTTTTTATAAAACTCCAGAGGACTTCAATCTATGAGCATCAAGCAGATAGGCAAGCCAGATGGCCACCGCAATATCTGCAGCCCCCCAAGCCACAACATTTTTTAAGACAACAAAAGGAAGTAATCAATAAATATGAAAGCAGCAGAATTAATGTTACTTATTCATTTTGATCCACACAAATTGCTTATTGGCAAAACCAGGCTGCAAAATATGACCTCAAATAAAAGAATAATGACTTCTTATTCTTTCTCTCGAAATCTTTTCAACCGTATTTTGATTAGTAAAAGATAATCACACCCAGACACTGCATGTTGACAGACGACTGTCAGTCAGAAAGGATTTATGAAGTGTCATACGACTGCTGCCCCACCCACAGAGAGCCATGGAAGAAGTTTCAAGCGGTGACACCAACAGTTCAATCTGATGTGACTAAGCAATGATAACATGACCAGACATTTCATGTCAGGTGCCACACATTCGGGGGTTGAGCTGGTTTCTCCTCTAATTTAGCAACTGAGCCATCTTAATACAAATGTTTGCTGCTATTTGAGAAATTTGGTTCCACAAACTTATCTGCTGCCTTGTGACTCAGAATGTTAGTCAGTGAAAGCCAATCAGTGAAAATCTGAATCTGTCTCTAAGCATTGTTTTTATGAATCAATGTTGCTGCAACAGACATAACACATTCTCTATGCCTGTGATATTGTGTCTTCCAACATCAACACTTGCAACAGACATGTCACTCTCCATGTGTCAATGTTGCACTATCAACTCCCTCTGCTGGTGTCAATGTTGCATTATCAACTCCCTCTGCTGGTGTCAATGTTGCATTATCAACTCCCTCTGCTGGTGTCAATGTTGCACTATCAACTCCCTCTGCTGGTGTCAATGTTGTACTATCAACTCCCTCTGCTGGTGTCAATGTTGCACTATCAACTCTCTCTGCTGGTGTCAATGTTGCATTATTAACTCCCTCTGCTGGTGTCAATGTTGCACTATCAACTCTCTCTGCTGGTGTCAATGTTGCATTATTAACTCCCTCTGCTGGTGTCAATGTTGCACTATCAACTCTCTCTGCTGGTGTCAATGTTGCACTATCAACTCCCTCTGCTGGTGTCAATGTTGCACTATCAACTCCCTCTGCTGGTGTCAATGTTGCACTATCAACTCCCTCTGCTGGTGTCAATGTTGCACTATCAACTCTCTCTGCTGGTGTCAATGTTGCATTATCAACTCCCTCTGCTGGTGTCAATGTTGCACTATCAACTCTCTCTGCTGGTGTCAATGTTGCACTATCAACTCTCTCTGCTGGTGTCAATATTGCATTATCAACTCCCTCTGCTGGTGTCAATGTTGTACTATCAACTCTCTCTGCTGGTGTCAATGTTGCATTATTAACTCCCTCTGCTGGTGTCAATGTTGCACTATCAACTCTCTCTGCTGGTGTCAATGTTGCACTATCAACTCTCTCTGCTGGTGTCAATGTTGTACTATCAACTCCCTCTGCTGGTGTCAATGTTGCACTATCAACTCTCTCTGCTGGTGTCAATGTTGCATTATCAACTCCCTCTGCTGGTGTCAATGTTGCATTATCATCTCCCAATGCTGGTGTCAATGTTGCATTATCAACTCCTTCTGCTGGTGTCAATGTTGCATTATCAACTCTCTCTGCTGGTGTCAATGTTGCATTATCAACTCCTTCTGCTGGTTTCAATGTTGTGTTTGTTATCAACTCCCACCGCTGGTGGTCACTTTAGCAGCATCAGCTCTGATTACACTGATAACTTCCTGGTTGATCAAAAATGTGAACCTCAAGCAAGAAATCTGGAAGAAATAATTAAAATAGCTATTTTTATAAGCATTATTGTGGATGCAATAGCATTACATACTGCAGGGTGTCTACAACTGGTCAGCTGTCAATGTGAGTTCTATGTCAGCTGTCAATGTGAATTCTATGTCAGCTGTCAATGTGAGGTCTCTGTGAGCTGTCAATGTGAGGTCTCTGTCAGCTGTCAATGTGTGAGGTCTGTGTCAGCTGTCAATGTGTGAGGTCTGTGTCAGCTGTCAATGTGTAAGGTCTGTGTCAGCTGTCAATGTGTGAGGTCTATGTCAGCAGTCAATGCGAGGTCTGTGTCAGCAGTCAATGTGAGGTCTGTGTCGGCTGTCAATGTGAGGTCTATGTCAACAATCAATGTGAGGTCTATGTCAGCAATCAATGTGAGGTCTATGTCAACAATCAATGTGAGGTCTATGTCAGCAGTCAATGTGAGGTCTATGTCAGCAGTCAATGTGAGGTCTATGTCAGCAGTCAATGTGAGGTCTATGTCAGCAGTCAATGTGAGGTCTATGTCAGCTGTCAATGTGAGGTCTATGTCAGCAGTCAATGTGAGGTCTATGTTAGCTGTCAATGTGAGATCTATGTTAGCTGTCAATGTGAGGTCTATGTCAGCTGTCAATGTGAGGTCTATGTCAGCAGTCAATGTGAGGTCTATGTTAGCTGTCAATGTGAGGTCTATGTCAGCAGTCAATGTGAGGTCTATGTCATCTGTCAATGTGAGGTCTGTGTCAGCTGTCAATGTGAGGTCTATGTCATCTGTCAATGTGAGGTCTATGTCAGCAGTCAATGTAAAGTCTATGTCAGCAGTCAATGTGAGGATGTCATCTGTCAATGTGAGGTCTATGTCAGCTGTCAATGTGAAGTCTATGTCAGCAGTCAATGTGAGGTCTATTTCATCTGTCAATGTGAGGTCTTTGTCAGCTGTCAATGTGAAGTCTAAGTTAGCTATAGGAGTCTGTGGCTTAAGCATTGAGAATGCGGTTCGATCCCAGCTGCAGGACTTGCGTGTTGCTTTGCTTTCAACAGTGGTACAAAGAAGCCGACTACCCAGAAAGCAATGGCAAACTACTGGGCGTAAATTTGCCTACAACAGCCAAAAAATGCTAGTGCTGGTTTTGCAATGTTCTGTAAAGGATATTGCTCCCTGCTGATTTGGGAGTGTAATACTGTGTGAAGGGGCAGAGCGGTATGATAGTGATTTCCGGGAGTTCAAGGGGAATAGTGTCAACATTGACCTGAGTAGTGAGGGGGAGAGAATGTTGACCAGTGAAAAATGTATTATCACCGACAAGGCATGCACGCCCGTGAAAGTAGACGCGTGGGTTTACTGTGTGTGGGCTGATAAGCATAACTAATGAGCCACACCAAGAAAATGTGAATTACGTGACAGCGTGATTCTCATGTAACATTAGCCACCCACATAAGCGTGATCCCCGAGAAATCCCACGTAAGCGTGATTCTCGAGAACGCCCACATGAGCATGACTCCCGAGAACGCCCACACGAGCGTGCCTCTCGTGTAAACATCAACCGCCCACATGAGTCCGGCAGGGATATATTGGGCTGCGTAGACAGTCCGAGTCAGTGAGCTGTAGCCACAGGGCTAAAGCAACGCGGAAGTGCGGGTGTAGTACACACCCAGTACGAGAGAGCTGCGAGCCAGTCAGAGTCCAAGACAGAGTATTGAGAAACCATCAGACATCAAGGTTTGTGTAAGTGTTGTACTGGTCGAAGTTATAGCTCCGCTGGCGAAGTAAGTCCAAGGGGACTAAATGCTCCAGTAGTGAATGTTCTGGGTGACGATGCAAGAAGACGAAAATTCACCACGGAAACAGATCGGTAGTGATGCCGACGAGAGCTGTGTGCTAGAGGAGACTTGTGTTGGAAGTCCTGTCGGTCATTGGAGTCCTTCAACAGGCCGACGTGCTGTCTGCTTCGGAGAACGTCAAGGGTAGTCCGTATCCAGTCAGCTGTGGTTGTCTGCTGAAGTAATATCAAGGTCCAGTGATAGGAAAATTCGTCCTGTTTAGCTGTACAGCGAGCCTAGAGTTGTGGGACGCGGTAGACCTGTGCAGCTGTAGTGGTCAGGGAGAGGATACTAGAAGTTGCGAGTGAGGACTAATATATGGACTTTGTTCAAATGTCAATTAGGATCAATGTCTACGTCTCTGCAATTTTGTTGATGTGAGGGCTTGTGTATACCCTCTTGTGTTGTGTCAAATAAATCCGGTGTATGACGGAACTACTGTCGCCAAGTCCTGCTTCCAGAGTCAGGGAGCAAAAGTTGTAACTGCTGGACACTTGGTAGTGGGCTGATTAGTGTGTCACTCAGATAGCACACAACAGATATGCAACTAACATTAACTTATCAGCTATCAATGAGAGGAGCGTGCCAGCCAAAAAACATGACTGATGTATTTATCTCTTTTACAGAAAACATGACTGGTGTATGTTTATCTCTACCACAGAAAACATGACTGGTGTATGTTTATCTCTACCACAGAAAACAAAGATAACTGGTGTATGTTTATCTCTACCACAGAAAACATGACTGGTGTATGTTTATCTCTACCACAGAAAACAAAGATAACTGGTGTATGTTTATCTCTACCACAGAAAACAAAGATAACTGGTGAATGTTTATCTCTACCACAGAAAACAAAGATAACTGTGTATGTTTATCTCTACCACAGAAAATATGACAGGTGTATGTTTATCTCTACCACAGAAAACAAAGATTACTGGTGTATGTTTATCTCTACCACAGAAAACATGACTGGTGTATGTTTATCTCTCCCACAGAAAACAAAGATAACTGGTGTATGTTTATCTCTACCACAGAAAACATGACTGGTGTAAGTTTAATGTTTATCGCTACCACAGAAAACATGACTGGTGTATGTTTAATGTTTATCTCTACCACAGAAAACATGACTGGTGTATGTTTAATATTTATTTCTACCACAGAAAACATGACTGGTGTATGTTTAATGTTTATCTCTACCACAGAAAACATGACTGGTGTATGTTTAATGTTTATCTCTACCACAGAAAACATGACTGGTGTATGTTTATCTCTACCACAGAAAACATGACTGGTATATGTTTATCTCTACCACAGAAAACATGACTGTCCTATGTTTATCTCTACTACAAAAACAATCATGACTGGTGTATAGTTATCTCTACTATAAAAACAATCATGACTGGTGTATGTTTATCTCTACTATAAAAACAATCATGACTGGTGTATGTTTATCTCCACTATAAAAACAATCATGACTGGTGTATGTTTATCTCTACTATAAAAACAATCATGACTGGTGTATGTTTATCTCTACTATAAAAACAATCATGACCGGTGTATTTTTATCTCTACTATAAAAACAATCATGACTGGTGTATGTTTATCTCTACCACAGAAAACAAAGATAACTTGTGTATATTTATCTCTACCACAGAAAACATGACTGGTGTATGTTAATCTCTACCACAGAAAACATGACTGGTGTATATTTACCTCTACCACAGAAAACATGACTGTTGTATGTTTATCTCTACCAGAGTAAACATTACTGGTGTATGTTTATCTCTACCACAGAAAACATGACTGGTGTATATTTACCTCTACCACAGAAAACATGACTGGTGTATATTTATCTCTACCACAGAAAATATGACTGGTGTATATTTATCTCTACCACAGAAAACATGACTGGTGTATATTTATCTCTACCACAGAAAACATGACTGGTGTAAGTTTAATGTTTATCGCTACCACAGAAAACATGAATGGTGTATGTTTAATGTTTATCTCTACCACAGAAAACATGACTGGTGTATATTTATCTCTACCACAGAAAACATGACTGGTGTATGTTTACCTCTACCACAGAAAACATGACTGGTGTATGTTTATCTATACCACAGAAAACAAAGATAACTGGTGTTTGTTTATCTCCACCACAGAAAGCGTGACTGGTGTATGTTTACCTCTACCACAAAAAACATGACTGGTGTATATTTACCTCTACCACAGAATTGTTACAAAGCTTCTGTTTGCTGCCTGCCAACACTGGACGGCCGTCCACAAGGATTGGCCGTTTACCCTCGTTAGCAATGAAGAAATCTCCGCTGTTCCTTAAGGATGATCAATGACATCAAGACATGAAGTAAATAAGACATTAAACTTGTCTAGCAAAGAAAAATGGTTCAGTAAGTAACATACAGAATAAACATGTGCCTCTATAAATGCTGAATTAAGAATCAATCACAGCACTCTGACACTCCCATAAGTGCACTGTCCCCATTTTCGGCAGCAAGCGAAGAGTTCCAATTCCAATGGCACCAGTAAGTGTCTGATTGTATATCCATCTCCCCTTTCTCTTGAGTGTTGACAGTCGACCAGAAACTCCTAGCGCCGCCATTCTCCTCAGACCGCAATGATCTATTTGTGCCTCCTCTGCAATGTTCAATCGCTCCCAAAGAGCCCTCACAAAATCAAAGTTGTCATACATTAATTCACCACCAAGTACCACAGACCTGGCCAGTCTATCTACTTGCTTGTTTCCTAATACACCGGCATGACCTGGAAGAAACATTCAAAAGATGCTAACTATCCGGAACCTCTGAAGTGATGCTTGCCATTCTGCAAGAAGCATGCCAGTCTCCACCTTTCTCAACATAATCTGTGAGTCAGTTATAATTATGATATGCACGTACAAGTGATACTCAATCCAGCTGAAAGCTGTGGCTGCCTCCTCCTCCATTCTTTTCAAACAAACACTTATTAACTCGGTAAATCTCGCAAATATACTATATTTTCAGCTTTCAGACCACGTTTCTAAATGAGCTCGCCTGATATTAGACACAAAGAACTTGAAAGGAAGTTGAAGTTGAGCAGTCTGTGTTTTATAACTGGTCAGTGTCGATTGGGCCGCGCGGTTGTAACAAAATAGCGCGTGATGCATTTCCTGGGACTCAAAGAGTTAAGACGCAACATCTGACTATGTGACATAATAATGCAAAGATTAAATAACAATGATGAATTTTTTTCCACCTCAAAAAATATTTATTTTTTTGTTTGTAAATATTATCACCCCCACTATGTATACACACGATGCAGTTGCTGCTAACACCAAAGCTTTTATACAGGCATAGCAACCACTGCCCAAAGATCAAATGCCATTAAAAAAACCGACAAGCCTAGATATTAGCATTTAAGGGCCGAATCAACCAAAGGGATCTTATTTGTCACATGACTCCCTGACCATCCCTCGGGACCTCTCTACCTGTCCTATTGTCTGTTGTTAGCAGGTGTTAACCACGTAATTACTCTAGTGTGCCTGCTGTATCTCAGGACTGAGCATGCATGGGAATGTTCGATGTGCAGTATGTCAACTGTGATAACTCAGCTGAAGAAGGCTCTCTAGCCACAACAATTTGTTGCATGTCCTAGTTGGTTGGGTGAGGGAAACTATACAGATGTATTTTCCATCTAGGCAGACTGTTTTCATCAAAAACTTCTTGTGACATCCAGCGAAAAGGTCAAGACTGCAACAGAGTGGCAATAGACTGGATTATAAACAGAGTGGCAATAGACTGGATTATAGAGTGGCAATAGACTGGATTATAAACAGAGCGGCAATAGACTGGATTATAAACAGAGTGGCAATAGACTGGATTATAAACAGAGCAACAGCTTCTATTAGGAACGGAATTCAGGGGACCCCAACAAAACAGTTTAATGACCTGGACTTCGCTGATGACATTTCTCTCTTATCCCACTCATAAAATCGGATGCAAAATAAACAGACCTGATGATAAATCACAGCAGCTAGGTCTAAGAATCTATAGAGGAAAGAGAAAGATAACGAGAATAAACCAACAAATAGTCATCTAGTAATCTACCACACTCTAAGATGTGGAGCCATACACCGATGTGGGCAGTCTTGTATACAAAGATGGGGCAACTGACAGAGATATTTTTTGTTAAAGTACAAAACTAATACAGACAACAAATCAATGCCACTAACAACAGGAATTAATGCAGGAAACAAATCAACACTAACAGCATGATCTAATACAGGAAACAAATCAACACTAACAGCATGATCTAATACAGGAAACAAATCAACACTAACAGCATGATCTAATACAGGAAACAAATCAACACTAACAGCATGATCTAATACAGGAAACAAATCAAAGACCCAAACAAGAACACAGGAAAAAATGAACAGCAAAAACTTGAACTAATATAGGAAACAAATCAATGGCACAAACTAAAACAGGAAATAAATCATGGAACAAACAAAGATAGGAAACAAATCAAAGGCACAAACATGAACTAATATAGGAAACAAATCAATAACACAAACTAATATAGGAAAAAAATCAATGGCACAAACATAAACTAATCCAGAAAGCAACGCTCAAATGTACCTGAGTTTGATGATTCCTTGCCGTCTGGAGACTTTCCATGCCGGTCCTTCCAGAGATAAGTCCACATCCACATGATTGTCTGCTGTAGATCTGCCCAATGAGATCTGTTCAGAATATTACAGATAAATTGTCATCACAAATTGTGATCTGATCTTGTATGTGTAGATGTGTTATGTGTATATATGTTATGTGTATATATGTGTTATGTGTATATATGTGTTATATGTATATATGTGTTATGTGTATTTATGTGTTATGTGTATTTATGTGTTATGTGTATTTATGTGTTATGTGTATATATGTGTTATGTGTATATATGTGTTATGTGTATATGTGTTATGTGTATATGTGTAATGTGTATATGTGTAATGTGTATATGTGTAATGTGTATATGTGTTATGTGTATATATGTTAATGTGTATATGTGTTATGTGTATATATGTGTTATGTGTAAATGTGTTATGTGTATATATGTGTTATATGTGTATATATGTGTTTGTGTGTGTGAGTGAGAGGGGGGGGGGGGGGGGGGGGGGGGAGAGAAGAGCATTAAAAAAAAATACTAAAGAGCAATAACTACTTTGCTGTACACATGGAAAAAAATTGGGAAACTTACTTGAATGTTTTGTGATATTTAATGCAAAGAGACATCCCTGTTCAACTTTGTTCAATGCTTTGAGATATATCATGAAAAGATTTAAAACAAATTTTCTTTTGTTTAACCATGACATGTAGAAACAATCAGCTTCAAACTATCACAAATGACAAGTCAACATTGTGACTAGAGAGCCTTCATCAGTACAATACATGAATTTATATTAACACAAACAAGAAGAATATACAAAATCACTCAAATGAAATAACTTCAAGGGAAATCACATGTTTGTCTGGCCGAGACTCCTGGAAATAAATACTAGATAGAAGAAGCCGTGAACTGCAAGAGTTGTAACACTCAAATATTCTATAAAACTGTGTTGGGTGTTAGTCTCCTATGTGAAATGGAGCCCATTAGATAGATGAGGTGGTTCTCAAGAGACTGACAGGTTCTGTCATTGGAGTGGCTGGACCTGATGGCTGTAACAAGGACACCTTGGTCTACTTCTCTTTGCATGTGAAACATGGACCATTTATTAGCAACATGCTGAGAGGCTGAACCATTTCTCCACACAGTTTCTGCCTCCAAAAATTGCTCAACATGAAATGGCAAAACAGGATTCCTGACACTGAACTTCTTGACAGAGCTGGACTGTCCAGCATTTACTAGATTCTAAAACAATCACAACTTTGCTGACCAACTGACCAAAATTTTTTTTTCGATGGTGAGCTACTAAAAAGAAAACGCTGGACAGAAAAAAATGCTTCAAGGACAGTCTCGAGACCGATCTGAAAGACTTCTGTACTGATCCTAAAACCTGGGAAGTTCAGCAGGATCCCCGATCTGAAAGTCTCTGACTGACCGATCTGAAGCAGTACTGATCCTAAAACCTGGGAAGTCGCAGCATGTGACCCCTCATCCCGGCGCACCTCTCTTCATTGATAAGCTCTGGCCCATGAAGCTGCAAGAGCTGCAGAAGTAATTCAGAAAAGACAAGACATGAAAGACACTGAAGCAAATCACCCGAGATCAATTTCAAATTTAAGATGAGCTTCCTTTTTTTCAGGTGAAGAAATACAATAACCTTTTTCGCTTCTTCTCAGTAAATTTGCATTACCTATTAAATCTTTTGGAGGTTGAGAAACTAATTTTCCAAATATTGTTCCAGAATTAATTATAACCATTATACCTTTACTTATAATAACTGTCATAGGTTTTAATATAATATCAATATCCCATTCATATTTTGCTGGTATGGGAATCCATTTATTCTCTTCATAGACAAATATTAAAGGTTTTCTTTCTATACCACCGTTATTAATACCTGATAAATTAATTTCTTGTCTATTATATATTCCCTTTTCTGTAAGTTTTAAACCATACAAACTATTCTTTTTTCCTTCATTATCAAATCCTTCAACATTCTCTAAATCATCTAGATTTAAAGCATACTTATGTAGAGGTTGAATTGTAGAAGATATCATATGCTCCGCATCATCCGATCCAAAAATATCTACAGACATTTTAATAGAGAAAAAATGATATCTTGAATACTTTTGCCACTGTTTAATTCTTTTAAAACATATAAACACCAATGTCCACAAATTACTGTGTTAGGATCTTGTGTTTGATCTGTAGAATATTGTATATCTCCTGGTTTTTCTCTAAGATAATCAATCAATTAATTCTAAAGGAGGTTGAATTCCATAACTATCAAAATTAATCTTATTATTATCCTTTTTATACCACGCAACCCAATGAGTTCCTTTTGTTTCATCGGTCAAATCTCCATCTAAATTCATTATTCCACATTCTTTTTTTCTGGGTTTTTTAGGTAATTCTGTTCTTATAAAAACTCCTCTGAAATTAGGAATTTTTAACTTCTTAACAGCATCTAGTAATTGAAAATTAGAAAGAGGTTCATTAGGTAAATTTAGATTTCCTACTTGTATAACTGACATTTTTATGTTTATAAAATAGACAATGTCTGCAGAACTTTATTGTGTAAAATGTAAAAAGAAAACAGATACTTTAGATTTAATACAAACTAAAAGTAAAAATAATAGAAATATGTTAAGAGGAAAATGTGTTGTTTGTGGTACTATGAAAAATAAATTTATTAAAGCTTCTGAATTGACTGGAAGAAACTTAAATAGTATAATAAATAAACTTCCAATTGAATTACATTTACCAGGACATAATTTTACAGGACCTGGAACTAATTTAAAGAAAAGGTTAAAAGATCCTTTTAGAAATCCTCCAGATTTTACACCTCAGGAATGGAGTCAACCAAATAATAGAGTAGATGAAGCTGCTATGCATCATGATATTTGTTATTTACAAAATGAAGATAAGTAAACTAGAAATGAAGTTTGTGATAAAAAGATGTTACAAGATCTAAATATTTATAATCCTACTTTAAGAGAAACAATAGATAAAGGAATTGTTGGTAATATTATTAAAGCTAAAGTGGCATTGGGAATGGGGAATTTTTAGTATAAAAAATGGAACAATTAATTTCTGACTTTATAAATAAAATTAAAGATTATATATCTGATGAAAAAATAAATAAATTTAAGAAAGTTGTTAGACATTTTGAGAAAGTAAATGGTTTGAAATTAAATATTGAGTGGGAAGATGTTTTACCCAACAATGAAAAAGAAGTAAAAAATAGAATTAAAATGATTCCAAAAGATTTAGAACAAAGATTATATGAAATATTTGATATGGAAGAAGTTAAATTTAAAATTAATAATGAAAGTTCAGAAGATGAAATTGTTGATACGTGTTTAACAAATATTAAACCATTTAGATGATATTGAAAAAAGAAATAAAGGTTATTATTTTAATCTTGGATATTTATTAAGTATCCTTAAATCTAAATATAATAGTGAGAAAGAGTTTCTGACTTTTACTAAAGAAAAAGTAAATAGAAGTAAATCAGCTATTAATAATTATAAAAGATTTTATAATAGTTGTAATCAGTATGCAATTTTATTAAATTGCAATTTATCATATAGAGAGATAATAAAAAATTTATCTGAAATAAAAAAATATTCTTGATCACCGCGGTGGTTAAAATTAATTATTTTTTTAGTTAAAAAAATTAAATAATAAAATAAAATAATAAAATAAATAGAATAATTATTATAAAAATTATATAAACACAATTTAATTTCGTATTTTGAAATTATAAGATTTTATTTTTTTTATCTATTTCATTATATGTTTTTATTAAATTCTTGTTATCCCACTTCCTCTTGCTAAAATATTATTTAATAACATTTTTGATTCAGGAGTTAATTTATTTGTTGTTTCTGGTTGTTGAGATGGAAAGATTTTATTGATAACTTTTTCACTAGCTTTATTACCTAATTCTGTTGCAGCTTTTTTACCAACATTTATAGCTACTTCTTTTGCTGTATCTTTTACAACTTGTGAAGTAATAGTAGATAATAAACTATAAAAAAAATCCTTCACCTCTAAAATATTTTGTTTTATTTTTTCTTATTATAAAAGGCATTTTTAAATATTTAATTTAATTTCTAACTAGCCTGTTTCAGCATTGTTTGATACTCATTTTCATTTATTTCCTTTAGTGTATAAAGTTGATATGCTATATTCATCATTTCATCATTTACTCCTGTATTTCCTGCTTGTTTACTTGATAATAATGATGCAAATTTTTCTATCAATTTATTTGGATCAGATGATTGACTGCTAGATGGAGTAATTTCCTTAATAGATAATGGTCTAGTTTTCCATATGTCACTTATTATATTTTTCCATTTTGTTCCAGTACTAGAAGATGGTTTTTTATTAGGATCATAATCTACATACATGGCATTAGTAGCATATAATATATTTGCATGCTTTCTTTTATCATCTTCTGAATAATTTTGTGGATTCTTACGAGTTAGTAATTTCCATAAACCTGGAGTTCCTGTATATCTATTTTCATTTAAAATAATATCATTACCATCAATTTTTACTTCTTTATTACCAATATAAAATTTATTATCCGTAGAACGAATACCATATTTTGTATCTGCATTTTTTTTAATCTTCGTATATTTTTTGTAAATTTTCTACAGCTATTTTTCCATAACTAGATAACTTCTGCGGAGGTTGTTCTATAGCAATTTGTCTTTTATTTGGTAATTCTAAAGCTAATTGTTTAGGTATTTCACCAATCGCTTTCTGATTAATTTCAGCAGCTTTTTGTTGACTTTCTATTATCGGTGAAAATATTTTACTCATATCTCTTTTCATTTCAATATCCCCAATTCTTTCACTCAAATTATTTAGCTGAATATTTCTTTTTAACTGAATAAATTCATTAACTCTTTGTTCTCTTTTTTTCCGATCTGTGATATTTAATAAGAAAGACATTTTTACTACGTAAAAAAACACTGTTTATTTTCAATAAATAATTTTAATTTTTAATTTTATACTTAATTCTATTTTTTTGATTCTTCTAAAAAAACTTTTATTTTATTTATTAAATCCTGTTTTTCATTTGTATGATTCTCAAGATTTTTTGCTGTTGTTATACGATCGTGATGTTTAATAGCTTCTTTCATATCTCTAAAATTTAATTTCTTCTTCTAAAATAAATTTAAATTCTTCTTCAGATATTTTTCCATCTTCAAGTGCTTTGGAAATATGATTATAAATTGTATTAAGTTTTGATTCTGATAAAATTAATATCTGTCTGTGTTTATCAATTTTATGTTGTAATTTTTTATTTATAAATTTTATTATTACACTACCTGCGCCCATTCCTAATGCAGCAATTTCCATTCCTAAAACTATTGGAGCAGCGATAATTGTAGTCAATAATCCAACTCCAGCAACTCCTGTTCCTATTGAAGCAGTGGTTAAAATTGTGTCAGTGGTATTAAATGCTGATAAAACTTTTTTATATTTTTTTAATGTTTTTCTTCTATCTTCTTTATTTTTTTTTCAAAACAATTTTGTATATCTAATATTTTTTGTATTCTATAATTGTTAGCTTCTATTGGTTCAATTGGTGGTGCAGTGGGTAAAATAGGATATATTCTTTCTTTTACATCCATTTTAAAAAAGATTAAAATAACATATTTAGAACAGGAATCCTTTTAACTAAATCACCTAGAAATCCTTCACCATTATAAATATCTCCTTCTCTTGATAAATATAAACCGTTTCCGTATGATTCTAGTCCGTCACCGTGTATTGGATTTAAATAAAGACCTTTTCCATCAGATTCAATTTGACAAACACATCCTCCTCTTATTAAATATAATCCAGTACCAATTAATTTTTGTACACCACTGGATGCTAATCCAGTAAGTGCACCAATACCTAAAGATTTTGCTATAGTAGGAACAGCAGTTTTTAATAAAGGTAATACCATAGCAGCCAGTGCAGGAAGAAAACCTCTTTGTATTTTCATATTATATTTTATTTGTTTTTTACTTAAAGTAATATCAGCTCCTTTATTTTGAGAAAGTGCTTTTTCTAATTTATTTATCTGTCTTTTTGTTAAGGCTAAAACATCATTACCTACTTCTGTGATTCTAATAGTAACAGGAATATTATTCTTTAAGGCGTGTTGTATTTTATCTTTTTGAGTGTCAGAGATATTTAACTTTACTTGTTCGTATGTAGTCATTTTATAAGGTTTAAATTTCTCTTAAATGAAACCTTATAGTTATATTTTCACCTCTTAAATTTAAAGGTTGATTATTTTGATCAGTAATTGTTACATAAAAGTCTTTTATAGTTTTCATATTAACAGGTAAAAATACTAGGTTATGTGGTTTCTCAACAATTTTTCTACCTGGAGATACATTAGGAAAAAAGAATAAATAACTGGATTTCTTGATCCATTAATAAAACTTCCATTTATAATGTTTAGATGAATTAAAATGCTGTTTATATGCATAATATTTACAATATTTTCTGATTCGTGAGTACCAGATTCATATATTTTATTTTGAAATCCTAATAAATTAGCTAATGTATTCTTCTCTAAAAAACTTACTTTATATCCTGTTTTAATAGTTAATATAGATTTTAGAGTTTGAATATTTGGTTCAATTGTTATACCAAAATCTCCTTTCTGAGAATTTCCGGAATCTTTATTTTTCTTAACCAGAACTGGGTTTATCAAACTTTGAAATGTTGAATTTAAAGCTTCAAGTCCATAAGCACCTTCGGGTATTCATATTTTATCCATGTTTTTCCATTATCTTTAGAATATTCAAACAGATTGTTATCTTTATCACTATTAGGAAATGAATAGTAAGTTTCCAGATTTACTAAAGCAATCTCATAATGTTTATCATTATCAAGTTCTAATGGTGAATTAAATGCAGTATTAAATTTTGTTTTATTACTGGAGACAATAAATTGATGTGAGAATTTAGGTCTGGTGTTTTTTTCTATTTTACTATTTACTTTTAATATTTCTTCCAATTTGAGAACCACTGTAAAAAATTATAATATGAGAACCACTGTAAAAAATTATAATATGAGAACCACTGAAAAAATTATAATTTGAGAACCACTGTAAAAATTATAATATGAGAACCACTGTAAAAAATTATAATTTGAGAACCATTGTAAAAAAATTATAATTTGAGAACCACTGTAAAAAATTATAATTTGAGAACCACTGTAAAATATTATATGAGAACCACTGTGAAAAATTATAATAAGAGAACCACTGTAAAAAATTATAATTTGAGAACCACTGTAAAAATTATAATATGAGAATGATCTGTTCTGAAATATTTTATAATTTAAGATACATCTGAAATAAAAAAAAAAGTGCAAAAGGTCTGTTCCTGTACACCGTGTTTCAAACTCACTCTCTTAGTATGTCGGTTACCCGAGTACTTTTAAGTGCACCACTCCGACATACTAAGAGAGTGAGTAGGTGTGGAAGCATGATGGGATCTCACCGAAATGAAATGTGAGAAGCCCTAGAGGTAACCTAATCCGCATTTCTCACATATGGTATAATCATGAAGCACCCGGGTAAAGTGCACACTTCATGAGATATACCACTGTGATGATGGAAGGAGGCCCACTAAAACCACACACGATGGACAGTCACAGACACAGAATTAATACAGATCCAAATAACTTATATGGTGATGTTAAAGCAAAATGTTATTTTTAATGGTTTTGTAATTATAGATAAACTTACTTTGAATCTCCATAAAAAATAATTCCTATACATTAAACAGCTTGTTCGTAAGTAAAAAATGTGTGTAATAGTTGATATAATATTTTGGTTGCATTGAAATATTTTTAATTAGTCGCATGGTATTGTTGGTTCGAATATTTTAATAAAATTATTTCCCTCTGAACTAATAAGGGGAAACAACAATTTAAAAGATAATTAATTTTGGTTGTTTCCCTTTAAATACTAAAATCAACAATTAAATCGAGAAATACTTTTGGTTGTGATATCTATTATTATATCAGTATTTCACATTCATCATTACAAAATATCATTTCAGGGATTGCCGATTGTGTTTGGTGGAGTTCGCTATTATTATTATTTCATATTATTATATTATTATTTTATTATATTATTTTATTATATTATATATAAACTTTTTAAAAATATTTTTAACGTACTTTAGTATAGTATCATGTGGGTAATTAGCAAACATGCCTTTTTAAAAATAATAATTTTTTCGAGGGGGGACACGAATAATATTTTTAAAATTTGTTTAAATGCAAGTGTTAGTAGTATAAGTATAATTAGGAGGAGTAGCAAACATGCTTTTTTAAAATAATCATGTTTTTTCGAGGGAAATCGGACACAAATAAAAAACATGATTATTTTAAAAAAGCAAGTGTGCTGAACCCCTAATTTATACATACTACTGACAGACAGAGAGAGGGGGGGGGGGGGGGGCAGACAGACAAAGAAAGGGGGAGGGATAAAGTGACTTTAAAGGTAACACATAAAAAAAAACATTTTTTTTTTTTAAAAAGCTACAAGCCAAGTATAAACTGACCTCTCTTGATCTCATGAGGTATCTCACCAACCTTCCTCTCAGAACTGCTAATGTTTGACTGTCAAAGTCAGGCATACTAATACCTGCAAGGTCAGTTATAAATGATATAAAAGCAACTATCATATCAGCACCAACATAAGCTAACATTTCATTAATTAACAAACCAACATCAACAACCACAACATCATCAACTACCACATCAGCTATCAACAACTATTTCAGACTGTAACAAGGGTCAAAATTTGTATTATCACATGGGGTAGAAAATTCCCTTTAATCCCTTTAGTGGAAACCCTGGGATACAAATGGAATAACACAGGGAAAGAACATCAGACAGGAGCAACAAGAAGAAACAATAATAACAGGGAAAGAACATCAGACAGAAGCAACAAGAAGAAACAATAATAACACAGGGAAAGAACATCAGACAGAAGCAACAAGAAGAAACAATAATTACACATGGAAAGAACATCAGACAGAAGCAACAAGAAGAAACAATAATAACACAGGGAAAGAACATCAGACAGAAGCAACAAGAAGAAACAATAATAACACAGGGAAAGAACATCAGACAGAAGCAACAAGAAGAAACAATAATAACAGGGAAAGAACATCAGACAGAAGCAACAAGAAGAAACAATAATAACACAGGGAAAGAACATCAGACAGGAGCAACAAGAAGAAACAATAATAACACAGGGAAAGTCAGGATATCATTTGACAAAAGAACAGATAAGTTTCAGAAGAAAGAGAAACTGCACAGACGCAATCTTCACACTTGGGGGGATGGAATTGTAAGACAAGTAGCTTCAACAAGAGCTGGAGTTGAAACAGAAGCAGTTAATACTAATGTGATTTCAGAAAGTCCCGCCTAAAGATTATGTGATTATGTACTTGGTGTTTAAACCCTTGAAAATTGTAAAGTCCATTCCTGAGCATCTGAGGTTAAATTCTGATGAAATAAATAAAAGTAGGCATTATGAAGCACTGCAACTTTCATTAAGCCAGATATCACAGACAATATTTTGACCTATGACCTAACAGTAACCAAACTTTTACAGACTATTTCTTAGAGGTGCACAATACTTTCCAAACGTGGGTCGACTCAGCAAATGATAAAAATGATTGCAAACTGCTGTTGGAGCTACTTTTGTGAAATAAGAAGTTTAAAGTCCCTCCCAAGACTAATGACAACATTTCTAAGGGAAAACTAATGACAACATTTCTAAGGAAAAAAGCCTGTAGCACTAAACCATTTGGAACAACTTGGCGAAAACTACTTTTCAGCACATATTGATAATTTTGTTGGTAACATAATTCAGAGTGGCATCAATATAGAGACACTTCTGATAACATTCAAGAACATACAAGGGTACAAATAACATACAGATATTTTTCTTTAGACAATAAAATCTTGTTCATGTTTATTACCTCATAGTTTGTTATCTATTTCTCATAGTTCCAAGTGGCTATGTTCATCGGTTGTTTAATTAGTTTGAAAGGATCAAACAATCACTATCATACTTGGCGGGGGCATTCGTTATAAATTAATACCAGAAGAAAAGAATGTCGGAAGGGTTAACTGTGTATCTTGATATTCTCCACTTGAATTAATATTGATATCTAATTACCCTTTTCCTACTCCTGTGGATACAAGTGCAGCTAGTTTCTTTTTATTGTACGAGCCACTTGTTGCTGTTTACTTGGTTACCCAGGACTGTGGGATAAACATAGCTCAAATATAAGTCCAGTTTCTCACGTGGCTGCGCAGTGTTAGGTTGGCGACACAACAGTGAGACATAATTGACAACAAAGAGAGAGGAATGACAACAGTGAGGAATCACAAATGTGAGGCAGTAATGACACACAAAATTCCTGACCTGTGACACTGTCCACCAAAACCTGCCACTTAGGAAGCTCCTGCTCCAGGTGTCGGATCTCTCGTTTATTTCGTCGGTCCACCAGTGCAAGTTCTGTTCACAGACACAGCCATGTTTAATTTCAAGTATGCCTGATTCATAGGAATCAACGTTACACACATATACACATTTCTCTCTATCTCTCCTTTCTTTTCCCTCTCTCAGCACAGAACCCATGCTACACACACATTCATGTTTCTCTCTTTCTCTCTCTCTCTCTTTTCTTGTCAATCTCTCAGAATAGAAACCATGCTGATTCACACAGCTGTTTTTCTCTCTCTCTCTCTCAGCACAGGATCCATGCTCCTACACACACATCCATATCTCTCTCTTCTTTCTTGTCCTTCTCTCAGCCCACAATTCATACTGTACACACACCCCCCCCTCTCTCTCTCTCTCTCTCTCTCTCTCTCTGTCTCTCTCTCTCTCTCTCTCTCTCTCTCTCTCTCTCTCTCTCTCTCTCTCATGCATTTTAGATAACAGGCAGTGGTACTCTGAAAAACAAGTGCTTAAAAGGGCCGAATGTCAGACGGGCCTGCGTGCCCAATTTGTAACCCTTTGAAAATAAAGTTTGTTCGTTCGTTCTCTCGCTCTCTCTCTCTCTTTCTCTCTCTCTCTCCATGTTTCTCTCACTGTCTCCTTTCATATCCCTCTCAGCTCCACACATATCCACAATTCTCTCCCCCTCTCAGCACAGAATCCATGCAGCTCCACACATATCCACAATTCTCTCCCTCTCTCAGCACAGAATCCATGCTAAGCACATATCTCCATTCTCCAACCCTTCCCCCCTTTTCTTGTCCCTCTCTAACCAGAGGACCCATGTAGTAATGTTCAATGTACCAATACTCTATGCACCAACGATCAATGTACTAATGTTCTGTGTATCAATGTTCAATGTACTAATGTTCTGTGTATCAATGTTCAATGTACTAATGTTCTGTGTATCAATGTTCAATGTACTAATGTTCTGTGTATGAATGTTCAATGTACTAATGTTCTGTATATAAATGTTTAATGTACTAATGTTCTGTATATGAATGTTTAATGTACTAATGTTTTGTATATGAATGTTTAATGTACTAATGTTCTGTATATAAATGTTCAATGTACTAATGTTCTGTTTATGAATGTTTAATGTACTAATGTTCTGTATATGAATGTTTAATGTACTAATGTTCTGTATATGAATGTTTAATGTACTAATGTTCTGTATATGAATGTTTAATGTACTAATGTTTTGTATATGAATGTTTAATGTACTAATGTTCTGTTTATGAATGTTTAATGTACTAATGTTTTGTATATGAATGTTTAATGTACTAATATTCTGTATATGAATGTTCAATGTACTAATGTTCTGTGTATCAATGTTCAATGTACTAATGTTCAGTATATGAATGTTCAATGTACTAATGTTCTGTATATGAATGTTTAATGTACTAATGTTCTGTATATGAATGTTTAATGTACTAATGTTTTGTATATGAATGTTCAATGTACTAATGTTCTGTATATGAATGTTCAATGTACTAATGTTCTGTGTATCAATGTTCAATGTACTAATGTTCTGTCTATCAATGTTCAATGTACTAATGTTCTGTGTATCAATGTTCAATGTACTAATGTTTTGTATATGAATGTTCAATGTACTAATGTTCTGTATATGAATGTTCAATGTACTAATGATCTGTATATGAATGTTTAATGTACTAATGTTCTGTATATGAATGTTTAATGTACTAATGTTTTGTATATGAATGTTCAATGTACTAATGTTCTGTATATGAAAGTTCAATGTACTAATGTTCTGTATATGAATGTTCAATGTACTAATGTTCTGCATATGAATGTTTAATGTACTAATGTTCTGTATATGAATGTTCAATGTACTAATGTTCTGTATATGAATGTTTAATGTACTAATGTTCTGTATATGAATGTTCAATGTACTAATGTTCTGTGTATGAATGTTCAATGTACTTACACTCTGTGTATCAATGTTCAATGTAGTAATGTTCTGTGTACTAATGTTTGACATATTAATGTTCTGTTAACTAATGTTATGTGTATTATTGTTCTGAGTACCAATGTTTAACATACTTATGTTCAATGTACCAATGTTCAACATACTTATGTTCAATGTACCAATGTTCAACATACTTATGTTCAATGTACCAATGTTCAACATACTTATGTTCAATGTACCAATGTTCAACATACTTATGTTCAATGTACCAATGTTCAACATACTTATGTTCAATGTACCAATGTTCAACATACTTATGTTCAATGTACTAATGTTCAATACAAGAAGATTTCAGCCTACAGGCCCATCCTAGGGGTCACCAGTAGCCTTTAATGAATGCCTCAGCTTGAGACAACTGAACAGCAAAGTTAGTTTAGCACACAACAGTTCTGTATACTAATGTTCAATGCAATAATGCTTAGTGTACCAATGTTTAATGCATCAATGTTCTGTATACTAATGTTCAATGTATCAATGTTATGTATACCAATGTTCAATGTATCAATGTTCTGTTTACCAAAGTTCAATGTATCAATGTTCTATATACCAATGTTCAATGTATCAATGTTCTGTTTACCAAAGTTCAATGTATCAATGTTCTATATACCAAAGTTCAATGTTCTATATACCAATGTTCAATGTATCAATGTTCTGTATACCAATGTTTAATGTATCAATGTTCTGTTTACCAATGTTCAATGTATCAATGTTCTATATACCAATGTTCAATGTATCAATGTTCTATATACCAATGTTCAATGTATCAATGTTCTGTATAACAATGTTCAATGTATCAATGTTCTATATACCAATGTTCAATGTATTAATGTTCTGTATACCAATGTTCAATCAATGTTCTCTATACAAATATTCAATGCATCAATGTTATGTATACCAATGTTCAATGTTCTGTTTACAAATTTTTAATGTATCAATGTTCTATATACTAATGTTCAATGTATCAATGTTCTGTTTACCAATGTTCAATGTATTAATGTTCTGTATACCAATGTTCAATCAATGTTCTCTATACCAATATTTAATGCATCAATGTTCTGTATACCAATGTTCAATGTATCAATGTTCTGTATAATAATGTTCAAAGTATCAAAGTTCTCAATGTTCTGTATGCCGATGCTCAATATACTAATGTTCTGTGTACCAAAGTACAGATGTCAAATTAAGACAGATGTCCCATTAAGATACATACGTCACACACACACAAAAACACAGATATCACACAAATAATGTCACATTAAGACACAATGTCACATTAGGCCACAAATGTCACATTAAGACACACACGTCACATTAAGACCTAGGTGTTACATTAGGACAAACATGTCACTTTAAGAATTGGATGCCACACTATGACACAGATGTCACATTAAGACACAGATGTCAGATTAAGACACATATGTCACATTAGGACATAGGTGTCACATTAGGACACAGATGTCACTTTAAGAAATAGACGTCACACTATGACACAGATATCACATTAAGACACATAAGTCACATTAAGACATAGGTGTCACATTAGGACACAGATGTCACATTAAGACACATACATCACATTAAGACATAGGTGTCACATAAGGACACATATGTCACTTTAAGAAATAGATGCCACACTATGACACAGATGTCACATTAAGACACATACGTCACATTAAGACCTAGGTGTCACATTAGGACAGATATGTCACTTTAAGAAATAGATGCCACACTATGACACAGATGTCACATTAAGACACATATGTCACATTAAGACATAGGTGTCACATTAAGATACAGATTTAATAATAAGACACAGATGTCAAATTAAGACAAAAATATTACCATGTTCAATGGCTTCATCTGTTTCTTCACTGGGAAAAACAGAATTAGGACACATATTAAAGGTACTGCAACTTGTTTATAATTGGACCTACAGTTTATATATAAAAGGTACTGTAACATATTTACTAGTGGTACTACAGCTTATATATCAGTGGTGCTACAGCTTATATATCAGTGGTACTGCAGCTTATATATCAGTGGTACTACAACTTTTTTATCAGTGGTACTACAGCTTACATATCAGTGGTGCTACAGCTTATATATCAGTGGTACTACAGCTTATATATCAGTGGTACTACAGCTTATATATCAGTGGTGCTTCAGCTTATATATCAGTGGTACTACAACTTATATATCAGTGGTACTACAGCTTATATATCAGTGGTACTACAGCTTATATATCAGTGGTGCTACAGCTTATATATCAGTGGTGCTACAGCTTAAAAATCAGTGGTACTACAGCTTATATATCAGTGGTGCTACAGCTTAAAAATCAGTGGTACTACAGCTTATATATCAGTGGTACTACAGCTTATATATCAGTGGTACTACAGCTTATATATCAGTGGTACTACAACTTATATATCAGTGGTACTACAGCTTATATATCAGTGGTGCTACAGCTTATATATCAGTGTTACTACAGCTTACATATCAGTGGTACTACAGCTTACATATCAGTGGTGCTACATCTTACATATCAGTGGTGCTACAGCTTACATATCAGTGGTATTACATCTTACATATCAGTGGTATTACAGCTTACATATCAGTGGTACTACAGCTTATATATCAGTGGTACTACAGCTTACATATCAGTGGTACTACAGCTTATATATCAGTGGTGCTACAGCTTATATATCAGTGGTGCTACAGCTTATATATCAGTGGTGCTACAGCTTATTAATCAGTGGTGCTACAGCTTAAAAATCAGTTGTACTACAGCTTATATATCAGTGGTACTACAGCTTACATATCAGTGGTACTACAGCTTATATATCAGTGGTGCTTCAGCTTATATATCAGTGGTACTACAGCTTATATATCAGTGGTGCTACAGCTTGAAAATCAGTGGTACTACAGCTTATATATCAGTGGTACTACAGCTTATATATCAGTGGTACTACAGCTTATATATCAGTGGTACTACAGCTTATATATCAGTGGTGCTACAGCTTATATATCAGTGGTGCTACAGCTTATATATCAGTGGTGCTACATCTTTTACATTAGTGGTACTACAGCTTATATATCAGTGGTGCTACAGCTTATATATCAGTGGTTCTACAGCTTATATATCAGTGGTACTACAGCTTATAATCAGTGGTACTCCAGCTTATATATCAGTGGCACTACAGCTTATATATCAGTGGTGTTACAGCTTATATATCAGTGGTACTACAGCTTATATATCAGTGGTGTTACAGCTTATATATCAGTGGTACTACAGCTTATATATCAGTGGTGCTACAGCTTATATATCAGTGGAACTACAGCTTATATATCAGTGGTGCTACAGCTTACATATCAGTTGTACTACAGCTTACATATCAGTGGTGCTACAGCTTACAAATCAGTGGTGCTACAGCTTATATATCAGTGGTACTACAGCTTATAGATCAGTGGTGCTACAGCTTTTATATCAGTGGTACTACAGCTTATATATCAGTGGTACTACAGCTTATATATCGTGGTGCTACAGCTTATATATCAGTGGTGCTACAGCTTATATATCAGTGGTGCTACAGCTTTTATATCAGTGGTGCTACAGCTTATATATCAGTGGTACTACAGCTTATATATCAGTGGTGCTACAGCTTTAATATCAGTGGTGCTACAGCTTATACATCAGTGGCACTACAGCTTATATATCAGTGGTACTACAGCTTATATATCAGTGGTGCTACAGCTTATATATCAGTGGTGCTACAGCTTTTACATTTGTGGTACTACAGCTTATATATCAGTGGTACTACAGCTTATATATCAGTGGTGCTACAGCTTATATATCAGTGGTGCTACAGCTTATATATCAGTGGTACTACAGCTTATATATCAGTAGTGCTACAGCTTATATATCAGTAGTGCTACAGCTTTTACATTAGTGGTACTACAGCTTATATATCAGTGGCACTACAGCTTTTACATTAGTGGCACTACAGCTTACATATCAGTGGTACTACAGCTTATATATCAGTGGTACTACAGCTTATATATCAGTGGTACTACAGCTTATATATCAGTGGTACTACAGCTTATATATCAGTGGTGCTACAGCTTATATATCAGTGGTGCTACAGCTAATATATCAGTGGTACTACAGCTTATATATCAGTGGTACTACAGCTTATATATCAGTGGTACTACAGCTTATATATCAGTGGTACTACAGCTTATATATCAGTGGCACTACAGCTTATATATCAGTGGTACTACAGCTTACTTATCAGTGGTACTACAGCTTATATATCAGTGGTGCTACAGCTTATATTTCAGTGGTACTACAGCTTATATATCAGTGTTACTACAGCTTATATATCAGTGGTACTACAGCTTATATATCAGTGGTACTACAGCTTATATATCAGTGGTACTACATCTTATATATCAGTGGTGCTACAGCTTAAATATCAGTAGTGTTACAGCTTATACATCAGTGGCACTACAGCTTATATATCAGTGGTACTACAGCTTATATATCAGTGGTGCTACAGCTTTTACATTTTTGGTCATACAGCTTATATATCAGTGGTACTACAGCTTATATATCAGTGGTACTACAGCTTATATATCAGTGGTGCTACAGCTTAAATATCAGTGGTGCTACAGCTTATATATCAGTGGTACTACAGCTTATATATCAGTGGTACTACAGCTTATATATCAGTGGTGCTACAGCTTTTACATTAGTGGTACTACAGCTTATATATCAGTTGTACTACAGCTTTTACATTAGTGGTACTACAGCTTACATATCAGTGGTACTACAGCTTATATATCAGTGGTACTACAGCTTATATATCAGTGGTACTACAGCTTATATATCAGTGGTGCTACAGCTTATATATCAGTGGTCCTACAGCTTATATATCAGTGGTACTACAGCTTATATATCAGTGGTACTACAGCTTATATGTCAGTGGTACTACAGCTTATATATCAGTGGCACTACAGCTTATATATCAGTGGTACTACAGCTTACTTATCAGTGGTACTACAGCTTATATATCAGTGGTACTACAGCTTATTTATCTGTGGTACTACAGCTTATAAATCAGTGGTACTACAGGTTATATATCAGTGGTACTACAACTTATACATCAGTGGTGCTACAGCTTATATATCAGTGGTACTACAGCTTATATATCAGTGGTGCTACAGCTTATATATCAGTGGTGCTACAGCTTATATATCAGTGGTACTACAGCTTATATATCAGTGGTGCTACAGCTTATATATCAGTGGTACTACAGCTTATATATCAGTGGTACTACAGCTTACATATCAGTGGTACTACAGCTTACATATCAGTGGTGCTACAGCTTACATATCAGTGGTGCTACAGCTTACATATCAGTTATAAATCAGTGGTACTTTTATATTAGTGCTACTGGCAAACGAAAGAAGAAGATATTAGTGCTAATGAGAGAAACAGAGATCTTGTTGTGTGCAATATATGGGTATATGAAAGGGAAGTTCATTATTGAACGTAAACACTTGGTGCGGTGCAGGACACATTGACCGCAATGTAGAGAGAGAGTGAGTGACCGTGGACTCTACGACGCTGTGTAGAAGGCCTGTTCTAATCTGGATGGTTCCAGGCTGGTCCTGCATACCTGTGTTACGCTGGCGGTAGGTGTACTGGCTGTCTGTGAGTGTTGTTACAGTGGCAGCGCCAGCGTGACAGACGCTCGTGTGGTGAGATCATTTAGATCTCAATTACGTGTCAGGCCGCAGACAGAAAGGTCTGGACAAGTTTCACAATGTACTGTGCATCGGCCTGTATGATTCTGCTATGACAGTGTACCCAAGGGATGGGTGTCATAGAGGTAGACACATAATCACGAGTAGTCAGTTTGCACGAGCAGGTAATGTTTGCTCGTAGTTGACCACGAGACAGGGTGGCAGTAGAAGTAGCCCAGAGCGTCCGTAGTGTGTGTTGCCTTGCCAGTAGGAATGACTGTGGCGGTGTAACGTTTTATTCTCGTGATGCCTTTCATTGTTTTGGTGTTGAAATTAGAACTACCTTAAATCTGCTTGGACGTAGCAACATTTGTATTCCGGCGTCTTTCATGTGCTCTTTGGTCAGAAGTATTGGCAATGGGGGCCGAAGCCTGACCCGGAGAATTCATAATTGGACACTGAAGCCTGGCCTGGAGAATTCGTCATTGGGAACCAAAGCCTTGCCAGCAGAATTAGTCGCTGGGAGGAGATATCATCGCCTGTGTCATCGAAGTCAACCCGTGTTGCGTCACTGAGATCAAGGTCGTCAAGCGGAGACCTCGCAGCGGAGACCTGGACTTTGCTGTGATCTTTTTCTTCGAGGTGAAGCCAGGAAACCACTTACCTCAAGTCAATGAACTGTGGGACATGTAGTGACACTGAAGGAGATCAAATATGGTTTTGCAAGGATGGATTCTAACAGTTTGTCATGTTTCTAACCGTGTTTAATGAAGAGTGCTGATCAGCTGGTATTAACAGTTGCGGTATTCCTGTGAGTGGAGCGATCGATTTTCGCTAGGCTGCTACTGAGTGTGAATTTGAGGACTGATTCACCGTCATTGTTTGGATGCTGTATACATGAGGTTATGTACTTTATGGTTAACTTTCGGATTCATAAGTTTATAGCATTGTTCGCTACATTATTTTGCTTGGTAGCCCTATTTTCTCACGTCTTTTGATGTGTTTTTCACCGTCAAAGAAGTGTATTTATGTCGTCCAGTTGCGTTTAGTCTACGTGAATATCCTAAAGGTTTTCATAGCATCTTGTCATACCACGTAAAAATACAGACATGTCATTTAGCGACTTCGTTCCTAGGTCTGGAGACGGAACAGGTGGTCAGAGTTACGGAGGCTAAAACGGGAATGCTGTCAGTAGGATTGCCAGAATGGACGGTGGTGCGGCTAATGTGTTTCTTGAATCAGAAGTTGTGCGACTATGGTGCACGTAGTTGACAGGGGTATCTGTAAGGGCACAGAACTTGCCAGGAACCTTATGGGTGTTAACTAGCATGGAGTGTGATGTGGGGAAAGTATCGGATGCTGACTGACAGAATGGTAGTCAGCGATACTTCAGTGACTAGGTAGCAGACTTTGGTCTGGATTTCTTTTTGGCTTTATTTTTCACCGTATGGTGCATCTACCTTAAACCCTCAGATTGATGGGTCCGTTGGAGGGGCAGCCATCAGGGGGTGGTCACTTTACATCACATAGGTGTATCTGTGCGGTCGGGTGTCAGTTGCCCGTAGCAGGCACATGGCACATAGTTCGCTTGGGTTTTCGTCCACGTTTGGAAAGACTGCCGAGGGGAATTTCCGGGAAGGCAGTAGAAGTCAGTATTTCGTCGATCACTGGTTATCATTGGTGTGTTTTTCCATGATAGTCCATTGTTTGGATGACATTCTTCGGTTTCATGAGGACATCGAAGAATAAGGGTTGAGAAGTTTATTGGAGTGCATCCAGTCATTTGGATTGACAGTCAGAGTACCCAATGTAGAGGTTGTAGTACAGGAAGTGACGTTCCTGGGTCATGTTATAGGCAGAGGGGTCAGAAAACCCGTTCAAACCAATGTTCACAAGTTTCTGAACCTGCCTGTCCCTAAGTACATAAAGCAAGTTCGGGCATTGCTAGTTTTGAGTAATTTCTACGCTAAATTCATTCCCCATTATGCTACCATCACGTATATGTGGTCTGATCTGACTAAGAAGGGCATGTCAGACAAGATATGGTGAAACCAACAATATGCCAAGTCCTTGAGACGATTACAAAGTGCATTCAGTCATTTGCCATTGTTGTGTTTGCCTAATTTAAGTGTACTCTTTGATATTTCATGTGATGCTTCTGATGTGGTAGTGGCCAGTGTCCTGGTAAATGAGTTCCCAGGTACCCTGAATCCAGTCCTGTATGTCAGTAGGCCACTGTCCCCAATGGAGACACGCTACAGTGTGATGGAACGAGAGTGCCTGTCTTATGTGTGAAATATATTGTTCATATTGGGCATGTTATGTAAATTATGAACTACCATGTGTTGAGCACGGCAGTCCTGTCTCGAGCAAACAGAAACAGATGGTATCTGTTTGCTGGAGGAAGGGGGGAATATGCTGTTGTGTGCAATATATGGGTATATGAAAGGGAAGTTCATTATTGAACGTAAACACTTGGTGCGGTGCAGGACACATTGACCGCAATGTAGAGAGAGAGAGAGTGAGTGACCGTGGACTCTACGACGCTGTGTAGAAGGCCTGT
The DNA here is from genome assembly GCA_905116865.2 of Candidula unifasciata. NCBI lineage: Eukaryota > Metazoa > Mollusca > Gastropoda > Stylommatophora > Geomitridae > Candidula > Candidula unifasciata. The sequence goes on along the minus strand of CAJHNH020000531.1, from coordinate 206,811 downwards.
TCTAATCTGGATGGTTCCAGGCTGGTCCTGCATACCTGTGTTACGCTGGCGGTAGGTGTACGGGTTGTCTGTGAGTGTTGTTACAGTGGCAGCGCCAGCGTGACAGACGCTCGTGTGGTGAGATCATTTAGATCTCAATTACGTGTCAGGCCGCAGACAGAAAGGTCTGGACAAGTTTCACAATGTACTGTGCATCGGCCTGTATGATTCTGCTATGACAGTGTACCCAAGGGATGGGTGTCATAGAGGTAGACACATAATCACGAGTAGTCAGTTTGCACGAGCAGGTAATGTTTGCTCGTAGTTGACCACGGGACAGGGTGGCAGTAGAAGTAGCCCAGAGCGTCCGTAGTGTGTGTTGCCTTGCCAGTAGGAATGACTGTGGCGGTGTAACGTTTTATTCTCGTGATGCCTTTCATTGTTTTCGTGTTGAAATTAGAAATACATTAATTCTGTTTGACGTTCAACATGTATCCGGCGTCCTTTATTGCTGTTGGGCGGGAATGGTGACTTGTTACCGTAACACTATTTAGCATACCATGGATACTTGGCAAGTGTGCGTTGTATCAAGCGAACATTCGCACTCGTCAGATCTAGCTGACAGAAACAAAGATCTAGATGACAGAAATTGAGAGATATAGGCAATAGAAACTGAGAGATCTAGGCAACAGAAACTGAGATCTAGGTGACAGAAACTGAGAGATCTAGTGACAGAAACTGAGAGATCTTTGTGACAGAATCTGAGAGATCTAGGTGACAGAAACAGAGATCTAGGTGACAGAAACTGAGAGATCTATGTGACAGAATAAGAGAGATCTAGGTGACAGAACCTGAGAGACCTAGATGATAGAATTTGAGAGATCAAGGTGACTGTTTAAGAGATCTAGATGACTGTCTGAGAGATCTATCTGACAGATTGAGAGATCTAGGTGACCGTCTGAGAGATCTAGGTGATTGTCTGAGAGATCTAGGTGACTGTCTGAGAGATCGAGGTGATTGTCTGAGAGATCTAGGTGACCATCTGAGAGATGTAAGTGACAGTCTGAGAGATCTAGGTGACAGTCTGAGAGATCTAGGTGACCGCCTGAGAGATCTAGGTGACTGTCTGAGAGATCTAGGTGACCGTCTGAGAGATCTAGGTGACTGTCTGAGAGATCTAGGTGACTGTCTGAGAGATCTAGGTGACTGTCTGAGAGATCTAGGTGACTGAGAGATCTAGGTGACCATCTGAGAGATCTAGGTGACTGTCTGAGATATCTAGATGACCGTCTGAGATATCTAGATGACCGTCTGAGAGATCTAGGTGACCATCTGAGAGATCTAGGTGACTGTCTGAGAGATCTAGGTGACCGTCTGAGAGATCTAGGTGACCGTCTGACAGATCTAGGTGACCGTCTGAGAGATCTAGGTGACCGCCTGAGAGATCAAGGTGACCGCCTGAGATATCTAGGTGACAGTCTTAGAGATCTAGGTGACAGTCTTAGAGATCTAGGTGACCGTCTGAGAGATCTAGGTGACTGTTTTAGAGATCTGGGTGACCATCTGAGAGATCTAGGTGACCGTCTGAGAGATCTAGGTGACCGTCTGAGAGATCTAGGTGACCGTCTGAGAGATCTAGGTGACCGTCTGAGATATCTAGGTGACCGTCTGAGAGATCTAGGTGACCGTCTGAGTGATCTAGGTGACCGTCTGAGAGATCTAGGTGACCATCTGAGAGATCTAGGTGACCATCTGAGAGATCTAGGTGACCGTCTGAGAGATCTAGGTGACCGTCTGAGAGATCTAGGTGACTGTCTGAGAGATCTAGGTGACTGTCTGAGAGATCTAGGTGACTGTCTGAGAGATCTAGGTGACTGTCTGAGAGATCTAGGTGACCGTGTGAGAGATCTAGGTGACTGTGTGAGAGATCTAGGTGACTGTGTGAGAGATCTAGGTGACCGTCTGAGAGATCTAGGTGACCGTCTGAGAGATCTAGGTGACCGTCTGAGAGATCTAGGTGACATTGTGAGAGATCTAGGTGACTGTGTGAGAGATCTAGGTGACTGTGTGAGAGATCTAGGTGACTGTCTGAGAGATCTAGGTGACTGTCTGAGAGATCTAGGTGACTGTGTGAGAGATCCAGGTGACTGTCTGAGAGATCTAGGTGACTGTGTGAGAGATCTAGGTGACTGTGTGAGAGATCTAGGTGACTGTGTGAGAGATCTAGGTGACTGTGTGAGAGATCTAGGTGACCGTCTGAGAGATTTAGGTGACTGAGAGATCTAGGTGACTGTCTGAGAGATCTAGGTGCCCGTCTGAGAGATCTAGGTGACTGTCTGGGAGATCTAGGTGACCATCTGAGAGATCTAGGTGACCGTCTGAGAGATGTAGGTAACCATCTGAGAGATCTAGGTGACTGTCTGAGAGATTTAGGTGACAGAATCTGAGAGATCTAGGTGACCATCTGAGAGATCTAGGTGACAGAATCTGAGAGATCTAGGTGACCATCTGAGAGATCTTGGTGACAGAATCTGAGAGATAGGTGAAAGAGAGATTTAAGTGATAGAATCTGAGAGATCTAGCTGACAGAAACTGAAAGACTTAGATGACAGAAACTGAGAAATCTAGGTGGCAGAAACAGAGAGATCTAGATAACAGAAACAGAGAAATCTAGGCGACAGAGAGAGAACTAGATGACAAAAAGCGATAGATCCAGATGAGGGAAACTGAGAGAACTAGATGACAGAAAGTGAAGATCTAGCAGACACAAACTGAGGGTAGACTTGTGGATCAGTGACTCTCTAGCACCCAAACAATAATCATTGAATGGCAACACATTCATTACAAATATACAGTGATGTGATTACACAATACAAATATACAGTGATGTGATTACAACTGACTAAAGCTCTACAAATGAATGGTACTTACACACAGTGATCATCATTCATAAAGTCTTCAATGTCTGAGAGATTGAGGATATGATCCCCTAGTGGCATTGGTTGCACTGTCTGATCAGGCAGCAGGTGATACTGTTTCATCAATAGCCAGTGTGACTGCAATGTCTTTGCTGTTCGAGCGGGGTGAAATAGTTCTGGGTGCTGGGCCAGCAAGTTCTGGAATGTCTCTAATGTTGGCTGGCTGGTCTGAGGGTGAGTGCAGCACATGGTTGTTACATCAATGTCACCAACATGCCTCATCGTACATAAATGTCATGGTGTTAGCCACAAAACAGACACAACATGCTTGATCAAACATAAATGTAAGGGTGTTAGTCCCCCACCCCCCACACACATCATGCCTCATCATTCATAAATGTAATGGTGTTAGCAACAATATTAGCAACATATCCACACATCAACAACAATCCACTGACATTAGCAACATACCCACACATCAATAATAACCCACTGACATTAGTAACATACCCACACATCATCAACAACCCACTGACATTAGCACCATACCCTCACATCAACAACAACCCACTGACATTAGCAACATACCCACACATCAACAACAACCTACTGATATTATCAACATACCCACACAACAAAACCCACTGACATTAGCAACAGAGTCACACATCAACAAAACCCACTGACATTAGCAACATACCCACACATCAACAATAATCCACTGACATTAGCAACATACCCACACATCAACAATAACCCACTGACATTAGCAACATACCCACACATCAACAACAACCTACTGATATTATCAACATACCCACACATCAACAACAACCTACTGATATTATCAACATACCCACACATCAACAACAACCTACTGATATTATCAACATACCCACACATCAACAACAACCTACTGATATTATCAACATACCCACACAACAAAACCCACTGACATTAGCAACATACCCACACATCAACAAAACCCAATGACATTAGCAACATACCCACACATCAACAACAACCTACTGATATTATCAACATACCCACACAACAAAACCCACTGACATTAGCAACATACCCACACATCAACAAAACCCACTGACATTAGCAACATACCCACAAATCAACAATAATCCACTGACATTAGCAACATACCCACACATCAACAATAATCCACTGACATTAGCAACATACCCAAGCTATAGTCCCTAGTAACTTCTCCTCTGCTGTGCTGAACAAAGCTTTCCCTTGAATTGTAGCCACAGTGTCTGCATGAAGCTGTCTTGCTGCCTCCATGGCAATTCTGATGATATATAAACACCTGGTAAACAGCCACGCACATCAATGAAAACAGCTGGTGGTTAACTGCATTTTTCAGCAGACACAGCTGTGGCAAATAAGAGGATTATAAACAAAAAGAGCTGGCCAGTGACTGTCTGTATAAAGTGAAACAGGTGTGACCAATAACATGCATTAAAAAAAAACAGCTGGCCTGTAAAAGCATATGTAACCAGAAACAGCTGGCTAGTGACAGCATGTGTAAACAAAAACAGCTGGCTAGTGACAGCATGCGTAAACAAAAACAGCTGGCTAGTGACAGCATGCGTAAACAGAAACATCTGGCTAGTGACAGCATGTGTAACCAGAAACAGCTGGCTAGTGGCAGCATGTGTAAACAGAAACAGCTGGCTAGTGGCAGCATGTGTAAACAGAAACAGCTGGCTAGTGGCAGCATGTGTAAACAGAAACAGCTGGCTAGTGGCAGCATGTGTAAACAGAAACAGCTGGCTAGTGACAGCATGTGTAAACAGAAACAGCTGGCTAGTGGCAGCATGTGTAAACAGAAACAGCTGGCTAGTGGCGGCATGCATAAACAGAAACAGCTGGCTAGTGGCAGCATGCGTAAACAAAAACAGCTGGCTAGTGACAGCATGCGTAAACAGAAACAGCTGGCTAGTGGTAGCATACGTAAACAAAAACAGCTGGCTAGTGGCAGCATACATAAACAGAAACAGCTGGCTAGTGGCAGCATGCGTAAACAAAAACAGCTGGCTAGTGGCAGCATGTTGTATAAACAGAAACAGCTGGCTAGTGGCAGCATGTTGTATAAACTGAAACAACTGGCTAGTGACAACATGTATAAATAGAAACAGATGGCGAATGACACCATGTGTAAACAGAAACAGCTGGCTTGTGAATGCATTATAAACAGAAACAGTTAGCCAATGATGGCATGTGTAAACAGAAACAGCTGGCTAGTGACAGTGTTAATAAACAGCTGTTACTAGGCACAGCATGTATAAACAGAAAGAGCTGTGGCTAAATAAAGCAGGTATAAATAGAAACAGTTGGCTAATGGCAATGTAAATAAACAGAAAATGACAGAATGCATAAACATAAACAGCTACACATTAAAGAGCACTGGTAAAATTGCAGAACTCTGAGGTAGTCGCTGGACGATATTACATTGTTCCGAGGTCAATGTCTTCAAGCAAAAGGCAACCATGCCTGAATGCAGGACAGCTGCTATCTACTTCACAAACCATGAACAAACACCTTCTCTATGAATGCAGAAATTAAAATATCATATCTGACTCTTTTGTAGGTATTCTCAACATCAAGTGCAGCGACAACCGTCTCCTGTCTGTTCCTCTCATATCAAAAGCAAAAGTAGCTGCTAAAGATGAGGAGGGAGCACCCATGAAAATGCCCCAAGTGCTGTGATGTCAATTCTTGACTCAACATGTGGCAAACAGCATTATGTTTATTCCTATAAATAAACAGAGGGGGGAACCATTTGAAGCCGTTAAATATTATGAATTAATCAAGTAACAGAAAGTATTGTGAACGGCACTCATAGAAAGAAGTAGAAAGATAGAAGAACACACTAGACAACATAAAAATCGATAAACTATAGCTTTCGATTTTTATGTTGTCTAGTGTGTTCTTCTATCTTTCTACTTCTTTCTATGAGTGCCGTTCACAATACTTTCTGTTACTTGATTAATTCATAGCATTATGTTTATGTATGGTGCAGTGATGTTTGTGTGGCTAACACCTTTACATTGATTTACCATTAGGTGCATGCCATCACATTGTTATCAGACTTACTTGGACACAGATGAATCATAAAGCAGAGCATACCACCTCTCTTCTATTTCTCTCAGTGTAAACCTGCAGGAGAACTTGACCCCAGCATGGACAGCACTCAAGTCATTAGTCTGTAGATTATAGCAGTTCAGTTAGCACAATATCTGTGACATGTCTCACAATAAAGAACATCTAAATAAATATCTGTGACATGTGACAGAATACAGAACATCTAACTAAATATCTGTGACATGTGACAGAATACAGAACATCTAACTAAATATCTGTGACATGTGTCACAATACAGAACATCTAACTAAATATCTGTGACATGTGACAGAATACAGAACATCTAAATAAATATCTGTGACATTTGACAGAATACAGAATATCTAACTAAATATCTGTGACATGTGTCACAATACAGAACATCTAACTAAATATCTGTGACATGTGTCACAATACAGAACATCTAACTAAATATCTGTGACATGTGTCACAATACAGAACATCTAAATAAATATCTGTGACATGTGACAGAATACAGAATATCTAACTAAATATCTGTGACATGTGTCACAATACAGAACATCTAACTAAATATCTGTGACATGTGTCACAATACAGAACATCTAACTAAATATCTGTGACATGTGTCACAATACATAACATCTAAATAAATATCTGTGACATGTGTCACAATACAGAATATCTAACTAAATATCTGTGACATGTCTCACAATACAGAACATCTAACTAAATATCTGTGACATGTCTCACAATACAGAACATCTAACTAAATATCTGTGACACGTGTCAGAATACAGAACATCTAACTAAATATCTGTGACATGTCTCACAATACAGAATATCTAACTAAATATCTGTGACACGTGTCAAAATACAGAACATCTAACTAAATATCTGTGACATGTGTCAAAATACAGAACATCTAACTAAATATCTGTGACATGTCTCACAATACCGAACATCTAACTAAATATCTGTGACATGTGTCAGAATACAGAACATTTAACTAAATATCTGTGACATGTGACAGAATACAGAATATCTAACTAAACATCTGTGACATGTCTCACAATACAGAACATCTAACTAAATATCTGTGACATGTGTCACAATACAGAACATCTAACTAAATATCTGTGACAGGTGTCAGAATACAGAACATCTAACTAAATATCTGTGACATGTGTCAGAATACAGAACATCTTACTAAATATCTGTGACATGTGTATCCTTTTTCTTTTTCTGCCTTCTAAAGCATTTGATATAGTTTATCATGATATTTTAATTAGCAAATTAATAACCTTAAAAACTAATAACTATTTAGTTAAATTAATAAAGTCATTCTGGTAGTCTTTACAGTCAAATCATCTCCACCATGTACCCAAACGATCCAACTGTTGACGCTTCACCACTGTCAAAAGATGCTTCTGATGTCCTGCAAATTTGTGTATTGGGCTTCATACATATCTGATAGTTTTATGATCTAAATAGCTAATTATTAATAAAACATTCTTCTATAGCATTTACCCAAGCAATGTTTCCCCATTGTGAATTTGAACACAGAAGACACAAACAATAGATTGCACAATTTATTGCCTGGAAAATTTCCCTGTATCTCGTCAGGTGAATACTACATTAACAATTGAGTAAAATGAAGCAAATAAATTAAAACTTCAAACTGAAAGACAAAATCGGCTACAGTCACACACTGTCTGTTTCACCAAGGTACCCGCATAGTAATGAACATTTCTTTCTGTCGGCATAGTTCTGGATTGAACTGGCTGATTGTTGACATTTCTGCATATCACAGTAATCTAAGGTTGGCCGAAGTGTAAAAAACTTGAAATGCATCGTCCTTGTAAACCTTGTGCCCAGAATTTAGAAGATAACAAACTATTGCTGATGAAGGATTTTTACGACCAGTCATTTATTGTTGGGGATGTGTATTTTCTTTACCACCCATAGTGGACATGTGAGCAGATGACCGATGACTGGAGAAACTGGAAATACAGATAGATAATTGGGGCACAACCTGGAATGTAGTGAATGTTTTTGCTGCTGTTGACTCTCTTGTCACAAAGGAAGACTGAGAGGCTCACAGATTTGGAGGAAATCTTTGGTAATAGGCTTTCCATTTGTGGGGATTTCAGTGCCTGTAACATAGTCTGTATCAATGATGGTTGGCCAACCAGAATAGCAGTGAGACACAGTGCTGCAGACTACAACCATGGTGATCTCAAGAGAGGAGAAGAAACACCAGATCATGATGGAACAGTATGCATTGGAGCAGGTCAACCAGTTCAAATACCTTGTAGTTGTACGGAGGCATTTGGACTGAGCTAGCTACACAAAAGAAACTGTAGCAAAAGATAAATTGGCAAGAGGATGAAAATGGCTGTTTACCGCTCTACCTGTGTACCAGTCCTGGATTATAGGTGTATGTTATGGGCAATGACAACAGCTCACAGAAGCCAACTTCAAACCTCAGAAATGAGATATCTGAAAAAGGTGGTCCAAGTGACAAGAAGGGACAAAGTCCGCAATCAGACAATACATCAAGATCTTGATACCCAGTCCTTACAAACCCAAGTGGACCAGTCACAGTTATGATAGTATGGACATGTATGCAGAATGGGAGAAAATTTACCACCATGGCAAGCATGGGAGGCTAAGAATCAGGGAACCAGACCTCCAGGAATAAAACACAACTGCAGGAAATGATGGATACAGGTAAAGAAAAGTGGAAATGATGTAATTACAAATGATGTAACAGAAAGTGAAAACAAAGGTCTTAGTTTAAACAGCAGAAAAATAGAAGTAATGGTAATTACAAAGAAAACTGAGTTGAGTTGAGTCAAGAATTGACATCACAACACTTAGGGCATTCCCATGTGTGCTCTTTCCTCAACTTAAGCATCAAGTGCAGAGTTCCACTACTGATGGTACCAGTCACAAACTGGTTACATGTCCATCTTGCCTTTCCCCTAAGTGTAGTAAGCCGGCCAGCCTCCCTGGTTACACCCATGTGGCTCATTCTCTCCAGGCCGAAATAATCTTGTTTTGCTTCTGACTCTGTTACTTATTTCCAAAGGGCCCTGACCACATCTGCCTTGTCATGTATCAGTTCACCACCCAGTGGTGCAGATCCAGCCAATCTGTCTGCCTGTTCATTCCCCACCACCCCAGCATGGCCTGGAGAAAAGATTCAAAGTATGCTCACTACCCGTGACCTTACCAGTGAAGCTTACCACTCTGCTCAAAGCATCCCTGTCTTCACCTTTCTCAGCATGCTTTCAGAGTCTGTTATAATTATGAAATGTGTTTGCATCTTGTTCTCCATCCACTGGAAAGCTGCAGTGACCGCCTCCTCCTCCATTCTCATGCTAGACATGGTGGCATTGTATGCTAGGCTGTCCTATACTAAAGATTGTCCATTGGCTTTCGCTGGACTGGATACTGGATAAAAGCAAACAAAAATTTCAAGCTTTGTTCTCTTTCAGCCGCCCGAAGGCCTGCTTTATTAAAGAGGGTTTGTTGCTATATGATTTGAGTTTGGTTTTTTGTGGCGATCATTTTCGCCTAAGTTTAAATTATTTGCAACATCATTTCAGCCTGGTCAGGCTTGGCCGGCAGTTTCCGGTTTTTGAGGGAGTGGAACTGGCAGCCCTTTTTAGGGCTGCCATTTTTTGGGTGGGGTGGCCTGGAGTGGAGATGGGCGGGGACGAACCCCTAGGCTTTTGCTAAGAACCCCCAGGCACTTCTCTTCCCTCTTAACACCTAACCATATGTATAGATAATCAGATCATCTGGGTGAGAATTGTCATGAATCAACTGTTGAACTTTCACCTCCGTAGCACCCGCTGGTAACTCTCTGCACACCCGGCCCAGTGTGATCATAACCCTACACAGGTCAGACTTTTCCGCTGATACTCTGACCCACTTTTCTCCTCGCCCAATGTTCTCCAGCTTGCATACTTGTCTTATTGTGTCTTCTGCTTGAGCCATCCACGATTTTCCTCTTTTCAGACTCTGACCCTTACTGCAGCCAAATCTGTATACAGAAGGTGTTCTTTGTCTGCAGCTACTCTGAGGTATGACTTAGCCTAGCCTGCAGCATCTTTAGCCTATCTGCAATAGTCGGCAATGCAAGGATGTATCACATGCACACAATTGGGGTGTCTCTTGTACATACTAGGATCATGCGCATTGCTTCATTCTGTATGCGCTCCAGTTTCACTAGCTGACTCTTCGAGACAGTGAGTAACCCCAATACATCGTCAATCACTGACAAGATTAAGTGCTGGTCAAGTGTGAACAGCATGCTCTGCTCCATATCCATTATTGCCATAATCTTTAGTGCATTAAGACCTTTTAAAGCCATTGTCACAATCCCCTCTATGTGATCCTTGAAAAACAAACTTCTGTCAAAGGGGATTCCCAGGTACCGCAGTCTGCTCTCTTTTTTGATGTCCTGAACATCAGCTCTAACAATCCTATTGTCCAAAAAACACCACAGGACGGTTGCCTTTACTGGGTTAATTGGAGCACTCATCTCTGTACACCTTATCTGCCATCGTCTGTAACTCTTGAGCTATTTGATTCCAATCTCTCCCATTACTATATAGGAGAACATCTATCATCTGCAAATATCAGTATTCTGCCAACTCCCGGTGTTTCCAGGTCTGCAATCTTGCTCCTAAAAACACTGAACAGTACTGGTGAAATCAGAGATCCCTGTGGTAGTCCTGGAGCTATAATACATGATTCGGAGGTCCATGAACCCAGGCGGAAAGCTACCTAGATGGTATACAAAGCAGCTGCTGTCCAGTTCACCAACCAAGGACAGACTGCCATATCCATAAGGGCTTTCATCAAGATACTTAGAACTTAGAATGACATCAAGAAATGGACAGGACTAAATCAATATACACTTGTTCAACAAACAGAGGACAGAGAAAGACAGCAGGTTTTGGGTGCTAGTGCTTCCATCAATATACTTCCACAACCCTAACAGTTCAACAGTTGTATTATATTATATTATCACAACCCTAACAGTTCAAAGGTTATATTATGTTATACTATCACAACCCTAACAGTTCAACAGTTAAATTATGTTATATTATCACAACCCTAACAGTTCCACAGATATATTATGTTATATTATCACAACCCTAACAGTTCAACAGTTATATTATGTTATATTATCACAACCCTAACAGTTCAAAGGTTATATTATGTTATATTATCACAACCCCTAACAGTTCAACAGTTATATTGTTATATTATCACAACCCTAACAGTTCAACAGTTATATTATGTTATCACTGTGGCAAATTTTGAAAATGTATATAAATGAAGCCTTTTATTTTTTAAAATTTAGTAATGATGTTTGTTTGATGTTTTTTTTTTTCTTCCAAAATTGTTGGGAATTTCTCTAAAGGGTTGTGGGGGCAAGTCAAGAGAGTTACTGAGCTGCTACCAATCCACCATACTGGAAATAAAGTCCTCTTCAGAGTGTTTCACATGTGCATGATTTAATATGTTGTGTAAAATGCATTGCTGTAAAGGTTTCACAGTCATATGCTTTTCAGCAACAAAATAATCCATTTTAATGAAATTCTTCAGGGAAATAAGGTCTGAGTTTTCAAATAACTCAATTTTTGAAGAGCTTTAGAAATGTGCTGGAAAAACCAAGCTTCCATTGTAGACCTATTTGTTCCTCTCAATGGAAATAACTAACGGAAATTGTATATATATATAGAGCTGGTGCAACCAGGTGTACACATAACTGTGGATCATACAAGACACACAATTTCAGAACGCTTCAAATTTTTATATTACAAGAATTCCCAGGCTACAAAAGTAAATATAATAAATATAGCAGACAAAACCGGAAAACAAACTTTTGCCTACCTGCTGTATGATATGCTACAATTGTGGATCACACAAGACACAACTGAAAAACAGGCCTTTGTCCACCCCAACTGCTGTATGATATGCTACAATTGTGGATCATAAAAGACACAACTGAAAAACAGGCCTTTGTCCACCCTACCTGCTGTATGATATGCTACAATTGTGGATCATAAAAGACACAACTGAAAAACAGGCCTTTGTCCACCCTACCTGCTGTATGATATGCTACAATTGTGGATCATAAAAGACACAACTGAAAAACAGGCCTTTGTCCACCCTACCTGCTGCATGATATGCTACAATTGTGGATCATAAAAGACACAACAGAAAAACAGGCCTTTGTCCACCCTACCTGCTGTATGACATGCTACAAATGTGGATCACACAAGACACAACTGAAAAACAGGCCTTTGTCCACCCTACCTGCTGCATGATATGCTACAATTGTGGATCATAAAAGACACAACTGAAAAACAGGCCTTTGTCCACCCTACCTGCTGTATGACATGCTACAAATGTGGATCACACAAGACACAACTGAAAAACAGGCCTTTGTCCACCCTACCTGCTGCATGATATGCTACAATTGTGGATCATAAAAGACACAACTGAAAAACAGGCCTTTGTCCACCCTACCTGCTGCATGATATGCTACAATTGTGGATCATAAAAGACACAACTGAAAAACAGGCCTTTGTCCACCCTACCTGCTGCATGGCACTCCACAATTGTGGATCATAAAAGACACAATTAGGTAACAAGCTTATGCCTACCAGTTGCACGGCACTCCACAACTGTGGATCACACAAGACACAACTAGAAAACAAGCCTTTATCTACCTGTTTCAGGCTACACCACAATCGTTGATCACACAAGACACAACTAGAAAACAAGCCTTTGTCTACCTGCTGCACAGCACACCACATATATGGATTACACAAGACACAACTGGAAAACAAGCCTTTGTCTACCTGCTGCACAGCACATCACATATATGGATTACACAAGACACAACTGGAAAACAAGCCTTTGTCTACCTGCTGCACAGCACACCACATATATGGATTACACAAGACACAACTGGAAAACAAGCCTTTACTTACCTGCTGCACAGCACACCACATATATGGATTACACAAGACAACTGGAAAACAAGCCTTTGTCTACCTGCTGCACAGCACACCACATATATGGATTACACAAGACACAACTGGAAAACAAGCCTTTGTCTACCTGCTGCACAGAACACCACAGATATGGATTACACAAGACACAACTGGAAAACAAGCCTTTGTCTACCTGCTGCACAGAACACCACATATATGGATTACACAAGACACAACTGGAAAACAAGCCCTTACTTACCTGCTGCACGGCTGTTATCAAGGCCAAATCATCCTGGGGTTTCCATCTGCCCAAATCTTTTACTGTGGGTGCAACTGTCTTTTGTCTCCTGGATCTTTTTGACCTAGCCTGAAATGAAGCAACATCTAGACCAGTTAACATATAACAGCAATGTTGTGAGCAATATATGGACATACACATGATTATGTTCCTTGGGAGTATGGACATTATTTCTACAATGTTTATATCCCTTGGAGTTCAGACTTAAAAACTTAAGGGGTCATATGTTAATTGGACCACAGACCCATCTGCCGGGATCACAGGGTCAAAGACCTATATAGCCGTGCAATGGGAGGAAACTGTGTGGAGTTCATGAATGAATGTGAACCAGGGTCTTCATTCTAGGCATGAGAGAACTCACGTGAAGATGGTATTGATATTACAGGCAGTTCACTCCATGAAATCAAAGGAGCAGCTGACTCCACGACATCAGAGAGGAAGGACGGACCATCAAGATGTTGCCTGCTGATTCGTGTGAGTTGTAACACTGTGGCAGGACAATGTGGTGGGAATGGTGTTGTTGGGAGTCCACGATAATACCTCGTTACCTGTGTCAATATTTGGTACAGTGTTGACTTAAGCCAGGAAATATCCGTGGGTTGAGTCAATACTGTGGCAAGTGGGAAGTGACTTGGCACAGGATGGACCTGGGGAATTCACGAGATATTAACAAGTGTGGGCTAACTATCTTGACTGGGGCAAAATAGCCACTTGTGCCCGGAAGAAGTGTGACATGTGTGACAACGTGCGTCTCGTGTGCACAGGCAGCTCACAAGGGGCAGGCAAGGGTATATACTGGGGTTGAGTGAACTGGTGAACAGTGGCAGTTGAGAACTTAAACAGTTGAGTCGAGGACATTCGAGTGAAGCAAAGGAAGGAGAGTCCAGTTGGCAAGTCAGGCCAAGTAAGCTGGATGACTCAAGAGACGCTCAGAGCCAGGAGTCCTGCCGGTCATTGGAGTTTCTTTGACGAGGCAGCTGAGGTGCTGTGGGCACATGCTGGAGAACGAGAACTGTGACATTTCCAGCCAGCCGATGTGTCTGCATCGTATAGAACAACAGAGGTCCAGTTAATTAGGAGAGATATCCTGTTCATCTGTACAGTGAGCCCGGAGTTGTGGGGCGCTGCAGACTTAGAACCGTAGCGGTAAGCTCATGTGTAGCGGCGGCTAGTCAAGCTGTCCGGGAGAGCTACGCTGTACTTAAAAAGTGTACAAAGAGAGTATCACATGTTAGTCAGGACAGATGTCTGCATCACTTTGTTTATCTTGTTGTGTGTGTAAGAGCTTGTGAATACCGTCTGTGATCATAACAATAAATGTGCTTGTATGGCAGACATTACATCGTTGATTTTTTCTGCGAGCTGTGTATGGAAGTGTACCGCTAGACATTAGGCCGTGTGCTGGTTGCAAGTTAGCACACAACACAAGAGTCACTGAGAACCCATGTTTTTTTTTAAGTGTGTCGCTGTAGGGCATTATCAGGGAGCTTTGTGGACTTGTGTGAGCAAAGGTTCTAGTCTGGGTGTTGCCAGCTAGACTTGTGCACCTATGTGTCATAAAGGGTGAGGCAATGGGGGATATTTTCACCCAGATAGTATGTATGTTTGATTATCTGATTTGTAATTGTTGATCGACACATATGATTTATATATATTTATATGTATTATGTATAAATTGTGTATATCATGTCATTGTGACGAATACAGGACATAGACATAAGGTGACGAGACGAAATAGTTTGGAATTAGATATGAAAATTTACTAACTACAAAATGTAAACAATATTTTAGAATTGAATAAGCAAATTTATGACGATGAAATATGCTTTTTAATGTTTGAACATGTAATGTCACTCAACAATTGAAATGTATACAGGGAATTTAAGTGATTAATATACCAGGAAATACATTGTAATATTTTTGAAAATGTAAAGGGAGATAAGCATTGGAAATGTAATAAAGACTGGTGGGAAATCACTATAGGTAGGGGAAATAAAATCCATAGCACCTATAAGGGGAAATAAATGAATATCTAATGGAAATAACATTAGTGGATGTTCAGTGAGTATAGTGGCAAGGGTGGGACTTTACGGGTTTACATTATTGTTCCATAGCCTTTATGGATTTCCGCACTTGAAAGAGTAGTACCTGAGGTGATTTTCTGTCGTTTGACAGACTGTGGGATGAGGTGGGATGAGGTTGGAAGCGTGTAGAGCCTTTATGGTCGCAATTGAAAGAGTATTGCCTGGGGTGTTGATTCCATTAAGCCACATAATACTCACTGGGCATGACAACTGACAAAAGTTCCAAAGGAAAAACATGAATTACCCAAAAGGGGTGGAATAAATTTTTTACCTCTGATACCAATGAAAATACCTAACTATTACATAAAATACACTCCTATCCATTAACGATAATGAGAAAAAAAAGTGAACTTTTTTTTTAATACGAAGGAGGGAGAATGCAATGGGGGATATTTTCACCCAGATTAGGATGGTTGGGGGGAAGGCCCAAAGCTGACCTAAAACACTGAGATAGTCCAGATACTAGGATAAAACGAGAATCTTGAGATAGGTGATGACCGCTAGTTATCACGGGTACCACGGGAATGCGACCCAAGGTCGCCACGTGAAAAGTAAAGGGCCACCACGTGTTATCACGTGAAACTAACCCGTGATATAAGTCAGACTTGACTCTGGTCAAGTTTAGTTTGTCGACCTGTTGGAGAGAGAGGACGTGCGACTGAAAGTGAGAATGTCAACGTGAGAGTGCTTGTGGAGAAAGGAGACCCAGCTGACGAAGTGTGAAGCCGAGATCGACCATGCCAGTGTGTGAGATGGCCAGAACCTCAACGTGAATCCATGGGAACCGACTTTGGTCAGTGAATGCTTGAAGAAGACTGTTCGTTGAAGGCTGCGTGAGTTTGGGTACGAGAGCTGTTTACTAGGACAACGACTGGACCTCTATTTTATGTAAGTGTAAATACGTCAATAAACGCATGTCTCGTAAGCTCACATCGGTGTCGGCTTGTGCCAGTTGTGTAACGTGGAGCGTGTGAGAAGATCCTCCACCACACACGCATGAACACTACCTAGACAACGAGAAGAAACACACACCACTTATTACAGGTGATGAAATCAAGTGTTCATGTTGTCTGCAGGAGTTGCCACAGTAATATGGGCCCAGCGTGATGGGTTTATAAGGTGAGATTCAAGATTTCTCATGGTAACGTGACAGGTCGCAGAAGGATGTCTGGATAGTTTTTCATAAGATACTGTGCATCAGCCTGCATTATCTCTAGTGACATTATCTCCAAGATAAAGGAGTTATCTGAGATAAAAGAGATATCTGAACGAACGAACGAACGAACAAACTTTATTTTCAAAGGGTTACAAATTGGGCACGCAGGCCCGTCTGACATTCGGTCCTTTTAAGCACTCATTTTTCAGAGTACCACTGCCTGTTATCTAAAATGCATGTTATGGATATAGAATAAAAATATACATTATAGAATATAATACATTCATCATGTGTACACAGTCTTACACACTTTCCCATTCTCATACATGCACACTCATATACCGACATACCTAGCACATACATACATACATGCATACATACATACATACATACATACATACATACATACATACATACATACATACATACATCCATCCATCCATCCATACATAAACGCATCTGCATATATACACAAACAGAAAAGACACATACATACATATATGGACAAATATGCACACACACATTCCATACATACACACCTACACATGCATGCATGCATACACACACAAACAATCACATGTACAGACACCCACAACCACACATTTACACTCACATGTAAGCATACATACATACATACATACATACACACATCAATACATACACCTACATCTTTACACACATACATGCTTACATACCTAAATACACACATGTACACTCACATACTTATACATCTACAAATGCATACACACATCCACAAACATGCATACATACACACACCCACATACATGCCGACACACATTACATACATGCATACACAAATATATAATCACTCATACAGATACTCACATGCATACATACACTCATGCATACATACATACTTGCCTACATTATGTACACACATACCCACAACTTAAATATACATTCATATACACATCACATATATACACAGTCACACACATACACACATATCACTTTTATACATACATACACATACATAATACATACCCACATACATACATACATGCATACTTGCATACATTCATAAATACACACATCCACACACAGCTACATATACCGACAAACATCCATATACATGCATGAATACCCATACACCCATATACTTACACAGCTAAATTTACATAGAAACATTCTCATACATATACATAATACATGCACCTACATACATATAGATACAGATACCCACATACATACATCACATGCATACCTGCATCACACATACTTTCCACATACATTAAAAATATATATATATATATATATATATATATATATATATATATAGACACATACTCACAACCCTAAATATACCTTCACATATGAACATACACATATACCCACAATCACACACATGCCCAGGTAATACACACATACACACACATACATAGTGACTTTTATACATACACATCCATAATACATACCCACATACTCACACACATACCTACATTTATAAACAGACATACACACCACATACCTATACATCCACATATACCTACATACATCCACATACATGCATAAATACACACACACATACTTACACAGCTACATTTACAAACATTCATTCTCATATGCATACAGACAAACCTGATACATACATACACATGTATACATACATACATAGGCAACATCTACATGTATACATAAAACAAGCATACATCCATACATACATGAGCACACATCCATACATACATGCATACATACACAAACATAAAATGCACACACCTATGTACACAGACATATTTGCATACACATACACACATAGATGCATACATAGACACACATACACCCACATACTTACACAGCTACATATGCATTAATACATCCACCAATCATGCATACATACACAAATTCATGCATACATACACACACATGCATGCAAACAGACATATACAATCACACATACAGACACCCACATACATACATACATACTTGTATAAATAAAATACACACACACCCACAATTACACATACACTCATATACAGTCGCACATACACCTACATATATATGCCCACATACTTACAACATACGTACATACAAACACAAACCTACTTACAAACCTTAAAATACATACATATTTCTACATACATACACACACACTAACAATCACACACACACCTACATAATACATATAAGTAAAATAATAATGCATGTAAATTATTAGCTACATCTATGGTGGCATATAATCACTAGTAAGCATGAATTTAAAAAGGCTGCGGTTAAATGAGTACATACTCATATTTTTTAGATCGAGTGGCAGGTGATTCCATAAATGTGCAGCAGAATATGACAAACTTGTTTTATATAGATCTATTCTAGGCTTTGGCAAATGCAATAAATTTAGGCGTTTGCTGTTCTTAGGGTTGGTGTGAATTAACCTGAAAAGATAATCTGCAGTGTTCTGAGCTAATATTTTATGAAAAAAGTTACCTTTATTAAAAATTAATCGTTTATTAAATGGGAGAATTCTTAGATGGCTATAGAGATGATTTTTGTCAGCGTGCGTGCTTTCTATCTGAGACTAGGTGTAAAGCGCGATTTTGTAGAGAACACAGTCGTTTTAAGTTGGATTTGGAGCAACCATCCCAAACCGTGGAACAATAGTCAATATGGGCTTGAATGTAAGATACATAAAAAAGTTTACGTGTGCTCTGATCCAGAAAGTTTTGAATTTTGGCTAACTGATAAACTTTTTGTGCTACTTTCTTGGTTATGGCATGAACATGAGAACACCAAGTTAAATTGCTATCAATTATAACACCTAATGTTTTGTGTTCATTAACATTACTAATAAGTAATTTGTCAACATAGAGCTCAAGTGGAGGCTTGTTTAAGTCCAACATCTGTAACTTTTGTCTGGTTGCTATTATCATAGATTTAGTTTTAGTTATGTTAATTTGCATGCGATTAGCATTACTCCATTTAATAAGCTTATCTAGTTCATTCTGTAATGAACATCCTAACTCATCATAGTTCTCATTATTAGTGTATATAGTACAGTCATCTGCAAATAAGTCACATGTTATGCTAAGATGTAGCGGAAGGTCATTAATATATGTGGCAAAAAGCAATAGTCCAAGTACTGAACCCTGAGGAACGCCAATATTTAGCTGTGTGGAATCTGAAAGGCAGTTCTCAAAGGAAACTACTTGTCGTCGATCAGACAAGAATGACTTTATTAAATTTACTAAATAGTTGTTAGTTTTTAAGGTAATTAATTTGTTAATTAAAATATCATGATCAACCATATCAAATGCTTTCTTAAAATCAACAAAAACTGCTCCACACATCTTGCCATTGTTGATGTTAACATGCCAGTTGTCTGTCATTTTTGTCAAGGCAGTATGACAAGAGTATTTAGGCCTGAACCCTGACTGACTATCGATGATTAGATTGTTGCTATTTAAATGCTAAAATATTATTTTGTGTATGTGTTTCTCTAAAGGTTTTGATAGTGATGATAGTAAAGAAATTGGTCTATAATTACCCACAGAACTTTTATCAGTTTGAGCCAGGTTTATACATTATAGGATAAACTTATTTTGCAACTTTAAATGCAGAAGGAAAGTAGTTCTTGGCAAGACAGACTGATTATAGCATATGCATTTGTCATCACTAAATGATGCCAATCGCTTAAGTCACTCTGTGCCTCTGGTATGGTGGATTTTAAATTTTCTAAAGTTGATAAACGTGCTCTAGCTGTGCGTTTCGCAAATCATTTAAAAATACTTCTGAATTAAAGGTTTTAAAATTTCTAAATTTAATTGTGAGGTGCCTATCTTTAGGGGGCCTAAAGCCAAATTTAGACCATGTACAGCACACCGGATAATGGTCGCTAACTGCTGTAACAGGAACCGTGCATTCAATAATATTTTCTGGACAGGAGACATAAATATGATCAATGGTGGTTGAAGATGTTTTTGTAACTCTTGTGGGAAAGTTAATTAACTGTTTAAGGTTATATGATATAATTATATCCCCCCACGTCTGGTTGGGTTTATTGGTATCAATGTTAAAGTCTCCTAGCAGTATAATTTCTTTTCCTAAACTAAACACTACATCCATCATAGAAGTGAAGTCATCATACCAATCAATACCTGCACAAGGATTTCGATACAAGTACCCAATGAAAATGAACTGCTGATTTGATGGCTTGACTTCTAACCAGACACACTCTACAGCTATAGATTCAAGATCACATCTATGGGAATATTTGATACAGTTTGAAATGTACACTGCTATCCCTGTCTCTAATTTTCTTATTGCATCTTTGCGAATTAATTTAAATCCCTTAATAGTGGTTTCATTATCATTAATTTTGTTGTTTAGACGACTTTCGGTGACTCCAAAAATATGAAACTGATTGTTAAGTCTAACCGACAGCTCAGGCAGTTTGCCGAGTAAATGGTAAATATTAAGATGCCCTATTCGCAGGCCATCCTTGCTAAGCCACTGACTATGATTAGTGAACATTAAATTTTGTGCTGAAGACATCATTTATACAGTAATATGAAACCATTTCAAAAAGTAGTTAATAAATACTGCTCCTTGGTGGAACAGGGTAGTGTCTCCATTGGAGCGACATCATAAATGCTTGATGAAGAGCTGCAGGATTGAACTGGATAAGGTACTGAAGTTCAGAGTTCCAGGTATAGGTGACCATGCCTAGCGTCCATTTTGACCGGAAGTTGTGAGGATTTATTAGCGGTCACCCCAGTGATGCCCTTGTGCTGCGAAAGGGGCCAGGGATGTAACGCTTAACAGCAAGGTGTCGCCCCTGTTCGACCTGACTGCCTTCATTAACGATTGTACACCCCACAACCATTCAGTTCTTTGGCACGAAGGAGACACCTTAAACTTGGGGTCTGGACTACTGACTCTCTACATGCTCACAAGCATGTGCTAATGGTGTACCAAAGTTATCATGTTTCTCTCATATACCTTTAGCCTTATGCTCCAGCATACATTTATAAATAATATACTATTGTCATGCATTCATGCATACACACACTTAAACAAACTAGTAACAGTTGTGACAACAATTAATAATAATTAACATTTCGCAAGCACTCACACATCAAAGAGGAGGAGAAAGACAGATCACTAAATGACTCATTTCTTCAAGATTTAAAATGTTTATCAATGCTTCTGTACAGTAATCCCCAAGTATTTGGTGTAGGGTCAATGTTTTTATCTTGAGGCCTCAAACAGATGCCGCTCGGTGCAGAAAATGTTGTACTGTATTAATCATATCTTGTAATGCAAACCATACCATGATGTCAGTGCCTGAATACAGTGTATAATCTCTTGCAGTAGAGCCATGTTCAAAGTGATCAGTTACTGTTGGGCGTGAGCGTTACCTAAAGACTTGACATTACTCAGCTAATCCTAGACAGTTTGGCAAGTGTGCATTGGAGGCCCAGCAGAAGGTAGAAGGCAGCCTGGACACTGTGTGCGTCAAGCAAAACTCACTAGATCAGTTGAAATTTAACAGCAACACTCACTATATCTGTTAAAATATAACAGCAACACTCACTAGATCAGTTGAAATATAACAGCAACACTGACTAGATCAGTTAAAATTTAACAGCAACACTGACTATATCTGATAAAATATAACAGCAACACTCACTAGATCAGTTGAAATATAACAGCAACACTGACTAGATCGGTTAAAAAAGAACAGCAACACTCACTAGATCATTTAAAATATAACAGCAACACTGACTAGATCGGTTAAAATATAAAAGCAAGCAACACTCACTAGTTGTCAAAAAAAAAATAACAGCAATAATTATACAGCAGCTAATTTTTGACTGCAACACACACTAGATCAGTTTAAATATAAAATATATGACTGCAACACTCACTAGATCAGTTAAAATATAACAGCAACAATTAACACACCAGCAAATATATGAGTGCAACACACATTAGGTCAGTAAAAATAAAACAGCAACAATTAACACACTAGCTAATATATGACTGCAACACACACTAGATCAGTTAAAATATAACAGAAACAATTAACACACCATTTAATACATGACTGCAACACACACTAGATCAGTTAAAATATAAAATATATGAGTGCAACACACACTAGATCAGTAAAAATATAACAGCAACAATTAACACACCAGCTAATATATGAGCGCAACACACACTAGATCAGTTAAAATATAAAATATATGAGTGCAACACACACTAGATCAGTAAAAATATAACAGCAACAATTAACACACCAGCTAATATATGAGTGCAACACACACTAGATCAGTAAAAATAAAACAGCAACAATTAACACACCAGCTAATATATGACTGCAACACTCACTAGATCAGTTAAAATATAACAGCAACAAATAACACACCAGCTAATATATGAGTGCAACACACACTAGATCAGTTAAAATATAACAGCAACAAATAACACACCAGCTAATATATGAGTGCAACACACACTAGATCAGTTAAAATATAACAGCAACAAATAACACACCATTTAATATATGACTGCAACACACACTAGATCAGTTAAAATATAAAATATATGAGTGCAACACACACTAGATCAGTAAAAATATAACAGCAACAAATAACACACCAGCTAATATATGACTGCAACACACACTAGATCAGTTAAAATATAAAATATATGAGTGCAACACACACTATATCAGTAAAAATATAACAGCAACAATTAACACACCAGCTAATATATGAGTGCAACACACACTAGATCAGTAAAAATAAAACAGCAACAATTAACACACCATTTAATATATGACTGCAACACACACTAGATCAGTAAAAATAAAACAGCAACAATTAACACACCATTTAAAATATGACTGCAACACTCACTAGATCAGTTAAAATATAACAGCAACAAATGATCAAATCAGGAGAGAACAAAAATAAGTAACACCAGAGAACAAGAAGATACTCACTCTAGACCTTGAATGACCTGATGACTTTGCCAAGTGTGGCTTGGAAGGCACAGTTCTGACAACACCTGATCCACCAGTCAATGATTTAGATGATACAACCTTGCCTCCAAAACCTTTAGGAGATAATGCACCTTTTCCTGTGCTAAGTTTCCGTCTATCAGGTGAAGAACACACAGTAGCAGTTGTATCAGTTTGCCTGCAGGCTTCTTTGTTGTCTTCTAGTGGCATAGCAGCAGCAATGGGGGAAAAAAACCAATGTCTACAGCATATCAGACATTCACTTTAGGTCCTACAGCATATCAAACATTCACTTTAGGTCCTACAGCATATCAGACACTCATTGTTGGTTCTACAAGGTCCGACAATTAAGTAATGAGACTATTTCCATAAAAATTACAATAATCAACAGCTGAAGAAATAACCTGTATTTTATTCACAGTAAGCCCATTGTGCATTGATCTAACAAACACTGGAACGACATCTGTAGTTCTTCTGTTGGTATGGCCCTTAAAGACAATGTTACAGCCCTTTGGATGTCATCAAAATAGTCAAAGAAGTATCCTGGCAATGGTAACTTTAATTTTGCGAATAGAAAATAATAACTCGGAGACAAATCTGGGGAGTAGGGTGGATGGTTGAGAACACACACTTGTTTTGGGGCCAAAATTTCCTGTACAACTACAGCCCTTTGAGCCGGTGCATTGTCACGAAGAAGAAACAAACCGTCAGCGTTGAAAAGAAACCGGCAAGCAACTTTTTCCTCCCAAATATTCGACTAAAACTTTACGAATAGTCTCTGTATTAACACTAAATTCATCTACCATCATTCTCACAGTCGAACAATGATCTTCTTGTATCCGTTCTCAGAATTTTGCAATGAGTTTCTCATTACGAACAGAAATTGATCGTCCAGGTCTAGTTGCATTAGTAATCATTTCCACACCACTTTTGAAAGGTGAATACCCGGTAAAAATCTGTGCACAAGATAAAAAATTATCCCCATAAACTTATCGAATCAATTCAGCTGTTGCAATGGCACTTTTGCTGAGTTTTAAACAGAATTTAATGTTAGCTTTTTTGTGTGCTCCATGCTGATTATGTAACAATGCACCTCTGACTAGGTTTTTAAAAAAAAAACGTGGTCTGTTTGTTATCTGCCCTATCAGGAACCATAGTATTTGGGTTCTTATCTTGTCATTTGATTTTGAGCAGCTTTCTGAGACAAATTAGATGAAACTAATACAACCTTTTAGCATGCCACTGATACACAGACCCCGTTTCCCAAACATAGAGCAGTACTGAAAGAATTACAGCTTTGTATAATATGAGAACAGAAGGGGAGAGGAACTTTCATTGCACTAGGGAATTTGTGGAGGTCAACAGAAATTGAAACTAATAACTAAAACTTTTAATTCTAATGTCAAATCAGTACTGTTGTAGGGAACGGAAACATGGAGAACAAAAAAGGCAATTACTAATAAACTACATTCATTCATTAACTGGTGCCTGCACATAATTTAGGGAATTAGGTCACACGCTGAGTAAACCTGAGAAAAATATAACTGGAATGTCTTTGAACTGGAACTCACTGCAACAAAGAAATAATAGAAAACCTGAGAAAAATATAACTGGAATGTCTTTAAACTGGAACCCACAGCAACAAAGAAATAATAGAAAACCTGAGAAAAATATAACTGGAATGTCTTTGAACTGGAACCCACAGCAACAAAGAAATAATAGAAAACCTGAGAAAAATATAACTGGAATGTCTTTGAACTGGAACTTACAGCAACAAAGAAATAATAGAAAACCTGAGAAAAATATAACTGGAATGTCTTTGAACTGGAACTCACAGCAACAAAGAAATAATAGAAAACCTGAGAAAAATATAACTGGAATGTCTTTGAACTGGAACTCACAGCAACAAAGAAATAATAGAAAACCTGAGAAAAATATAACTGGAATGTCTTTGAACTGGAACTCACAGCAACAAAGAAATAATAGAAAACCTGAGAAAAATAGAACTGGAATGTCTTTGAACTGGAACTCACAGCAACAAAGAAATAATAGAAAACCTGAGAAAAATATAACTGGAATGTCTTTGAACTGGAACTCACAGCAACAAAGAAATAATAGAAAACCTGAGAAAAATAGAACTGGAATGTCTTTGAACTGGAACTCACACAGCAACAAAGAAATAATAGAAAACCTGAGAAAAATATAACTGGAATGTCTTTGAACTGGAACTCACAGCAACAAAGAAATAATAGAAAACCTGAGAAAAATATAACTGGAATGTCTTTGAACTGGAACTCACACAGCAACAAAGAAATAATAGAAAACCTGAGAAAAATATAACTGGAATGTCTTTGAACTGGCTCACAGCAAAAAAGAAATAATAGAAAACCTGAGAAAAATATAACTGGAATGTCTTTGAACTGGAACTCACAGCAACAAAGAAATAATAGAAAACTAAACAACAATAAGAGAAGGGAGCTAGAGAGTGGAGTTAAAAAGATGGGTATCAAATGGGGAGAGCTGCATGCAAAAGCAAAGGATAGAACGACTTGGCCTGAGTTGGTTGAGAGCCTATGCTCCATTGGAAATTAGAAGGCAGAAGAAGAGTAAGTGTTGAGGGGCAGCAGGCAACGTGCATGGGGGTTCATAGCAAAAGTAAAAGGACATCGCTTAGTGCAGCAAAGTCTTGCATTTGATATCACAACGTCTAGTTTGAGAATGGAGGTGAAAGCAGTTTCTTCTGCAATCCTCTGGTTTAAAAATCAGCTGTACACACATGTGGTGGTTGTAACTGACTCACAGAGCATGCTGAGAAAGTTTTAAACAGGCATGCTCCGTGCAGAGTGGCAAGCATCGCTTCAGAGGTCCCTGCTAGTTAGCATCCTTTGGATATTTTCTCCAGGTTATGCAGGTGTGTTGGGAAATGAGCAGGCAGATAGACTGGCCGGCTCTGTACCACTTGGTGGTGAATCGATGTAAAAAGTTAGATATTGTGAAGGCCATGTGGGAAGGGGTGGACAGTTTGAAGGTGCAGGTAGATGGTTACGGGCTGAGGAGAATGGCGCTGCATGGAGTTACAGGGGCATCTGGTCGACGCTCTACACTTAGGGCAAGGATGAGACAGATATACAATCAGACGCTACTGTTACTATTGGAACTGGAACTCTTCGCCTGCTGCCAAAGATGGGGACAGAGCCCTTATGGGAGTGTCCAGAGTGCTGTGATGTTGATTCTTAATTCAACATTTAATATTGTCGAACATCTCCACATAACTGTTCACAAATGTAATAGTTAGCTTTCAGTCTGGCTGTAGACAACAAACATCTCCACATAACTGTTCACAAATGTAATAGTTAGCTTTCAGTCTGACTGTAGACAACAAACATCTCCACATAACTGTTCACAAATGTAATAGTTAGCTTTCAGTCTGGCTGTAGACAACAAACATCTCCACATAACTGTTCACAAATGTAATAGTTAGCTTTCAGTCTGGCTGTAGACAACAAACATCTCCACATAACTGTTCACAAATGTAATAGTTAGCTTTCAGTCCGGCTGTAGAAAAAACAAAGAGACCAACAAATGTAGTCAGCTTTCACAGTCTGGCTGTAGGAAGAAACAAGAGACAGACAAAACTGGTTACCTTTTAAAGTTTTGATGCCGGCCACATGAGGTGTTGATATCAGTGCTGCTAATGGTGGCTGAGCCATGGGTGTGACAGAAAGCAGTTGTCCAGTGTCTAGAGAACTCATACCTACATCAGAGCTACCCCCAACTACTGTGCTAGCCACAGCGGCCGTGAATTGTCCAGGATTTTGCCCGTAAAGCATCACTGTGTGTCCTGCTGCAACAGTAGATGATGTTAACATGGTTGCTATGCTGGAAGTTTTCATTCGTCCTCGCTCAGTTTTTACCAAGCTACTCTCAACCAGTTCATCATCAAATTTTTTTCTTTTAATAGAGCGTGTTGAGCTTCTGCGAACTGGAACAATGTTGCTGAAACAGATAATGGAACTTTGTTGCTAAAACAGATAATGGAACAATGTTGGAGAAACAGATAATGGAACATTGTTGCTGAAACAGATAATGGAACAATGTTGGAGAAACAAATTATGGAACAATGTTGCTGAAACAGATAATGGAACAATGTTGGAGAAACAGAAAATGGAACAATGTTGGAGAAACAGATAATGGAACAATGTTCTTGAAACAGATAATGGAACAATGTTGCTGAAACAGATAATGGAACAATGTTGGAGAAACAAATTATGGAACAATGTTGCTGAAACAGATAATGGAACAATGTTGGAGAAACAGAAAATGGAACAATGTTGCTGAAACAGATAACGGAACAATGTTGGAGAAACAGATAATGGAACTTTGTTGCTAAAACAGATAATGGAACAATGTTGGAGAAACAAATAATGGAACATTGTTGGAGTAACAGATAATGGAACAATGTTGCTGAAACAGATAATGGAACAATGTTGGAGAAACAGATAATGGAACATTGTTGCTGAAACAGATAATGGAACAATGTTGGAGAAACAAAAAATGGAACATTGTTGGAGAAACAGATAATGGAACAATGTTGCTGAAACAGATAATGGAACAATGTTGGAGAAACAGATAATGGAACATTGTTGCTGAAACAGATAATGGAACAATGTTGGAGAAACAGATAATGGAACAATGTTGCTGAAACAGATAATGGAACAATGTTGCTGAAACAGATAATGGAACAATGTTGCTGAAACAGATAATGGAACAATGTTGAAGAAACAGATAATGGAACAATGTTGGAGAAACAGATGATGGAACATTGTTGGAGAAACAGATAATGGAACAATGTTGGAGAAACAGATAATGGAACAATGTTGGAGAAACAGATAATGGAACATTGTTGGAGAAACAGATAATGGAATAATGTTGGAGAAACAGAAAATGGAACATTGTAGTTGAAACAGATAATGGAACAATGTTGGAGAAACAGATAATGGAACAATGGTGGAGAAACAGATAATGGAACAATGTTGGAGAAACAGATAATCGAACAATGTTGCTGAAACAGATAATGGAACAATGTTCTTGAAACAGATAATGGAACAATGTTGCTGAAACAGATAATGGAACAATATTGCTGAAACAGATAATGGAAAAATGTTGGACAAACAGATGATGGAACAAATATATATCTCATGCAGAGCGCACAACAATAACAAAGTCAGCTGATAAAAACAGAATAAATATTAGTGAAAACAGCAACCTTTTTCAGTGTCAGCTATTTCCAGTGCTATTCCGCTTTTTATTTAGGAATATATATACAACATTTTAGGCAAACAGAGTGTTATGTCAACTTCTTTTTCTCTGAAGACACTAATTGTTTTGGGAAGTCATTTCTCTATACCATATAAGAGCGCTCTGTTATGGTGTTCTAACAGTTTCTATGGAACCATATCTAATGTATAGATTGTGTTTATATTTTATTTATACATTACTAAGTGGTTCACACTCCTTTGTGATTCATTCTGGACATATTTCAACCAGTTTTCCTTCAGCGCCGTGGTTAAGTGGACAAATAATTATTTTATTTTACTAATTTCTCTAAACATTTGAATACCAATATTAAACTACTAACAAAATTTAGTTACTGTAACAGTATTCTAATATTATTTCCCAACAACATCTGGTCACTGTGATAGATAATATGTGTATTTTTGGTACAATCTATGCTTTCCACACCCACCCAAGCTCAATCAGATGTGCATATGGGAACATATTATAATCAGAGTTTGTATACTGTGTTCACCAAAGAGGCCAGTGATCGATCAACACATTATATTAAATTAAGTTTATTATAAAACACAACATGCATTTGAGCATGGCGATAATTATTTATTAACAATAATACAAATGTTTCAATACAGGTTTCTAAAAGGTTTGCTTCATCACTAACAGGTTATTCACTGTTACTGACTGTTTATGAAGTCTCTGCTAACATAATGAAGAAATCTTTTCTTCTAATCCAGCTGACTTTCGGCCAGACAGTAAACTGCTATGTTCACAAACTAGTCCTTGTTTTGTGACCACCTGGCTGAAACGCCTTCTTCTAACTGCCCCGTGATCTGCTTGCCCCCGCCCCCCCTCCCCTTCTCCTCCTCTGTCCTTTCTTTCTTCTTTTCCCCCTTTCCCAAGCATGCGCCATTTCTCTCATTGCTGACACCTCAAGCTCTGACCGCCATTGTGTGTCCGTGACCTAGGCTTCTCCCAATGGTTTCTTGTCTTCTTCTTCTTCGCGTTCACCAGCTGTACACTCTAGCGGAAAGTTCTGGTTGTTCGTCCACACCTGGACTGCAGTCCTGCTCCAGAACCTGGGTGTTGCGTGTGCATCAGTTTTACATATCTGATTCACTTGAATGCAGACTGTTGGTTCCTTGCCTCTCAGGCAGATGCACTCCGACTTCAAAGGAAGCTACCAATTAGTCGACTCTTACGACATGCTTTTTGGTAGGCAGTGAGTCTATTCTTGTTTTCCCCCACAATGGGGCCCCGGATCCCACACGGGGAGGTTTCTTGTTATCTCCTTCCTTCTAGAAGATTGCGCGTCTCACTTCATCTAACTAAAAGATGAATGTCACCCCCAGCCTGCACCACCTGTTCTAAACTGTTTCATTGGTGTTGATTTAGGACAGTTCCCGTCATGATTCATTCATCTCAAGGGAGGTCTTAGACTAACCTCAGTGAAGCTCTCCATCTTCTCCCCTCCTTGCAATACATCCATCAGGGTTAAATGTCATGTTGTAATCTTGGTTTGTTCAGCGTTTGCCTGTGGTAATTTCTCAGAAATAATTGTACTAGGTAGTACACCGATTTAATCCTTTCCTACACATAATGCGAGGCAGCTGAATTAGTATAGTATGTTTTAATGTCTTCCTCTTGTAAAATTTCAAAACTGCATTACCACCCCCTTAGGCCTCTGAAGGTAAACCCCCTGGGACTCAAAGAGTTTACTGACCTGGCATCAACAGTGGTTATCCTTCTAGACCGAGAAGGGGCTTGACATTTTGGTGCTGGCATTGCTTCTATCAAAACCATAGCTGCTGGTACAGCTGCATTAGGCACAGCAGCCTCAGGATCTTGGGGCAAATGAATGGCATCCTTGAGAGAAGTGATCAGTGTTTCAATATTGACATTCATCCTGTGCTTGTTCTGTCAATATACAAAGTCAATATATTATATACAAACAATTATATTCCTGGAACATGAGCACATTCATCATGCACTTGTTCTGCCAACATAAACACAATGATATCCCTGCATAAACACAATGATATCCCTGGGTTATGCTGCAGAAAATATATGGAGAATTCATTTGATCAAACTAAGCTTCATCCGGGTATTTTTATTATTCTAAGATGGCTGCGCCTACTCGGTTTGAGTCGATACAAGCGTTGTTTTCAGTGAAATTTTGATAATTTTTGTTACCAGTGCATATTCAGACTGTTTGTCATGTCTGAGGAGAGAAACCAGGCCTATATTATTGATCATTCGGAATCTGCAAGCCAATGTGGCACTAAAAACGATAATTCTTGGATAAGTAGAGATACACCAGCGAATGTTATCGTCATACCGCAACTGAAAGTAGCGACAACGATGAGAGACTAGATGAAGGAGGTGATGTAGGTAGACCTGAAGAAAGAAGTGGGCGTGGCACAAGAGACCAGAACATTTCTACAGTCTAAAAATGCTGTTAGGAAATGGAGAAATGCTGCTCAAAATGAATGAGTTAAACTGTCATCACGTCAATACTGTAGGGACTACAACGTTCAACAAATTGCAGTCTTTTCAGGGATTTCCATTACCCGGTAACCTTTCAAAATTTGTTGGGGAAAGCCTGGCCAATGTCAGGTCCGGCTAAATGTCAAGTCACCCTGATGTGTTCCAATTGTTTGTTTCATAGTTCTGACTGAGGCAAGTATTCACTGATGGCTGGAGATTTTCACCTTACTTTTCAGCACAAAGCCAGTAATAATAGAATTCTCCATCAAATTTTACATTTGTTTATAAAATGCTATTCCTATGAATGATCAGTATGATTTACTGCAGACATTTTTTGGCCTTTCATATAACAGCCTTCGGCGTTAAAAAAAATGGTCATCTTGTCTTGTGAATTGTGGGCCCGACCACCAGGTCATAGCCCAATTAATTAAATACTGCTTATTATTTTCTGCTATTTAGACACTTTCTGACAAAACTGTTTGAAACTACCAATCATTTCAGCATTTTTATGGGGAGACTGTAGAGATATTTTGATAAACAAATTTTAAATAGGATCCTTAACTTACAGCTACGCAGCCCTCGGTTTTCATAATTATCTGACCATTTATTTCCTGCAAGTATACACAGTTGATTCAAAAAGATATTTAATTTTATACTTAATTATTTCAATTTTTCAACCATTTCTACTTCTGAATAGAAAATGTCAAACCCTTAAATAATCAGCTAAATATACAAATAAAGCTTTTAATTGAAACTCTCTATCTGAAGTGAAAGTTATCATTACAGCACAAGAGTGTCACCTGCTTTAATTCTGAATCTTATATTTTTAGTATTCAGAAGCGTTTTGAAATTTAAAAAAAATGTAACTACCAACCAATTAATCAAATTTCAGTGAATATTTAATTTATTATTAGTGTTAAGAGGAAAGATACTCAAGATACTGGTTTAGTTGACATTTTCAGATAACAATATTTCAGATTTCTGTGAAGTCTGAGTTTTCTTGAGTAGAAAGCAGGTCGTCTATATCAGATGTTTTTGAGATGTGCTGTTATGCTTTGAAGATTCCAGTTCCTGCTATAAAGCAAGCAATCAAAAGCAAACTGAAAATCAACAAGACAGACAGAGCTGCGGCCAAGCACTGTGTGAACCAAAAACCTTCAGGGAGGTACAGGAGATTTAGCATGACTTGAAGTGTGTGGTTCAGCCTTTGAATGGCCTTGCCAGATCTACCTATGATATGCTGCACACTCTTGAAACTGATCATATTACAAACCAAGGCAGTCAGAAAACAGCTTCGGGATGTCGCGCCAATTGATTTATCGAATATATCCAGGTGCATTCATAGCTTTTGTTTGCAGAACAAAAATACTAACCCCAACATCTTTTAAAAGGGTGGTTTAGACGTTGTTTTGTAGTTACAACTAGGCTACGATATCTGCTTCGCTACAGCTACGATATCTGCTTCGCTACAGCTACGATATCTGCTTCGCTAGTACAGTTGATAAGCAGTCTGCTTGTTACGCCGGTGGTCGGGCTTTTCTTTAAAAGGGTGGTTTGCACGTTGTGTCGTGGTTACAACTAGGCTGCGATATTTGCGCCCTTCGCTCGGTCTTGTAGTTAACAGCTAGGCTGCAATAGCGGCGGCGAAATGCTCAATGGTCATGTCATGGGCAGCTAATCTTTTTTTTTTTTTGTTCGCCCTTGAAATGGCGGTTGGCATATTGTATTGTGGTTTACAAATACGCTGCAATATCTGCGCCTTTCGTGCTAGGTTGCGATATCTGCGCCTTTCGCCCCAACACATCTGATTTCAGCAGTATTAATTAGTTGCCTTTTACAACATTCTTTTCAGGTGGCAGTGGATCAATTCTTTTTTTTTTTCTCCTTGGAACCCACAAAAAATGTCTTGTGTGTGACTTGTCGCTACTTGGAAGGGCATCAATACGTGGTTATTATTGTTACCGAAGTCGATTATTGGTTGGTTGTAATAGTCCCTGGTTAAACAGATACAGCCTAATAAAGACTCGTGAAATATATTGAGCTGACTGAGTATCCTCGGGAGAAGGGAAAAGGCGTTTATCGATATAGATATACTTTTGGTAAGATGATAAAAGATGAAGACTGCAGGTTACTTATATATTGCTTAACTAATGTTTGCACCTACTTTCACTGTTTACATGCAGTAGTTCAAATATTTCCATTTTTGAAATTTTTATTTTCGAAAAATGGTTAGATTTTCTCTTTTGGCACAGTATGAAAGTATAATAGAATCAATCAGGTCACAGGAATCCGTAAATGTTCTACCCTGTTGTCCAAGTTCCGCCCTTGTGATTACGAGTATGTTGTAACATCACTAGACATCACTAGGTAGATTACGTGTATCATATTATTGTGCGAAATTCGCTTGCTTAGACAACTGGACCCGCTATCCTGTTTGAACTCTGGACATCAAAGTTGTCGGCTGGTCTGAGAATGCCCGCTATGTCTCAACTCTAACCTGTGGTAATTAGCCACCTGCCTGTCCGCAAGTTCAGATGGTCATGTCTTCTGTCCGTTCGACTGGAAGATTGCATAATTCTTCAACGTAGATGCGTTCCCTGGTCCAGCTGTTAAGTTAGTTAGTTAGTTAGTTAGTCTTTCCTCTTGTGTCGAGTGCGGCACATAGGGCAGAGGTCATGACTCTCCATGCATGGCGGTTCGTTGCAATCCGTTGTAGGTCTTGGATGTTTGAGTGGCCCATGAGCGAGCCTTCCCTGATGATAGTTCTACGTAGGGTTTCCCTTGGTCTTCCACGAGATCTTTTCCCTTGTGGTGTCCAAATGAGGGCTTGGTAAGGAAGTCTTGATTTATCTAGAGTTTTCGTTGATTTCCAGCTCTCGCATCCATAGGTTATTACTGGAATCACACAAGAACTGAAGATCTTGAGTTTTGTGTGCTTGCTAAGTGTCTTTGAATTCCAGATGTTAGACAGTTTATTGAAGGCACTAGATGACAGTGCTATTCTAAATGTATTTCTGGTGCGGTATCTCCTGTAGATGACATCTTGCTCCCTAGATAAGTGAAAGGCTGTTGTTGTTCAGCGTGATATCAACTGAACTGTTGGTAAAGTCTAGAATTTTTGTTTTTGCGGTGTTAATTTGGAGTCCAATTTGTTCTGAGAATTTCTGGAGTCAATTGATTTTTTCTTGGGCGTCTGTGTGTTCTGAACTCAGGAGTGCTATGTCGTCGGCGAAGTCTAGGTCTTCCAGAATTTTGTCAACCCATGTAATGCCTAAATTTGCGTTATTTATGCACTTGCGCATGACCCAGTCGATTGCTATACCAAAAAGCATCGGCGATAGGACACAGCCTTGATTCATTCCTGTTTCCACCGGGAACCAGTCAGAATTGCCGGAATCCAGCTGTTAAGCTAACGTTAAATTCCACTGAGATAAACTGTTGGTTGGTCAGACACTTTGATCGCTGCTAGGAAGATCGCTTGGGTTTGCTGTTCAGTTACCTCATTGTTTCACTTTGTAAAGGTTTCTGTTGGACTTGTGTACATTTGTTGTTGTTGCTTTTAGAAGGAATTCTGTACTCACCGAATGCACCTCATCACAGTCTCTTTGCGAATTTGTGCACTTGCGTAGATAATTAATTGCTTATCGGCAAAAGTTGCGAATAAAGTGGAAATATTTCTTTGATAATTTGTGCAGCTACTTTTAATTATGGCAGGCAGACCATCGGCTCCGACACAGATAAGCAATAATATTCTACAAGTTGATCAACTGGCAGCTGTAGATGTCAGACCTGATGATTTATATAGAATAATGAACGATAAACTACAGTGGTTGCAATGGCTTGCTATGCACAGAATAATACGGAACTCAGTAGACTGTTCGTCTTGCAACCGTCGGATGTCATTAGTGTCAAGGCTAGAATGTTCCCATAGATTCTCTTGGCGATGTCGTCGCTGTAATACTCGTTGCAGTGTACGGACGGGTTCGTTCTTCGCTAATTGTGAACTCCCAACTGAAAGAATTGTGATGGTAATGTTTTACTGGTTGTTCGAAGTGAAGCTGAAACATGTGATGTTTTTTGAGAGATTGACAAGCTGTGATACTATAGTCAACTATAACAATTATTTTCGGGTAGAGTGTTACAACTGGCTGCTGCTTAGCAACCCTCAGTTGGGAGGATTTGATGCTAACGGACAGTCAGTGGTTGTTGAAGTTGACGAGAGCTATTTTTTCCACCGCAAGTACCATCGTGGTTACTTTCGTCGTAGTTCGGGTAGTTGGGCTAGTTGAACGTGGTAGTGGTCGTTGCTGGTTGGAAGTTATTAATAGGCGAGATGCGACAACATTGGAACGCATCATAAGTGAGCATGTATTACCAGGAACGACAATTGTCACCGATGCCTGGCGAGGCTACAACAACGTTGGTCAACTCAACAATGGCATATATGAATATCTCGTCGTTGTTTATGCTATTAATTTTGTTGACCGTGTACATGGAGACATCCACACCCAAACAGTTGAAGGGCTGTGGATGCAAGTCAAAAGGAAACAGCGTTTCCAAGGCGGCACTAGTCGTGCATTGTTTAATATATATTTAGCCGAATTTCAGTTGCGTCGCAGTCACAAAGAACATGTTTTCGGACAGTATTTACAACTGTTGTGCCACAATTTCGACATATAACTGTCAAATATTATTGGCAGAGTTGCCACTTCTTTGACGGAAAGTGTATTGTATTTTTTTTTTGCTGCATTTCCTTCTTTTCGTCTGTCATTTCATTTTCTCAGTGACCACACTAGCAGGTGGTACACACTTCATTGATACTGAACATCCTCTTGTGTTTAGATAAGTTGTAGCCAAGTATATCTTCTCTGCTAGGTCGAACCTACTACACATCTTGGTATTTTTAAATCCATCAAAGTAGATATGATATTGTTGCAGGTATAACGCAGCGCTCTCTTCAATATACATCAAATGCATTAGATATTTAGAGAAACAGGCCGAAAGTTTTTATTCCTTCTGAAATCCTGATTTGGCTTCTTGTAATTTAATAATCTGATTGAATATGCTTTGTGTATTATATATATATATATTGTGTGTATCTTATTTATCTTTCTTAAAAAAAATTCCACTGTGTGGAGGGAGAAAAGGAGCGGGGGTGGGGGGGGGGGGGGAGGGGGAGGGGGGGGTGGGGGGGGGGGGGGGGGGGGGGGGGGGGGGGGAACACTTGTTTCAGCGCCTCAGTTATTGTTTCACGGCGCTTAACGGCAGCAGTAAAAATTTATGATGATGATCTTAATGTTGCTACACTGATGATGATAATCTTAACGTTGCTACACTGATGATGATGATCTTAACGTTGCTACACTGATGATGATGATCTTAACGTTGCTACACTGATCATGATCTTAACGTTGCTACCCATCGACACAGCGCTCCGATGGATCGAAAATTATTCCTCCCCACGTCACTTCAGTCGATCGAAAACTATTTCTCCCCACGGCGCTTAACTTTAAACATTGCGCAGAAGTGAAAACTGATGATGATGGCTTCAATTATTATTTCACGGCGCTTAACGGCAGAAGTGAAAACTGATGATGATGATCTTAACGTTGCTACCCATCGACACAGCGCTCCGATGGATCGAAAATTTTTCCTCCCCACGTCACTTCAGTGGATCGAAAACTATTTCTCCCCACAGCACGAAACGCGCAGATGTGGAAACTGATGATGATGGCCTCAATTATTTCACGGCATTATTGGTACGTATTGTTCCATATTTTGCTGTTCCATATTTATTTTGTATAACATCTTTATAACCCGTTGACCTCTTTGTAACCTCTTGAACCCCTTGAGGCTCTAAAAGGAATGTTTTGGACAGTAAATAATAAGGGACTGTTAATCGGAAGAGTGCCCAAAATGTACATTCATTTCTCTTTTTAAAAATACTGCCATTTTTGTAAAGGGAAATTAATGTGGGCCAAGTCTGTCAAAATGCATGGGCCTGAAAGAGTTAAATGCTGCTCAAGTCACCCCTTAGAGATCTGTATACTGATACTCTCCTCTCCTCGTTGTTAACTGCCTGAGTGTGTAGTAGTTCACTTCATGTTTGACAAAGTGACAAAGGTTGTCTGGCCAAAACGTTACGTGTTATTTTGTGCATGTTTTTCTGCTCCCCCATTTGGTTAAGCTTTTTAGTCAATTTCCCTAAAATTCCTCGTCTTATGTAAACGTTGATGAAAGCTGAAATAGTGACAACTAACGTATATAATATAACTAAAACTCAACTGACAAACAATTATTTAATGGCGCTACCTCAAACAAAAACTACAGAGCAGACGACTCCACCGGAAACCCGTCGTACTTGATCAGCTTCGTGATTTATTTTCCCCATGGCGATTCGGATTATTTTCCGTGGCGTTCAACAGCTGTCAATTCACGCGGAAATTATCTGGTTGTTCGTCAACTTCAAGACTTTATTCTTGTTCCAAAATGTAAGCTTTGTGTGCACATCAGTTTTACAGATCTTGCTTATTTGTATGCTAACTGCTGGTTACTTGCCTCTCAGGCAGATGCACTCCGACTTTAAAGGAAACAGTGAGTTAGTGGACTTTTACGACATACAGGTAATTTCCTGGCTTAGCGAATACAAGTCTTACAATTTTTAAATGAAACATCTTTATACGCAAACAGCATAATGTATTGTTATAACATGGTGATCGTAAACACAGCAATTTCGACCTGTCATATATTTCTAGAAACCTACCATGCATGAATGGGTCAATCATAGGCAAGTTTACTGTCTTTAGACCAGGCAGGTTTTTACTTCCGACATGGGTTCCCCTTGCATTTTCCTCTATTGTAGACTGACATGATTTGGTTCCGTCGACCAGCTGCATTACCATAAATTAGCTTGTCGTCTGGGTGGTCGGCAACGGCCATTCTATCAGTCTGCTCATTATCCAACACACTACCGATTCATTAGTGTATTTTAAAATGTCGTCTGGGCGTAAATGTTTTTTTTTTTTTAAATTGATCATCATTGATGTCACTGTTTCACCAGCAATCCTTTCTCAACACTCCCGGTGCAAGGTCACTGTGACACTATGCAGGACTGTTTTTCTGGGCGGCACTGTGACCCGTGTTATATCTTATTGTGATAGGCTCGAGAACGACAAAGACTTCTGTTCAGCAGCTTGACGATTTAGGTTTTTTCGACAGATACCTTGGTTTACAAATGCGGAAAAGTCTGGCCACTGTGTATAAAAAGGCCAGCTCACCCAGAATTTGTACCAAATCAAAATTTGGCCAATCAAAAGGAAACAACACAAACTGGGAACACCAAGTAAGATAAGGGAAGACATGCACAAGTAACAACAGGGTGGAGGACGAGCGGTCTGATTCGGATGGCATCAAGCCCAGAAATGGCGCAAACACTAGAATTTAGTCACGAAAGTGACGCAAATAACCCAGCCGACAAATATAGACGGAGACTGTTAGCAGGCTCGGCTAACTAGCAGCAGTCTGAAATTGGTCGACCTTTTTTTTCTCCAAAAGGACTAGGACAAGAATTTGTCTCTTTCTGACTCCCGGGCGGACCCTGTAGGAGACCTCAGCTGTTGTAGCTCAGCACACTGGGCTAGCCAGCATGGGTATGGGCGACTGCAGGGGAAGGTCGATCGTCTGGCTGATTTTGCGGCGGTGGTATGATTCCATAGTTAGCCATGAAATTGTCTCTAGTAGTTATACTGTGTAAAATGTCGGGATGTATTCTCGCTGGGATGGCAGGTCGCTATAAGGGATTTGTTGGTCTCGTGGCAAATTGAAGCTTAACGTACATGTTAAATATGTTTCGGTTTTTGCCATTGTTGAGGTAATCTCGCTGAGTGTATGGTGTCATTATCACATTTCATTGTTAGCTGGAGATAGCTATAGATTCTGGTCGAGCACGTTGGCTGTAGACCACGCTGATTTTATGTTAAGTGAAATAAACATATATTCAATGTGGTAATCATA
Organism: Candidula unifasciata; assembly: GCA_905116865.2. Taxonomy (NCBI): domain Eukaryota; kingdom Metazoa; phylum Mollusca; class Gastropoda; order Stylommatophora; family Geomitridae; genus Candidula; species Candidula unifasciata. Next base: position 167,457 of record CAJHNH020000531.1, on the reverse strand, counting down.
GTTCCAGTTGCTTTTGGTTCAGATTAGGATTTGTGGTTAGTGTGCCTTGTTTATTTGTTGCTTGGCTGATTAGATTTCACACAGAAGATCTCATGTCTGGACTAGAACATTTGTTTTTCTAGTCCCCGCCTAACGAACTCTTTTTATTTATTTTTCTTGGTACCTAGGGCTTTTTGCTTCTAGTACATTATTAATCTTGAAAACATTTCTCAGCAGCGTGGGTAGGCGACTACAGGGGAAGGCCGTTGTCTGACTAATCTCCCTTGCTGATCTCACGGTATGTTTCAGTTGGTTAGGTGGTGGTAGATTCGATTTCCATTTTGTATTCTCGCTAGGAAGTAGTTTGATGGCAGGTCGCTATAAGTCATTTGTTAACATATTGAAGCTTAACGTACATGTTAAATATGTTTCGGTTTTTGCCATCGTTGAGGTAATCTCGCTGGGCGTATGGTGTAATCATATTTCCTTGCTAGCTGATGATCGTTTTAGACTCTGGTCGAGCACGTTGGTTGTTGTTCATGTTACTTGTGGACTAAGCTGGTGTTGTGTTAAGTAAAATAAACAGCTGTTTAATGTGATCATAATTCATTTGCTTGATTGAATTTAGGATCTGTAGTCCGTGGTTCATCTGGGTGTGTGTACCCATGTAGTTAGGTCGACTCACTATACAGACATTTATAGTTTGGGTCTCAGTGAAATATTCTAGGATCTCTGCGCAGAAGAACCCAGGTCTTTGCTTTACTTTCATGTTTTTGTTGTTTAGCGGGAAACTATTACATTTTGTCATAATCACAAATTTCTCCATTATCTCCTCTTCTGTGTTTTTCCTCCTTCTCTTTCTTCCCGCTAGCACACTGTGATGAAATGGGGCAAAAATCCGCAGCCTGGTGGGGCAAAAACCCGCGTGCATGTCTTTACCCCATGAATGCATGTCTTTACCCCATGAATGCACGTCTTTACCCCATGAATGCATGTCTTTATCCCATGAATGCAAGTCTTTACCCCATAAATGCACGTCTTTACCCCATAAATGTGCGTCATTGCCCACGAACAGATTAAAGAGACTGGTGTTGGAGTAGAAAAGCTGGGGCGATTCCAGGCTGTCTTTTCCAATGAACATGAAAAACAATGAGTAGAACATTGTAAAGCCTTAGCCCAGCAATTTTTTAGATTAACCAAGTCTCTCCGGTTTCTGTTGTATTCCTATGCAGAGAAAAATAACATACCTCATCCCTTTTCCACTGCAACAAAGCTGGCTGGAAACTATTTGACACATTCCTGCAGACTGCTCCAGGCAAGATACCCAAGCACGTTGCAGCAACTGGAAAAAAAAACTGTCACTGCTGAGCAAGGTAAAACAGCGACTGTAGTCTGTGCCATGAGTGCCACGGGACACTATGTGCCTCCTTATTTCATTTTTGCAAGAAAGAGACTAAACTTGCTTTTCTTAAAGGATGGACCAACTGGGTGTGACATGAGTGTCACTAACAAAGGCTACATGAACATTCCTACATTCTCAAAGTGGCTACAACACTAAGAAGTTGGCATCCCTCTCAAGATAGGCCACTTCTACTGATCCTCGACAATCATACCTGGTATAACAGCTTGGAGGCTATAAGCTACGCCAAATCGAACCACATCCATATGCTAAGCTTACCACCACACAGTCATAAGACGCAACCCCTCGACCGTAATTGTTTCAGACCACTGAAAGCGTATTATGACAATGCTGCTGATAACTAGACTTCTCCCCCAGGCCAAGTCATTAGCGAATATAACGTTGCAATGGTAGAAAATAAAGTTCAAAGATTTCTAACAACTGGTATTTTTCCTCTGGACCAGAACAAATTCACTGATGACGATTTCCTGCCTGCCGAGGTCACCGACCAGTACAAGAAAGAAAAAGATATGGGTGAAGATTAGGAAATATTTATTGCTCTTCAGTCTACAGAGGCTGCTACTACTACTGCTCTTGTCGAAGTTCCGGATAACATTGTGGGCCAAAGCCTTATTCTTGCCGACGATACTCTAGAAGAAGCCGATATAGAGGAGATAGCTCCACCCCATGACATCTTAGGACCATCTCATAGCAACACTGGAATGTCACCAAGTGACACTTGTCCTCTGCTAAAAATAAAAAAGAAACGTTCGGGAAAAGGTTTCAAATCGACCCTGTTAACGTCAAGTCCAAATTTGCAACGCATGGAAATATTGCAAGAGGAAAAAGACAGCGCAGAAAAGACAAAGGTTAAAAGGTCATTGCTTCTAGTTACCAAGGCAACGGCAATAAAAAGGAAGTTGTCCCCGGATAACATTTCATCAGACTCTGATTCAGACTTCTCTGCCCAGAACAACAGCTCTGACTTGCCCATCTTGTCATCGGGAGAAGAGGAGCTGGGTTGTGCTTTAGAACTGCAGCCTGGTGACTTTGCTGTCCTCAAGGTGCACGGAAAAAAAAAAAAAAAACTATAAGGTTGTACGTTGTTAAAGTTACTGATTGTGATGATGAGGGATACGATGGTATTTTCTACAAGAGAGCTCTCAGCTTTTCAAATGACCTCAGCGATTTTTCAATTTCCCGAATAAAGAATGATTTTACAATGATCCCCCCCCCCCCCCCCCCCCCAGTTTACTGCCATTAATTTTACAAATGGGGCAAAGACCCGCAACGTATAGATGCCCAGAAAATGCAATTATTTTGATTATTAATAAGAACACAGACATCAGTAGCCACACACGTAGCGGGTACGTGGCTAAACTACGTCCACATGAAGTTTCATAACATACTAACAGTTTTCCAGAAATGCGTGAAAACATGAAACTGCAGGTCTTTGCTCAGACCACAGCCGACTCTGTTTATAAATACAGAAGGGTGTGGCCCCGACCTACCCTAATTCTCTTAGTCTGACTCTGGGTTCTTCTTGTTCTATAACATCAGTTCTTTTTCTCTTGGTTGCTCTTCTGTCTTCCATCTCTTTATCAGATCTTCAGATGTTTGTTTTTATTTTTTATAGAATTAGTCTCATTACGTAATTATCGGACTTTGTATCCTTTTGACTTTCTTTTTAGAAATTCTCTTCATCATGGATGGATCATGGTGTTTGAAGATTTTCAAAATCCTTTATCTACTAAATTAGAATGATTGCATTCCAGATTTCTCTGCAATTTAGATGGAACCGAGCATCCATTAGCAACACTTCTATGGCAGTTTACGCAAAAGTTGCGGGTGTTAGAATAATTTTCTTTGTTCTGCATATATTGGACACTCTTGCAGCAAGTGTTTAGCCGTCATTTTACCCTTTCCACAGTTACAATCATCATTGTCTCCTATCTTTAGTTGATTGAACAAGTGCTGTTTCAGCTTATTGTGTTCTGTGTGGAGTCTAAAGATCACTACTTGTTCTCTTTGGAAAGGGAAGAGCTTCCGCCAAAAGGTTTGGATCAAGTTATACCTGGTCAAATGAAGATACTTTTGATGTTGATGTTTAAGAGGGCTTTCAGAATAGACAGAAGACGCTTGTGGCAGCACTTAATCTCAGGGTTGCTTACATTAGAGTCAGATATGATATTCTGATATCTGCGCTCATGGAAGAGGGTTTGTCCATGGCTGGTAAACTGGATAGCAGCTGTCCTGCATTCAAGTATGGTTGCCTTTCACCTAGGTACATGGACATCAGAACCATGTAATATCGCCCCAGGACTACCAGCCCCTGTTCAATGAATTAATATATCTGTTGGATGAGCTGAGTAAATTCATACATTTGTTGGCTAAGCCAATCTGAACTGGGCATCTGTTAACTAACGTAACTAAACTAATACATCTGTTGGCTAAACTAAATGAATTCATACATTTGTTGGCTAAGATAATCTGAACTGGGCATCTGTTAACAAACGTAAATAAACGAATACATCTGTTGGCTAAACTAAGTGAATTAATACATTTGCTAATTAAACCAGTCTGAACTTGGGCATCTGTTAACTAACATAACATCAAAAGAGAAAACAGAGGTACCCCGGTATCCTTTTTGATGGAAGCCTGTCCTTCAGGGATCATGTGGAGGCAGCTGTGGTGAAATGCCAAAAAGGACTCAATGCTCTCAAGATTAAGGCGGCAATGGACATGGAACAAAGAATGCTGTTCACAGTGTTCCAGCGTGTGATCCTGTCGATGATAGATTATGGAGGTGGAATGCTTTCCATATCAAAGCGAAAGCTGATAAAACTGGAACACATTCAGAATCAAGCCATACAGGTAAAGATACGCCAGTAGTAGGTATATGATATATACTTGCAATGCTGACTATTGCAGAAGAGGATGGTATTTCTGGGAAAATGAGGGAGGAAGGGGGGAAGGGAACTGAGTGAGTCTTTTTTTTCCCCCTACTGAAAAGGGGACAGTGAGTGAATAAAATAGTTTGGGTACCTATGGTGGAGACCCAAGTGGCAGGACTTCTTGCAGCAGTAGAAGAGATGCCTAGATCTCTCTAGGCAGCCCTCTCAGTAAGGTGCTAGGGGTCATCTGCTTCTAAAGGTGGGTGAAGATTAGGAACAAAATCCAGTCACATGGACAGCAAATGGTACACCAAGCAACAACAAAACAGACACAAAACAACCAGTTCTACAGCTGGGAATAGAAAATGTAAGAATAGTAAAAACTGCCTAAAACAAAAACAATTCCCAGACAGACCAAGTCACTTTATTACTGTCTTTTGAGATGACAAAATTCAATTCAATGAGCGGAAAAAGTCAGAATTGGTTATGCTGTATTCTCTGCCAGAAGCAACATTTCACATATTCAAGTGTTCCACTGAAGCACATCAGAGCTGATTCAACACTTCATTGCATTTCTCCTTGAAAACAAACGCTGAATGAAAATATACACATCCAAATAGAGCACTAAACAACAGGTACTGACAATGAATTTGTTTAAAGTTGACAACAATGTGACATGAACACAAATAAACCGCATACACCAGATGACGCAGCAAACAGATGAAGCTGTGTAACTGCTGTCCCCAAAGTGTATATGAAGAACTAAGATGCAACCTGCCACTATTTGTGATCCCTGCTTGACTGTGAATAAATAAGTCTGTTCAAATGGCGCTATTAAAAAAAAAAAAAAAAAAAAACTAGACTCAGAAAACTAAGTCTTTATGAGATGTAACAATCAATTTCAACAGATTATCAGCGACCAAGCCTGCATAGAACAATGCACTCTAATGGATATGAGAAGACTCAACAGCTGTTCAAAACAAATGAAAACGATTATATACCATACATATTTCAAAATACTTCATATACTTGATGTAAACACCACTGACTATATACAAGTTTATATTCTTGAACATATCTTATGAATGCAGGTGAAGGAGGACATATCTGACATAAATACAACACATGGATATCTGTAGCTGTATCCTATAAAGGGATGTTTATAGCTGTGTCTGATGTAAGAATATCTTTAGCCATGAACTCTGTAGGGAGATATTTAGCTATGTGATGTGAAGGGATATATGTAGGGATAAATTTAGGCCCTTACCAAGTAGGAATATCTTTAGCCATGTCATGTGAAGGGATATCTTTAGCCATGTCATATGTAGGGATATCTTTAGATAGGTACTCTGTAAGGATATCTTTAGCCAGGTACTTTGTAGGGATATCTTTAGCCAGGTACTATGTAGAGATATCTTTAGATAGGTACTCTGTAAGGATATCTTTAACCAGGTACTTTGTAAGGATATCTTTAGCCAGGTACTTTGTAAGGATATCTTTAGCCAGGTACTCTGTAAGGATATCTTTAGCCAGGTACTCTGTAAGGATATCTTTAGCCAGGTACTCTGTAAGGATATCTTTAGCCAGGTACTCTGTAAGGATATCTTTAGCCAGGCACTCTGTGAGGATATCTTTAGCCAGGTACTCTGTAAGGATATCTTTAGCCAGGTACTCTGTAGGGATATCTTTAGCCAGGTACTCTGTATGGATATCTTTAGCCACGTACTCTGCAGTGATCTCTTTAGCCACGTACTCTGCAGTGATATCTTTAGCCATGTCTCATGTAGGAATGAACTAATAAACAAATTTTATTTTCACAGTGTCACAAGTTGGGTATACAGATATTTCTTACATTAAGTACTTCTAAACACTCATTGTCCATCTTACATTATGTACTTCTGAACACTCTTTGTCCATCTTACATTATGTACTTTTAAACACTCATTGTCCATCTTACATTATGTACTTCTAAACACTCATTGTCCATCTTACATTATGTACTTCTAAACACTCATTGTCCATCTTACATTATGTACTTCTAAACACTCATTGTCCATCTTACATTATGTACTTCTAAACACTCATTGTCCATCTTACATTATGTACTTCTAAACACTCATTGTCCATCTTACATTATGTACTTCTAAACACTCATTGTCCATCTTACATTATGTACTTCTGAACACTCACTTTTTAGCCAGAAATTGTATTTGATCAATAAAGCCTGTTATGTTTATTTTAACATATGCATATTACAAATTTCAAAGAAAAAACACAAATGCAAGGGTAGTAAATGCATGCACACACGCCCACATTCATTCACACCCATACATTTACACATGACTGTATACATACTCCACACACACACACATTTACACATGACTGTATACATACTCCACACACACACACATTTACACATGACTGTATGCATACTCCACACACACACACATTTACACATGACTGTATGCATACTCCACACACACACACATTTACACATGACTGTATGCATACTCCACACACACACACATTTACACATGACTGTATGCATACTCCACACACACACACATTTACACATGACTGTATACATACTCCACACACACACATTTACACATGACTGTATACATACTCCACACACACACATTTACACATGACTGTATACATACTCCACACACACACACATTTACACATGACTGTATACATACTCCACACACACACACATTTACACATGACTGTATACATACTCCACACACACACACATTTACACATGACTGTATACATACTCCACACACACACACATTTACACATGACTGTATACATACTCCACACACACACACATTTACACATGACTGTATACATACTCCACACACACACACATTTACACATGACTGTATACATACTCCACACACACATACATTTACACATGACTGTATACATACTCCACACACACACACATTTACACATGACTGTATACATACTCCACACACACATACATTTACACATGACTGTATACATACTCCACACACACACATTTACACATGACTGTATACATACTCCACACACACACACATTTACACATGACTGTATACATACTCCACACACCCATACATTTACACATGACTGTATACATACTCCACACACACATACATTTACACATGACTGTATACATACTCCACACACACACATTTACACATGACTGTATACATACTCCACACACACACATTTACACATGACTGTATACATACTCCACACACACACACATTTACACATGACTGTATACATACTCCACACACACACACATTTACACATGACTGTATACATACTCCACACACACACATTTACACATGACTGTATATATACTCCACACACACACATTTACACATGACTGTATACATACTCCACACACACACATTTACACATGACTGTATACATACTCCACACACACACATTTACACATGACTGTATACATACTCCACACACACACATTTACACATGACTGTATGCATACTCCACACACACACATTTACACATGACTGTATACATACTCCACACACACACATTTACACATGACTGTATACATACTCCACACACACACACATTTACACATGACTGTATGCATACTCCACACACACACACATTTACACATGACTGTATGCATACTCCACACACACACACATTTACACATGACTGTATACATACTCCACACACACACACATTTACACATGACTGTATGCATACTCCACACACACACACATTTACACATGACTGTATGCATACTCCACACACACACACATTTACACATGACTGTATACATACTCCACACACACACACATTTACACATGACTGTATACATACTCCACACACACACATTTACACATGACTGTATACATACTCCACACACACACATTTACACATGACTGTATACATACTCCACACACACACACATTTACACATGACTGTATACATACTCCACACACACACATTTACACATGACTGTATACATACTCCACACACACACATTTACACATGACTGTATACATACTCCACACACACACACATTTACACATGACTGTATACATACTCCACACACACACACATTTACACATGACTGTATACATACTCCACACACACACACACATTTACACATGACTGTATACATACTCCACACACACACACATTTACACATGACTGTATACATACTCCACACACACACACATTTACACATGACTGTATACATACTCCACACACACACACATTTACACATGACTGTATACATACTCCACACACACACACATTTACACATGACTGTATACATACTCCACACACACACACATTTACACATGACTGTATACATACTCCACACACCCATACATTTACACATGACTGTATACATACTCCACACACACACACATTTACACATGACTGTATACATACTCCACACACACACACATTTACACATGACTGTATACATACTCCACACACACACACATTTACACATGACTGTATACATACTCCACACACACACACACATTTACACATGACTGTATACATACTCCACACACACACATTTACACATGACTGTATACATACTCCACACACACACACATTTACACATGACTGTATACATACTCCACACACACACACATTTACACATGACTGTATACATACTCCACACACACATTTACACATGACTGTATACATACTCCACACACACACATTTACACATGACTGTATACATACTCCACACACACACACATTTACACATGACTGTATACATACTCCACACACACACACATTTACACATGACTGTATACATACTCCACACACACACACATTTACACATGACTGTATACATACTCCACACACACACACATTTACACATGACTGTATACATACTCCACACACACACTTACTTACATACATACTGGAATAGATAGGGAGAAAAATGTACAGAGACAGAATGAATGAACAAACTCGATTTCTAAAGAAAATTACATTTAGCCACTCCAAGCATTCAGCTTTCATACTACAGTTGCATGTTCATATATGAAACTACAGTTGCATGTTCATATATGAAACTACAGTTGCATGTTCATATATGAAACTACAGTTGCATGTTCATATATGAAACTACAGTTGCATGTTCATATATGAAACTACAGTTGCATGTTCATATATGAAACTACAGTTGCATGTTCATATATGAAACTACAGTTGCATGTTCATATATGAAACTACAGTTGCATGTTCATATATGAAACTACAGTTGCATGTTCATATATGAAACTACAGTTGCATGTTCATATATGAAACTACAGTTGCATGTTCATATATGAAACCTCATTGTATCAAATGTCAATTAAAATATGAAGGCATGGATGACAAACATATACCTTCAAATATACATGCACAAATACTCACACATCACAGACACACACAAGCAGGCACACACATCACAGACAAACACAAGCAGGCACACACATCAATTTACACACCAAGAGGTGCACACATTGATCACACACACACAACATAAACAGGTAGACAAACAATCACAGATAGAACACATACACAAAACACATACAAACAGACACACATACAAACAGACACGAAATACACACAGACAACATATACTGAAACAACATACACAGATACAACATTCACAGGCATACATACTCTCATAGACACAACATATATTCACAGACACAACCATCAGATACAAACACAAAACATACACACAGACTCAAAACAAGCATTTCATTATAATCACAGTAAACATAAGACACAACACACAGAAATGATGCAACAAACAGAAACTCACACGCTCTCAGACACAACTTCAACAGGCACACACACATGCACAAAAACATACTCAGACAATACACACAAACAATAATACACAGATACAACATTCACACACATAACAGCACTGACACCAAGACCTCACACACACATAACAGCACTGACACCAAGACCTCACACTCACATACAGCACTGACACCAAGACCTCACACTCACATACAGCACTGACACCAAGACCTCACACACATACAGCACTGACACCAAGACTTCACACACATACAGCACTGACACCAAGACCTCACACACATACAGCACTGACACCAAGACCTCACACTCACATAACAGCACTGACACCAAGACCTCACACTCACATAACAGCACTGACACCAAGACCTCACACTCACATAACAGCACTGACACCAAGACCTCACACACACATACAGCACTGACACCAAGACCTCACACTCACATAACAACACTGACACCAAGACCTCACACACACATACAGCACTGACACCAAGACCTCACACACACATAACAGCACTGACACCAAGACCTCACACTCACATAACAGCACTGACACCAAGACCTCACACTCACATAACAGCACTGACACCAAGACCTCACACACACATACAGCACTGACACCAAGACCTCACACTCACATAACAACACTGACACCAAGACCTCACACACACATACACCACTGACACCAAGACCTCACACTCACATACAGCACTGACACCAAGACCTCACACTCACATAACAACACTGACACCAAGACCTCACACTCACATACAGCACTGACACCAAGACCTCACACACATAACAGCACTGACACCAAGACCTCACACACACATAACAGCACTGACACCAAGACCTCACACACATACAGCACTGACACCAAGACCTCACACACACATACAGCACTGACACCAAGACCTCACACACATAACAGCACTGACACCAAGACCTCACACACATAACAGCACTGACACCAAGACCTCACACACATACAGCACTGACACCAATACCTCACACTCACATAACACCTCCACAGACACAATGCTCGCAGACACACATAAGGTTTGCTCACATACACAACATTCACACACATACAGCAGTCACAAACATAACATTCATACGTACATAACACTCACAAAGATGCAATACTAACAGACAAAGTATTCACACAGCACACACCCACACAGATACAACATACCTTGCACAAACACAACACAAACAGTACATTCATAGATTTAAAAAAAAAACCTACACAACTTACACAGGAATAAACACACTCACAGACAGACACAATATATACACACAGACATAGTACTCACACACGGGCACACCATTGATATAACACTTCTACACAAAACACAATGGTCACAGACATAGTACTCACACACGGGCACACCATTGATATAACACTTCTACACAAAATACAGTGGTCACAGACATAGTACTCACACACACACATACTCACAGACACAATAATCACACACAAATACTCACATACAAAGAGGTAAAACACACTCACAGACACACACCAACTAACAGACACATGACATTCACAGAGGTAAACACATACAAGATGTGGACTGTGCCTGGCTCTGCATCCAGCAGGGTTGGGGTCGGCTAGCTTCTCTTAGGAGAGGTGAAAAGTGAAAATTAGTAGCCTGCCGATGACCCATAGTACACATAAGTCAACCTCTCCTCCCAGTGGTGCAGACCGGGAAACTGTGGCTGTGAGGCCACAGGCGAACGAGGCTCTGGCTCGCCAGATGGGATGGGGTCCATCTGGTCAGATTTTCCCTTAAACTGCGACTGGCCTAGCAAGCCGGCAGTGGATTTTTTATTGCTACGAAAATTAGAAAGGAGATAAATAAACGGATAGCCCCAAAACGGAAAATGGACTGGAAACGTTAAAGGACGACGAGACAGAAAAACGACTTACATAGGCACATGGAACATATGTGGTATTGCCAACAAAGAGCCACAAATAGTGGATTTCATGAAAAGAAAAAATATACACGTCATGGGTCTTGCGGATACAAGAAAGAAAGGATATAATACAAAAGAAATACATGAAAATTATGTTTTAGTATGGAGCGGAGTACCCACTAAAGATAGGGCAAAACATGGTGTCGGATTTATACTTCATCCCGAGACAGCAAAATTAATAACAGGAACAGAATTTATATCAGAAAGAATTATTTTAATCAAGTTGACAGAAGGAAGCAAAACTACAACGATTATTCAGATATATGCACCTTGTAATGATAGTTACTCTGAAGAGAAAAAAGAAGACTTTTACGAGAGACTTACGGACACCATCAATAATGTTAAAGAGAAAGAGGACATCATAGTAATGGGAGATTTTAATGGTAGGGTAGGTAAAAGAAGATCACCATGGGAGAGATACCTTGGCCCATTTAGCGACACAACCACAGATTGCAATAGAAATGGAGAACACCTGCTAAACTTGTGTGCTGAACAAGATCTCTACATTACCAACACATTCTACCAACATCGCCAAAGTCAGGTTAAAACGTGGTACAAGTGGAACAACTTAGATCAAGCGTCACAAATTGATTTTATACTAGTCAGACAACGGCAGAAGAGGAAGGTAAGAGACTCAAAAGCTGTCCCAAATGCGGGACTGGATTCAGACCATCGCCCAGTAGTTATGAACATATGCAACTCAAGTAGAAACAGTCTACATAAACAGAAACGTGAAGAAATCATCAACACTAAGAAATTAGAGGAAGAGAATATCAAACATGAATTTGAACTAGAAATAACAAAGACTTTTGCAGATATTGCCAAGGAACCAGTAAGAATTGAAGAAGAATGGGACTATTATAAATCAACCATCACGAAGATACTAAAAGACAAGTGTGGTACCAGAAAGACGGGCAAAGGCAAGAAAAAGGGTACCGCTTGGTGGAATGAAGAAGTCAAAGAAGCAGTGTCAAATAAAAAGAAGATGTTTCAAATATGGTTAAAAACAAAAGACGAAAAGGATTACATTAGGTACAGACTAACTCGAAGAGACACCAAGAGAACAATAAAGAAATCCAAAGAGGATTCATGGAAAAAGTATGGTGAACACCTAACACAGCTATGTACAGAATCATCAAGAGACTTTTATAAGAGTGTGAAAGCGATGCGATTAAGAGAAGAAAGCTTCAATCCAACATCAGTCATAAATTATAAAAATGGAAAACCATTATTCAGCCAAAAAGAAATTAAAAAAAGATGGGAGGAATATTTTAAAGAACTTTTGAACCCGTCGGGTGTACATGAAACAGCAGAATTCCATTCAAGGGCTCCAGATCATCTAGAACCACATATCCTGCGGGATGAGGTAGAGAAAGCTATCAAAACAAGTAAAAGACACAAAGCAGCTGGTATCGACGGAATAACAACAGAAGTCATCCAGGCTGGAGGGGACACTATGATCACCTGGCTGGAGAGAATTTTCAATAGAGCATGGGCAGAGAGAAAGGTACCAGTGGATTTGCAAAGATCAGTTGTAGTACCTATCTGGAAGAAAAAAGGAAACAAGAGAGAATGTGGAACTTATAGAGGAATATCTTTACTAAGTCATGTGGGGAAAATGTATGCAAAGATCTTAGAAGGTAGGATAAGAGCAAAGGTTGAACCTCTACTGAGTAAAGCACAATTCGGTTTCAGGAAAGGGCGAGGTTGTACTGATGCCATATTTGCACTAAGACAAGTCTGTGAAAAGACACTCGAATACGATAAAGAGCTGAACGTGGTCTTTGTAGATCAAGAGAAGGCATTCGACCGTGTGGACAGAGATGTGCTGTGGAGAATTCTTGACGATTACGGAGTGCAGGGTCAATTATTAGACAACATCAGAGCCCTCTATGAAAAAAGTGAAAGTGCAGTAAGAACATCTAGTGGTCTTTCTGAATGGTTCAAAGTCACAACTGGTGTCAGACAAGGATGTGTACTGTCACCATTACTTTTCATAACATACATGGATAAGATCACTGTAGAAGCAAACCCAGACGTGTATGCTATAAACGAATTACTTTTTGCTGATGATCAAAGCATACTGTATCAAAATGAATATGATCTACAGGAACATCTGACTAATCTCAACAACAGCTGTTTACAACATAATATGAGAATCAGTACAGAAAAAACAGAAGTTATGAAGATCAGCAGAACACACAGGCCACTGAATATAAATGTTGGAAGTGCCAAAATCAAGCAAACCAAAGAGTTCAAATACTTGGGCAGTATATTTACAGAGGATGGAAGAATGGACAGAGAGATAGAAACAAGAATACAGAAAGCAAATGCTGTCACATACCAACTATCACCTCTGTTTAAACATCCAGATATAACCATGAAGACCAAAAGACAATTGATAAACACCATCTTCATTCCAACACTCTGCTACCAGTGCCAGACATGGACAATCAACAAGACCCATGAAAGAAAAATAGAAGCCTGTGAAATGAAATGTCTAAGAAAAGCAGCGAATAAGACCAGACTAGACAGGATAAAGAACATAGACATTAGAAACACTGTCAAAACTACACCATGTTTAGACTACATAGAACATCAAAGAATGAAATGGTTTGGACATCTAACCAGGATGAAAAATGACCAAATAACATCACAAATTTTCAACCAAAGAAGCTCAGGATATAAGGCAAGAGGAAGACCAAGGAAACCGTGGATTGACGGGGTCTCCGAAACCTGCCAAAAGCATGGCCTCAGAACATCAGATGCTGCCCGCCTTGCTTATGACAGGAACTTGCATCTCCCCACAACGCTTAGCGGCATACGTGGAAGGAAAAAGTAAAGTAAGTAAGTAAACACATACAACATACATACAGAAACAACAATACACAGACACTACACTAGCAAACACAACACTCAAACAGACACAACATTCACACACACAAATATACACAACGTTCACCCATACAACATTCACACAGATAAACACCCACAGATGCAACACACATGGACCCAAACTCTCATACAGACACAACACACTTTCTCACTGACAAAACACACACAGCACTCACTCACACAATTCCTATACAGAAACAGCACTTATAGACATAATACTTACACAGAAACAGCACTTATAGACATAATACTTACACAGAAACAGCACTTATAGACATAATACTTACACAGAAACAGCACTTATAGACATAATACTTACACAGAAACAGCACTTATAGACATAATACTTACACAGAAACAGCACTTATAGACGTAATACTTACACAGAAACAGCACTTATAGACATAATACTTACACAGAAACAGCACTTATAGACGTAATACTTACACAGAAACAGCACTTATAGACACAATACTTACACAGAAACAGCACTTATAGACATAATACTTACACAGAAACAGCACTTATAGACATAATACTTACACAGAAACAGCACTTATAGACATAATAATTACACAGAAACAGCACTTATAGACATAATACCTACACAGAAACAGCACTTATAGACATAATACTTACACAGAAACAGCACTTATAGACATAATAATTACACAGAAACAGCACTTATAGACATAATACTTACACAGAAACAGCACTTATAGACATAATAATTACACAGAAACAGCACTTATAGACATAATACTTACACAGAAACAGCACTTATAGACACAATACTTACACAGAAACAGCACTTATAGACACAATACTTACACAGAAACAGCACTTATAGACACAATACTTACACAGAAACAGCACTTATAGACATAATACTTACACAGAAACAGCACTTATAGACATTATACTTACACAGAAACAGCACATAAGTAAAGATATCTTTAGCCATGTCATGAGTAAGGATATCTTTAACCCTGTCATGAGTAAGGATATCTTTAGCCATGTAACATGAGTAAGGATATCTTAAACCATGTCATGAGTAAGGATATCTTTAGCCATATCATGAGTAAGGATATCTTAAACCATATCATGAGTAAGGATATCTTAAACCATATCATGAGTAAGGATATCTTAAACCATATCATGAGTAAGGATATCTTAAACCATATCATGAAAAGGATATCTTAAACCATATCATGAGTAAGGATATCTTAAACCATATCATGAGTAAGGATATCTTAAACCATATCATGAGTACGGATATCTTTAGCCATGTAACATGTGTAAGGATATCTTTAACCATATCATGAGTAAGGATATCTTTAGCCATGTAACATGAGTAAGGATATCTTTAACCATATCATGAGTAAGGATATCTTTAGCCATGTAAAATGAGTAAGGATATCTTTAACCATATCATGAGTAAGGATATCTTTAGCCATATCATGAGTAAGGATATCTTTAGCCATATAATGAGTAAGGATATCTTTAGCCATGTCATCAGTAAGGATATCTTTAGCCATGTCATGAGTAAGGATATCTTTAGCCATGTCATGAGTAAGGATATCTTTAGCCATGTCACATGAGTAAGGATATCTTTAGCCATGTCACATGAGTAAGGATATCTTTAAAAATGTCATGAGTAAGATTATCTTTAGCCATATCATGAGTAAGGATATCTTTAGCCATGCCATGAGTAAGGATATCTTTAGCCATGTCACATGAGTAAGTATATCTTTAGCCATGTCACATGAGTAAGTATATCTTTAACCATGTCATGAGTAAGGATATCTTTAGCCATGTCATGAGTAAGGATATCTTTAGCTATGTCATGAGTAAGGATATCTTTAGCCATGTCATGAGTAAGGATATCTTTAGCAATGTCATGAGTAAGGATATCTTTAGCCATGTCACATGAGTAAGGATATCATAAACCATGTCATGAGTAAGGATATTTTTAAAAATGTCATGAGTAAGATTATCTTTAGCCATATCATGAGTAAGGATATCTTTAGCCATGTCACACGAGTAAGGATATCTTTAACCATGTCATGAGTAAGGATATCTTTAAAAATGTCATGAGTAAGGATATCTTTAGCCATGTCACGAGTAAGGATATCTTTAGCCATGTCACATGAGTAAGTATATCTTTAGCCATGTCACATGAGTAAGTATATCTATAGCCATGTCATGAGTAAGGATATCTTTAGCCATTTCATTAGTAAGGATATCTTTAGCCATGTCATGAGTAAGGATATCTTTAGCCATGTCATGAGTAAGGATATCTTTAGCCATGTCACATGAGTAAGGATATCATAAACCATGTCATGAGTAAGGATATCTTTAACCATGTCATGATTAAGAATATCCTTAGCCATGTCATGAGTAAGGATATCTTTAGCCATGTCATGAGTAAGGAGGAATATCTTTAAAAGAGCTGCTCCAGGCAACCAGGGATCATGATCTGTGCAGATGCATGAGCCCCTACGCAAGTTGGCAGGGAACACTATGATGATGAGCCAAGTTCTATGTGGGGATTTTATAGCCATGTCATATGTAAGGATATGTTTAGAAATGTCATGTGTAAGGATGTCTTAAGCCATGTCATATGTAAGGATATGTTTATAAATGTAATGTGTAAGGATATCTTTAGCCACATAATGTGTAAGGATATCTTTAGCCATGTCATGAGTAAGGATATCTTTAGCCATGTACTTTATGGGGGACATATTTAGCCATGTACATGTCTTGTGTATGGATATTTTCAGCCATATCCTCTGTAATGAAATCTTTAGCCTTGCCATGGGCAAGGATATCTTTAGCCATGTCATGAGTAGGTAAATCTTTAGTCATGTCACATGTAGGGATATCTGTAACCATGTCTTCTGTAATGACAGATTAAGCCATATCATGTCTGACTGATTGGTCAGCGGGAGTTATTCATTTTCCAATTGAGTTTTCAGAGTACATTATTACCAATGAATTGGGGGTCGAGCTAACTAGTGCCAGAGGATTTCTGGGCACTACATCTCTGGGAACCACCAGAACTGAGATCCCCTGCCAGATAGGTTTAAGCTGACGAAAGAAATGATTCACGGAGCAGGTCAAGCAGGTATGGAAGGAGTCTGGCATGAAGATCCATAGAGCCAACATAGAGTCAGCTGGCACTCCAGGTAAGGTATGTATACACAACAATCACAACCACCTTAAGATTCCCTCAAGCCTGTGACTGAAATAACTAGGTCACCTATACTGTGACTGAAATCACCACGTCACCTATACTGTGACTGAAATCACCAGGTCACCTATACTGTGACTGAAATCACCAGGTCACCTATACTGTGACTGAAATCACCAGGTCACCTATACTGTGACTGAAATCACCAGGTCACCTATACTGTGACTGAAATCACAACACCTATACTGTGACTGAAATCACGTCACCTATACTGTGACTGAAATCACCACGTCACCTATACTGTGACTGAAATCACCACGTCACCTATACTGTGACTGAAATCACCACGTCACCTATACTGTGACTGAAATCACGTCACCTATACTGTGACTGAAATCACCAGGTCACCTATACTGTGACTGAAATCACCATGTCACCTATACTGTGACTGAAATCACCATGTCATCTATACTGTGACTGAAATCACCACGTCACCTATACTGTGACTGAAATCACCACGTCACCTATACTGTGACTGAAATCACCACGTCACCTATACTGTGACTGAAATCACCAGGTCACCTATACTGTGACTGAAATCACCACGTCACCTATACTGCGACTGAAATCACCATGTCACCTATACTGTGACTGAAATCACCATGTCACCTATACTGTGAGCCTGGAAAAGATCTTTAGACAGACCAAGAGATTCAAATACTAAAAGCTGAAATCTAAGGAGCACCTGATAAACAATAGACCACCTGTAGAAATATTTAAAACAAATCTGAGGAGCACCTGATAAACGAGTGTCCAGAAATAAGAGCTGCCAATAACAGATGGTCACTGAGAATGAGAATGTCTGATATAAATTTCGCCTAATCAAAAAGCAAAAGTCTACAGTTAATGTATTCTTTGGAGTGGTTATTCACGGACACAGCTAAAGACTGACTGCCCTCTTTATTCAAATAATTCTAAAAGTTAACCTCATAAAACAAATCATATGAGAAAATACTGCCATTTAGACCGTGATGATCGAATTCTACAAGAAAATGACAGGATCATCACATAGAATTCTACAGGAAAATGACAAGATCATCACATAGAATTCTACAGGAAAATGACAAGATCATCACATAGAATTCTACAAGGAAATGACAGGATCATCACATAGAATTCTACAAGAAAATGACAGGATCATCACATAGAATTCTACAGGAAAGTGACAAGATCATCACATAGAATTCTACAAGAAAATGACAGGATCATCACATAGAATTCTACAAGAAAATGACAAGATCATCACATAGAATTCTACAGGAAAATGACAAGATCCTCACATAGAATTCTACAGGAAAGTGACAAGATCATCACAAAGAATTCTACAGGAAAGTGACAGGATCATCACATAGAATTCTACAGGAAAATGACAAGATCATCACAAAGAATTCTACAGGAAAATGACAAGATCATCACAAAGAATTCTACAGGAAAGTGACAGGATCATCACATAGAATTCTACAGGAAAGTGACAGGATCATCACATAGAATTCTACAGGAAAGTGACAGGATCATCACATAGAATTCTACAGGAAAGTGACAAGATCATCACATAGAATTCTACAAGAAAATGACAAGATCATTACATAGAATTCTACAAGAAAATAACAAGATCATCACATAGAATTCTACAGGAAAATGACAAGATCATCACATAGAATTCTACAAGAAAATGACAGGATCATCACATAGAATTCTACAGGAAAGTGACAGGATCATCACATAGAATTCTACAGGAAAATGACAAGATCATCACAAAGAATTCTACAGGAAAGTGACAAGATCATCACATAGAGTTCTACAAGAAAATGACAAGATCATCACATAGAATTCTACAGGAAAATGACAAGATCATCACATAGAATTCTACAGGAAAGTGACAGGATCATCACATAGAATTCTACAGGAAAATGACAAGATCATCACAAAGAATTCTACAGGAAAGTGACAAGATCATTACAAAGAATTCTACAGGAAGCTGAACAGTTCATCTGAAACCAACAAGCTGGCGAGGGCAGTCTATGGCTTTAATTGATCTGGCAGTCTATCACTTTTATTCATCTGGCTTGTATTTGTTAGAATAATGTAGCAGATAGGTTGTTTATCTGTTAGAATAATGTAGCAGATAGGTTGTTTATCTGTTAGAATAATGTAGCAGATAGGTTGTTTATCTGTTAGAATAATGTAGCAGATAGGTTGTTTATCTGTTAGAATAATGTAGCAGATAGGTTGTTTATCTGTTAGAATAATGTAGCAGATAGGTTGTTTATCTGTTAGAATAATGTAGCAGATAGGTTGTTTATCTGTTAGAATAATGTAGCAGATAGGTTGTTTATCTGTTAGAATAATGTAGCAGATAGGTTGTTTATCTGTTAGAATAATGTAGCAGATAGGTTGTTTATCTGTTAGAATAATGTAGCAGATAGGTTGTTTATTTGTTAGAATAATGTAGCAGATAGGTTGTTTATCTGTTAGAATAATGTAGCAGATAGGTTGTTTATCTGTTAGAATAATGTAGCAGATAGGTTGTTTATCTGTTAGAATAATGTAGCAGATAGGTTGTTTATCTGTTAGAATAATGTAGCAGATAGGTTGTTTATCTGTTAGAATAATGTAGCAGATAGGTTGTTTATCTGTTAGAATAATGTAGCAGATAGGTTGTTTATCTGTTAGAATAATGTAGCAGATAGGTTGTTTATCTGTTAGAATAATGTAGCAGATAGGTTGTTTATCTGTTAGAATAATGTAGCAGATAGGTTGTTTATCTGTTAGAATAATGTAGCAGATAGGTTGTTTATCTGTTAGAATAATGTAGCAGATAGGTTGTTTATCTGTTTAGAATAATGTAGCAGATAGGTTGTTTATCTGTTAGAATAATGTAGCAGATAGGTTGTTTATTTGTTAGAATAATGTAGCAGATAGGTTGTTTATCTGTTAGAATAATGTAGCAGATAGGTTGTTTATCTGTTAGAATAATGTAGCAGATAGGTTGTTTATCTGTTAGAATAATGTAGCAGATAGGTTGTTTATCTGTTAGAATAATGTAGCAGATAGGTTGTTTATCTGTTAGAATAATGTAGCAGATAGGTTGTTTATCTGTTAGAATAATGTAGCAGATAGGTTGTTTATCTGTTAGAATAATGTAGCAGATAGGTTGTTTATCTGTTAGAATAATGTAGCAGATAGGTTGTTTATCTGTTAGAATAATGTAGCAGATAGGTTGTTTATCTGTTAGAATAATGTAGCAGATAGGTTGTTTATCTGTTAGAATAATGTAGCAGATAGGTTGTTTATCTGTTAGAATAATGTAGCAGATAGGTTGTTTATCTGTTAGAATAATGTAGCAGATAGGTTGTTTATCTGTTAGAATAATGTAGCAGATAGGTTGTTTATCTGTTAGAATAATGTAGCAGATAGGTTGTTTATCTGTTAGAATAATGTAGCAGATAGGTTGTTTATCTGTTAGAATAATGTAGCAGATAGGTTGTTTATCTGTTAGAATAATGTAGCAGATAGGTTGCAGAATGTAACTCTCATCACAGCAAGCAAACAAGCAGCTTTGGTTGCCATGCCAACTTTGCCATCTCAGGAGCTTTACTTGACCTCCTGGTAAAATGTTGTATTGGTTGTCTTCTGCTTCTAGGAACCAAACCTTCTATTAGAATTCTAACCACACTACTATGGTGTTCAACACGGCCCAAGTATTTCAGCTGACCAAAAACAGCATTGTTAACGGAATGGTACCCTTGGATACTCAGGTTGTGAACAATGTCAGTATTGCTTATATTACATGACAAATATTTAAAGTATGTTTGACTGTACTTGTGGCCAGATATTCATAACATACTAGTATACACTAATTAAAATTATATCTCATGAAAACAGCAATAAGAAACTTGCAATGAAACACAACATAGAATGTAATAAAATATAAAATTCGACTCCACAATTCAACTAACAAACATCATTTGTCCAACAAATACACCGTCAACATATGCCTGTACCATCAGTATGAACGACATGTATCTCAACGACAAAGCCATACAAGCCCAAGTGATGATAAAGGTGTCAACATGACTGAGAGGAAATAAAACACAAATATTATAAGATACACAGAAGCTACAATCATGCAAGACTATCTCAGATGTACAACCTGACTGAAGATCTACAGAAAAGAGCTTCTAAAACCTATTTATGATACCTACTGAAATCAGACTTGATAATCAAGCATTCATTTAAAACTAATCATGCTTGAAATACATCAATCAATGTGTCAATGCAAAAGAGGACCAATCCCTCCCAAAAATAATTATAGATCTAAAAACTAAGTCATGAGAATAAATAAAACAATAAGCACACTACAGAAACAATGAAGAAAACTTTACACATACTACAGAAACAATTTGGGAAAAAAAAAGTACAGTAATAAAGAACAAAGAACATAACACACAAATTGCAACTTGTCCCCTGAGCTATGTACAACAGCAAACTCAAACATGAGATAAGCAGAATCATGGAGTTTTTACAATGTCAATGATGTGTATCTATTCAGTTTTCTAATGTTTCACAACACAGACAGTGTGTACCAGTTATCTAATGTTTTCATTATGTGTCTCTCTCTATTCATAATTTTCCAAAGTTTTTGCAACACTGATGATGTGTATCTATCTATTCAGTTTTACAATGATATAACACAATCTGAAATATTGAATTTCTTAATTGACCTGACATAATTAATGTACCTCTTGTTTGACTAGAGTGAACTAGGGCAAATGTTAAGCATTACACAATAAATATTTTCAGCTGTACACACTGAGTGTTACGGTTAAACAGTCACAAATATCCAAATATGCTGCAAAAATTATTTACAATACACATCATATGGATACACGCAACTGTAGCATTATTTATCCTTAATTACAGTACACATCATATGGATACACGCAACTGTAGCATTATTTATCGTATGCATTTTGTGGACAGGTTCAGTTATATCCTTAATTATAATACACATCATATGGATAAATTTAATTATAATTCATATCATTTAGAACACATATAGAAATACATTTAATGGCACCATTAACTATAGTGTGCACCATGCAACATATAGCCCATCACTGATTGTAAATCTACTGTCAGCCTTTGAGTAGACATTATTACATGAAGGACAAATGACCCCTAATAAGAGTCTACATGATGACCTTAAGTACGACCTTCTCAGTTGCAAGTCCTGTAAATATCAGCAGTGTTCTGGCTTGTGGACCTGCTACTTATGTGCCCCATAAAAAGGTTTGGGACCAAGTCTCAGCGGTTGTGCCTTCAACTCTGACTGTGAACTGTGACCAGTCACAGAGCTGGATATCTGCTCTGACTGGCAGCTCTGATGAATCACAGAGCTGGATGAGATCTCCAGACTATGCCTCAAAGGTCTGTCTGTTCTGACCACATGCTCATGATCGGTTTGTGGAGACACTGACCTTACTCGTGGTCGTACTGACACTGATTGCCCATCAGCATTTATGAGTCCACTGTCAGCAGTTGTATTTCCCTCAGTATCTGCTCTCTCAAACAGCTGTTTTAATTCTTTGATGCTATTCCGCCGTTCTGTGTGCATTCTTGGAGATGGCGCCGCTGTGTTGATTGCACTGTTACCAACTGTTGTGCAAAGTTCATTTTCTGCATCATGAGCAACTTCTGACTCGAAAAGCTGCCTGACCATGTGTCTGGGTGCTGGATTAATGAATACCAAACTAGAATGCT
Source organism: Candidula unifasciata (assembly GCA_905116865.2). Lineage (NCBI taxonomy): Eukaryota > Metazoa > Mollusca > Gastropoda > Stylommatophora > Geomitridae > Candidula > Candidula unifasciata. The sequence continues at coordinate 143,471 of CAJHNH020000531.1, read as the reverse complement.
GCCTGTCAAACACTGATGGCTGATGTTTATCTGCCAGGTGAGGATGTGTATCTGCCAGGTGAGGATGTGTATCTGCCAGGTGAGCATGTGTATCTGCCAGGTGAGCATGTGTATCAGCCAGGTGAGGATGTGTATCTGCCAGGTGAGCATACCCACAAGTCTGCAGCTGTACATCTATTCCTGAAAATGAAGAAGGTCTAGATGTCCAGACATTTGTTTGGTGGATTGCAGAACCATCAGATGAGGAATTGCTGCGTGTTCTAGTTTCTGGGAGCTGGTGGTGATAGGGAGGCTTTGAAATTGTGGAGAAAGATGCCTGATCAAAATTTGACGACAAAGAAGGTTGCTGTGTTTCGGCTATCGGTTTGACATTCACAGATCTCTGTTCAGCTGAACTTCCATGTGCTACATCTTCTCCTTTTGAAAGGGTCACGGAAGAGCACAGAACGGCAGTATATTTCTCTGGTGCTTCCGTGCACCCTCCACTTTTTGAATTCTCATGACCTGGTCCCGTAATACAGTCACTGGACAATGTGTCATCACCTTCTGATGCTGGTGGTAAGAAAGTGTCATCATCAAGTGTGCTATCACAGAGAACAGCCTCCACACATGGTGTCAGCTGTCCACCCTGGGCCGTCACTGACGCCGAACAGGTCCGAACCCGGTGCTGTGTACCTGGGCTATGAGTTCCAGAACTATCTGATGCCACTGAATCAGATCTATGCTCAAATAAATCCATCAAACTTTGCATCTTCTGAGAACGCTTCACACGCAGAGAGCCAAGACAGTGAGCATAACAGCTACCATCTTCCCGGACACCTGGAACAAACAAATCATGCCTTTCAGCAGCAAGCTGTAATACTGAATCATCCAAGGATGAGCGGCTACCCAGCATGTCTGTGTACAGCTGCCAAGAAGACTGATCCCCGGGGAAGCTCATCTGAGTTTCCAAAAATGTGGATCTTCGTGGTAATGATCTGGAGTCATAAGTAAATTTTCTGGCTGCTACAGGCGGAGGAGTTTTCTTGTCTCCTCCAACAGTTTTGACTTCTGCCTGAAGATGTGACTGGCTTCTGGCAATTTCACCAGATGTAACAGTCAATATTGAAGTCTCATTAGCCAATGGGAAAGAAGTCAATACTGATTCTGTTGCAGGATTTGATCCAGCTACTTGTCTTGCTGGCTGAGAAACTTTAGTGGCATGAACAGTTTGTACATGGCTCATGTCAGCTTGTGACTCTATCACTAATTGTGCTTCGGATCTAGAAGGCATGTCTTTAACAATCACAGCTTTCTTCGTAGTGGATTCAGCATCCCTCCTGACTATGCTAACTTTACTGCCTGCAACTCTGCCTGAAATATCTGTTGGGCATGCTCTCACAGTGTTGTTACCTTCAGCTGACACTGCTGCATGATTTCCTTTAGGGCTTAGGTTTAATTTACGAGGTTTCGGAACCGGACTTGGGATTTTGCTTATCTGCTTTAAAATCCCCAAACTGGAAGCATCTTTTCCCCGATTTGACTGGGGACTAGGTAGGCGATGAGACAATGGAATGCGGGAAGTCTTTCCTCCAACATCTGTGGAGTTCATTTTCTGATCAGTACCCCGGTTTCTGGGACTGGTTACAGCTGGCCCAGTTCCTGAAAAGTCAGGTTTAGTTGATGAATGGCCACGGGCTACCGGAGACACAGTTTGTAGGTCAGTCAGTTTTGTGTCGGATGACCTTCGAATGTGACCCTGGCGTTTTGTGGTGGATCCACATGAAGAAGCTTCAGAAGCCCTGCGGGTATGGCCAGCTCGTGAAGATGAAGATGCAGATGAAGAAGATGATGATGGTGATGTATCCACATGTATTGATGATGGATATAAGAATTCTGTCCTTTTCCCCCCATTGCTGGTTGACCTGGGTGATGCCAAATCACAGTTCTGTTTAGGGCGAGGGATTTTGGAAAAAGAAGTTCTGCGGACAGGAACAGTTGAAGGACTTTGCAGGCTTGGATATGTTCTCTCTCTGTGCCCAGACTTGTCTATTTCTGGCGACATTAGTATTTCTCGACCTTGGTTGACAACATTTTGGGCTTCCTCTTTGTTAATTCCTAGGTCAGAATTATGTAAGAAGAACAATTTGGCCTCAGTGTCTAGACTGGGACTGGGCCCAGGCCCTAGAGTATGTTGCTCGTGGGTACATGATGACTGCATCTTTTCTACTGCCAAAGCCATCTCTACACTGTCTGTGACCCTAGATCTGATGTGACTGCTGTCGGCAATATGATCATGGTTAAAGGAAGTACTGCCCTCACTTCTACAAGCCTGAATGTTGTGTCTATTTTCTTCACTGATATCACGTGCATCAGTGTAATTATACCATGGTGGTTGAAACAATGTCGGAGTCCTACTGACATCCGCCCCACCCAACATAAGATGAAGACTGCCGGCCTGCTCCTCCCTCATGTCTAAGCCACCTGTGACTGGAGGTCTGCCACTGATGGTTCTGTCTGTCATTATAACTTCCGAAAGAGAGTTGTTCGTTGATGACTTGGTCAAAGTTGATTTTGTGACAACTACTGTCTGTGACACAGAGTGAACCTGAGGCACGAAGGGGGAGGTATATAGTGGTGCACACCTGGAGTTAGGGCTGTGACTGGATATAGAGGTTGCTATGTCCACAGAAAATTCATCAGGGTGATAGAGGACAAGTTGCAGAGGCTGACTGCATCTTCTGTTGTCTGCATTTGCTGCTTCTGTCAGGGCAGTGGACTGAATTAAATCGGGCAATGCTTCTCTCACAGGTGTTGCCAGTGGGCTTTGGGCACTCACTGACAAGATACAAGGAGAGGAAGTATCTGGTGACTGCAGACTACTGACAGACGAGTCTCTACTGAGTCGGACTCTCTGACTCATCAGACCTGCGGCACAGAGACTGGACATCCGTTCACAAGTCTCTGTGTCATCCACCGCACTGTCAGATGTGAACAGAGGTTTCCACCTGCCACTGGCTATCACGCTGTCCTCAGTGTCTTCAATGTTGGATCTGGTTCCATCAACATTGAGATGAAATCTTGATGACTTCTGCTCTACTCGTGGAGAATGCTGACGTCGAACAACCTGATAGTAAGTGGAATCACTGGCCGTAAGACTGACCTGTAGAGCAGGCTGGTGTTTTATGTCACTGGAGTTGCCAACTTGCTGGGCCCTAGAGCTGGCTGAAGCCTCTGTCAGGTACCCACCAAAACTACAAACATTTTCCAGAGAACAACTGTGACCATCTACTGGTAGGCTGAAATGACACTTTCCATCGACACCTTGGCTCAGTTTAGCCACCTCATCATAATCTTCAGAACTGATGCTAGAAGATGAAGAAGAAGACCTATTTGTACACACATTTGCTATGTCACTTCGACTGTGCACATGATGTGTGTCACTTTGACTGTACATACGATGTTGTATGTCACTTTGACTGTGCATATGATGATGTGTGTCACTCTGACTGTGCACACGATGTTGGCTAGATGATGAAGCAGCACCTAGCTCTGGAGGCTTGTGCTTGACTACATGTGCCGTTTCAATCACTATGAGTTCATCACTTTGTTTGTGTGTTTGTTTCTCTCTAAGCCTGCACTGTTGATCACATGATTTTTCTAGACAATCAAAGTCTTCCTGTTGCCTAACTCCAAAGAGCTGTAGCCCATCACTAGGGCTCAGTTGTGAGGGGGAACATGATGCTGGCAAAACATCACAAATGGCTTGCTTGCCAACAATATTCAATGGCAGAGATGGGAGAGCAACCCAATCTCCGGCTTCTGAATTAAACTCCTTGGTTTGTGAATTCAAGGTCACCTCTGCCAACAGTTTCTGAGATGGCACACCAGCATCTGTATCAAACAGACCAGATTTATCAGCTGAAGACTGCAATCTATCAGATGAGCTGCAGGTAATGATACTGCCTGGACTCGAATGTACATAATTTTCGGAAGATTCTCTATGACTGACATCTGTGGTGGTTGCAATTGTACCTTGGTGATGACCAAACGCAGTGGAAGTCAGCTCCAGGTCAGACACTGCTAAACGTTGCTGATGTGACAGAGAATCCAGACTACACCTAGAACTGCTGATTTTGTTGTGCTGAAATGCCGCCTCCATCTGAGAATTAATTTCCCGTAATGTTCTGGTCATTAGGTGATCATTCTCCGGCAGACTGTCTAAACTAGTGCTACGCCTATGTCGGCGATCGGCACTGTCTGCCGAAGCCTTTGCTTCATTAAAAACAAAGGCAGGCTCTTGAGGAAGACCATTGCTGAAGCTGTTGATGGATGCTGAAAGCTCACTAATGGTGACAGATGACAGCAGATCAGACTGGCTTTCTGTGACGTTCTCCAGTGACCTGGCGATGTCGCTGGGCACACTGAGGCATTTACTCATTCCCCCACTGCCAACCCCCACTGACGTGAATGCTACATGACCTTCTGCTTTTCCTGCCTCTACTCTGGGCTCAAAACTATCAGCTGCAATGGATGGTTTCTGTTTAGTCACTTTGCCTGCTGTGGGATCATGAAGAGTTTGTACAAAGGAATTCCTAGAAGATTTGTGATTCTGTGGCAGTACTGGCTGCCTGGTCTGGACATCTAGCTGTGAGTCCTCTCCTGTTAAACTATTTAACAGTTCATGTAAATTATGCAAATCTCTAGCTGCAGCGGTTAAACTAGGTATAAATTCTGTGTGTCGCCGTGCTACCAGTGTGGAGGTGGCCGTTCCACAGGTGGCTTTGTCTGCTGCTGCTCTTATCTTGCCAGACTCTGGTCTGACTTGGGCTCTCATTGAAATCTGCTGCTGATTACTGTCATCCACTGGCCAACTCTGGAAGCCTTCTGGCAGCTTATTGAATTCTCTTAGGGAACCTATTATTGTGAGATCTTCTGGACAAACTGCTACACCAGTAGGGGATTGGCTGGGGTACAGAGAGCCAGCACTGACAGATGCCTGCACAGGTGTGGTCAGGACACCTGCAGTCAAGCCAGTACCTGGTGAGAAGATTGTCTGTTTATCACTGGGAAGACTGCTGGTTTCAACAATGGACAGCGGGGAGTCTCCGACACGGTAGCCTGATGTATCACCAATCCCTTGACGAGGAAACAGTTTTGCATTTAAAGCCAGTCGTGTATCAATTTGATCAAGAACATCTTGCATGTTGCAGCCAGAACTGGACACTGATATGGCCCCCTGGCTATCTGGAGTATTTATGATATCTTCATCAGACACAATTTCCGCATAGTCATGGAAACAGGAGTCCATCATTTTCTTGTTTGCATCATCCCTTGAGCCTACTAGTATATTACCGGCCCCTTTTGCTCTCTTACTGTCCTGGGGCGAACATTTGGCCATTCGCTTCAACGGTGAGGTCAGCTCTTCTTGTGACTTAGCAGATCGGCTTTTTTCAGCCACTTGTAAAAGGCGGAAGTTGATTTTTGCATGGATATTCATGTCACCTTCATGCTGAGAATAACTAGAGGAAAGACACAGGTCTTCACTGGCGGCAAGTTCATCAGATGGTACTCTCTCTCGGGGTAACTTCCTGTCCTCGTGGGGAGTGCTGGGTGCTGATGGCATGCGTCTGTGAAGGGCTTTTCGAGCGGAATCCCCTCGTTTAAAAGACTGTGTGTCTTTATCTTCTTCTGAAAAAAAAAAAAAATTCAGGAAAATAAAATATTAGCTGTTATTAAAGGGCATGTTAAAATATAACTAGTTACATTATTATAGGGCATTAGAAAATACAGGTTTTGGAAAACAGAGTCTTACAATGAATCTTTGGCCACATCAAAGATGCAAACTGGAGAATGGAGAGTGAGAAGCATCAATGAAATGCATAATCTGTTTAAATCACCAATGATCACTAGCATCATGAGAGCTAATAGACTGAAATGATTGGGGCATTTTGAAAGAATGTCAGATGACAGAGAAGTAAAAACTGTATACACAAGGGAGATAAATGGTCGTAGACAACGAGACAGACTAATAAGACCATGGGGAGATAATGTATAGACAGACCTGCAAACACTCTGTGTCACCAAGTGGAAAGAGAAGGCCAACCAGAGAAATAAATGGAGGAGAGTGATATCTGCAGCAAAGAACCTCAAGGGCTCAGAATGTGAAAATACAGCTAATGACATTATTACAGGGCTTGTGAAAATACAACTAATGAAATTATTACAGGGATTGTGAAAATACAACTAATGACATTATTACAGGGCTTGTGAAAATACAACTAATGACATTATTACAGGGATTGTGAAACTACAACTAATGACATTATTACAGGGCTTGTGAAAATAGAACTAATGACATTATTACAGGGCCTGTGAAAATAGAACTAATGACATTATTACAGGGCTTGTGAAAATACAACTAATGACATTATTACAGGGCTTGTGAAAATACAACTAATGACATTATTACAGGGCCTGTGAAAATAGAACTAATGACATTATTACAGGGATTGTGAAACTACAACTAATGTGTCACCAAGTGGAAAGAGAAGGCCAACCAGAGAAATAAATGGAGGAGAGTGATATCTGCAGCAAAGAACCTCAAGGGCTCAGAATGTGAAAATACAGCTAATGACATTATTACAGGGCTTGTGAAAATACAACTAATGAAATTATTACAGGGATTGTGAAAATACAACTAATGACATTATTACAGGGCTTGTGAAAATACAACTAATGACATTATTACAGGGATTGTGAAACTACAACTAATGACATTATTACAGGGCTTGTGAAAATACAACTAATGACATATTACCGGGCTTGTGAAAATACAACTAATGAAATTATTACAGGGATTGTGAAAATACAACTAATGACATTATCACAGGGCCTGTGAAAATACAACTAATGACATTATTACAGGGATTCTGAAAATACAACTAATGACATTATTACAGGGCTTGTGAAAATACAACTAATGACATTATTACAGGGCTTGTGAAAATAGAACTAATGACATTATTACAGGGCCTGTGAAAATAGAACTAATGACATTATTACAGGGCTTGTGAAAATACAACTAATGACATTATTACAGGGCTTGTGAAAATACAACTAATGACATTATTACAGGGCCTGTGAAAATAGAACTAATGACATTATTACAGGGATTGTGAAAATACAACTAATGACATTATTACAGGGCTTGTGAAAATACAACTAATGACATTATTACAGGGATTGTGAAAATACAACTAATGACATTATTACAGGGCTTGTAAAAATACAACTAATGACATTATTACAGGGCTTGTGAAAATAGAACTAATGACATTATTACAGGGCCTGTGAAAATAGAACTAATGACATTATTACAGGGCTTGTGAAAATACAACTAATGACATTATTACAGGGCTTGTGAAAATACAACTAATGACATTATCAGAGGGCCTGTGAAAATACAACTAATGACATTATTACAGGGATTGTGAAAATACAACTAATGACATTATTAAAGGGCTTGTGAAAATACAACTAAAGACATTATTACATTGATTGTGAAACTACAACTTATGACATTATTACAGGGATTCTGAAAATACAACTAATGACATATTACAGGGCTTGTGAAAATACAACTAATGACATTATTACATGGCTTGTGAAAATACAACTAATGACATTACAGGGCTTGTAAAAATACAACTAATTACATTATTACAGGAATTGTGAAAATACAACTAATGACATTTTACAGGGATTGTGAAAATACAACTAATGACATTATTACAGGGCCTGTGAAAATAGAACTAATGACATTATTACAGGGCTTGTGAAACTACAACTAATGACATTATTACAGGGCTTGTGAAAATACAACTAATGACATATTACCGGGCTTGTGAAAATACAACTAATGACATTATTACAGGGCCTGTGAAAATACAACTAATGACATTATTACAGGGCTTGTGAAAATACAACTAATGACATTATTACAGGGCTTGTGAAAATAGAACTAATGACATTATTACAGGGCCTGTGAAAATAGAACTAATGACATTATTACATGGCTTGTGAAAATACAACTAATGACATTATTACAGGGCTTGTGAAAATACAACTAATTACATTATTACAGGGATTGTGAAACTACAACTAATGACATTATTACAGGGCTTGTGAAAATACAACTAATGACATATTACCGGGCTTGTGAAAATACAACTAATGACATTATTACAGGGCCTGTGAAAATACAACTAATGACATGGCTTGAGAAAATACAAATAATGACAGAGAATAAAGAATGGACTATCAGAGAAAATGGATCTACTGGTGCAAGATGAGATTGATTGAGTCTTGATCCTCTGAATTCAAAATTATGTTCTTATGTGCCAGTAACAGGGTATGGGAGACAATGCCTGAGAATGTCAATATATATGAGTGTAACTAGGTATGTTAGATTGTACTCTTGAATGTCAGGATTGGTGGCTGTAACTTGGTAATTTAGATGGTGCTTCAGAAAATGTAACTGTAAGCAGGTAATTGAGACTGCTTTAGAATGTAAGAGTTTGTGAGTAACTCAGTAGATTAGATTGTTTTTTTGATTGCCGGGATCTGTGCTTGCAACAAAGTATTTTAGATTGTGATTCAGAATATGTGCATGTAACTAGGTATTTTAGACTGTGCTTTAGATATATAAAATATATATATAATAATCTGGTGCCTGTAACTAGTAATTTAGATTGTGATTTAAAATATCTGATCTTGTGCATCTAACTAGTGGTTTAGAATATGTCATCTTGCCTGTAATTTTTCGTTTAGAATATGTGATCTTGCGTCTGTAACTAGTGGTTTAGAATATCTGATATTGTGTCTGTAACTAGTGGTTTAGAATATCTGATCTTGTGCCTGTAACTAAGGGTTTAGAATATCTGATCTTGTGCCTGTAACTAGTGGTTTAGAATATCTGATCTTGTGCCTGTAACTAGTGGTTTAGAATATCTGATCTTGTGCCTGTAACTAAGGGTTTAGAATATCTGATCTTGTGCCTGTAACTAAGGGTTTAGAATATCTGATCTTGTGCCTGTAACTAGTGGTTTAGAATATCTGATCTTGTGCCTGTAACTAAGGGTTTAGAATATCTGATCTTGTGCCTGTAACTAAGGGTTTAGAATATCTGATCTTGTGCCTGTAACTAGTGGTTTAGAACATCTGATCTTGTGCCTGTAACTTGTGGTTTAGAATATGTGATCTTGTGCCTGTAACTAGTGGTTTAGAATATGTGATCTTGTGCCTGTAACTAGTGGTTTAGAATATGTGATCTTGTGCCTGTAACTAGTGGTTTAGAATATCTGATCTTGTGCCTGTAACTAGTGGTTTAGAATATCTGATCTTGTGCCTGTAACTAGTGGTTTAGAATATGTGATCTTGTGCCTGGCCTGTAACTAGTGGTTTAGAATATCTGATCTTGTGCCTGTAACTAGTGGTTTAGAATATCTGATCTTGTGCCTGTAACTAAGGGTTTAGAATATCTGATCTTGTGCCTGTAACTAGTGGTTTAGAATATCTGATCTTGTGCCTGTAACTAGTGGTTTAGAATATGTGATCTTGTGCCTGTAACTAGTGGTTTAGAATATGTGATCTTGTGCCTGTAACTAGTGGTTTAGAATATCTGATCTTGTGCCTGTAACTAAGGGTTTAGAATATCTGATCTTGTGCCTGTAACTAAGGGTTTAGAATATCTGATCTTGTGCCTGTAACTAAGGGTTTAGAATATCTGATCTTATGCCTGTAACTAGTGGTTTAGAACATCTGATCTTGTGCCTGTAACTTGTGGTTTAGAATATGTGATCTTGTGCTTGTAACTAGTGGCTTAGAATATCTGATCTTGTGCCTGTAACTAGTGGTTTAGAATATCTGATCTTTTGGATGTAACTTGTGGTTTAGAATATGTGATCTTGTGCTTTAACTAGTGGTTTAGAATGTGATCTCGTGCTTGTAACTAGTGGTTTAGAATATCTGATATTGTGCCTGTAACTAGGCATTCTTTATTGTGATTTAGAAAATTTGATCTTGTGGCTGTGTCTAGTGGTCTTGAATATCCATCTTGTGTCTGTAACTAGGAATTTTAGATTGTGGTTTAGAACTCCATTGTGTGTAAATATATGTGGATGTGGGAGATAGTGGTTTGTTACAGGAAACACAAGGAATCAACCACCAGTAACATAGTCAACCACCAGTAACTACCAACCAATCATTTATACTACCCTCACTTTCCTGTGTGAGAATATCCCACTGATAAATCAGGCAGCATTACATGAAAACATAATCAGTCAGATGCTACCGAAACATTCAAGCAGATCAGTCAAACAGGTGTAGTCTGCACATTCATGCAGATCAGTCAAACAGGTGTAGTCTGCACATTCATGCAGATCAGTCAAACAGGTGTAGTCTGCACATTCATGCAGACATGGACACATGAAATACCTGGTGACTGAGGATGTAATGCTGGGTCTGGGCTGGAGCAGCAGTGATGGAGGATAGCAGAAGCATCAGACGACAGTGAGCGTTTGTGGGACAGCTGGAGTTTGCTGTTTGGTCCTGAGTGTTTGCAGAAACAAGAAGAAACTTTGAGATGATTCATTGAGGTTAAAGTAAAACTTGTTGACACTGGATATACATAAATCATTCTATTCTTTCTGATATTCCATTTATTTATTTAAGTCACAATTATTTATACTTGACACGCTGAAGTCACAGCAGCAGCAGATATTCAATGTGAACGAAACCTGACAACTCTGTACTAGTGACTTTACTAATGCACATTGACATGGTACATTATGTATCACTGACTACACACTCATATGATAATTATAAATCAAAAACTACACACTGACATGATAAGTTTGTATCACCAGCTACACACTGACATGATATATTATGTATCACCAACTTCACACTGACATGATACATTATGTATCAGCAACTACACACTGACATGATACATTATGTATCACCAACTACACACTGACATGATACATTATGTATCACTAACTACACACTGACATGATACATTATGTATCAGCAACTACACACTGACATGATACATTATGTATCACCAACTACACACTGACATGATACATTATGTATCAGCAACTACACACTGACATGATACATTATGTATCACCAACTACACACTGACATGATATATTATGTATCAGCAACTACACACTGACATGATACATTATGTATCACCAACTACACACTGACATGATACATTATGTATCACCAACTACACACTGACATGATACATTATGTATCACCAACTACACACTGACATGATACATTATGTATCACCAACTACATACTGACATGATACATTATGTATCACCAACTACACACTAACGTGATACATTATGTATCACCAACTACACACTGACATGATACATTCATCATCATCAGTTCTTGTTATGCCTAGTAGCACATGAGACTTCAGAGAGGACTTTCCATGCTTTCCTGTCCTGTGCAATCTTCAATGCAGTTTTCCATGTCAAAGGCCACTTTCCATCGTTTATCTCCATGTTGTTTTTGGGTGCCCATTTTTTCTCTTTTCCTCTGGTATCCATGTGAGAGCTGTTTAGGCAGGTATATCCCGATTCATTCTCATAATGTGGCCAAGCCATTTCCACCTTCTCTTGGTTATCATACTGTCTAGAGTTTCTTGGTTTGTGACTTGAAGTAGTTTAGTGTTTGAGATTGTATCTGGCCAGAAAATTTTGATAATTCTGCGTAGACATGTGTGGTGAAAGGTGGACAGCTTGTGTACATCCTTTTTGGTCATTCTCCAGCATTCTGCTCCATAAAGAAGAACTGGCAAAATGATGCTCTTGTAGAGTCGGAGTTTTGTTCCTCTGCAGTAACTGTTGGATTTCCAGATTGACATGATACATTACGTATCACTAACTACACACTGACATGATACATTATGTATCACCAACTACACACTCATATAATAATTATGTATCACCAACTACACACTGACATGATACATTATGTATAACCAACTACACACTGACATGATACATTATGTATAACCAATTACTAACTGACATGTTTGCATCACTGACTATAGACTGCTATATTTAACAGAGTTCAGGTCTGGCACTGGTAGTATAGTGTTGGCTGCTATATTTAACAGAGTTCAGGTCTGGCACTGGTAGCACAGTGTTGGTTGCTATATTTAACAGAGTTCAGGTCTGGCACTGAAAGTAGTGTTGGTTGCTATATTTTACAGAGTTCAGGTCTGGCACTGGTGGTATAGTTTTGGTTGCTATATTTAACAGAGTTCAAGTCTGGCATTATAGTAGTATTGGTTGCAATATTTAACAGGAGTTCAAGTCTGGCACAGGTAGCACAGTGTTGGTTGGTATATTTAACAGTGTTCAAGTCTGGCACTGGTAGTAGTGTTGGTTGCTATATTTAACAGAGTTCAGGTCTGGCACGGATAGTATAGTGTTGGTTGCTATATTTAATAGTGTTCAGGTCTGGCACTGATAGTAGTGTTGGTTGCTATATTTAACAGTGTTCAGGTCTGGCACTGATAGTAGTGTTGGTTGCTATATTTAACAGAGTTCAGATCTGGCACTGATAGTAATGTTGGTTGCTATATTTAACAGTGTTCAGGTCTGGCACTGATGGTAGTGTTGGTTGCTATATTTAACAGAGTTCAGGTCTGGCACTGATGGTAGTGTTGGTTGCTATATTTAACAGAGTTCAGGTCTGGCACTGGTAGCATAGTGTTGGTTGCTTTATTTAACAGAGTTCAGGTCTGGCACTGGTAGTATAGTGTTGGTTGCTATATTTAACAGAGTTCAGGTCTGGCACTGATAGTAGTGTTGGTTGCTATATTTAACAGAGTTCAGGTCTGGCACTGATAGTAGTGTTGGTTGCTATATTTAACAGTGTTCAGGTCTGGCACTGATGGTAGTGTTGGTTGCTATATTTAACAGAGTTCAGGTCTGGCACTGATAGTAGTGTTGGTTGCTATATTTAACAGAGTCTGGCACTGGTAGCATAGTGTTGGTTGCTTTATTTAACAGAGTTCAGGTCTGGCACTGGTAGTATAGTGTTGGTTGCTATATTTAACAGAGTTCAGGTCTGGCACTGATAGTAGTGTTGGTTGCTATATTTAACAGAGTTCAGGTCTGGCACTGATAGTAGTGTTGGTTGCTATATTTAACAGAGTTCAGGTCTGGCACTGATAGTAGTGTTGGTTGCTATATTTAAGAGTTCAGGTCTGGCACTGGTAGCACAGTGTTGGTTGCTTTATTTAACAGTGTTCAAGTAAATGAGATAATTCTTAAGCAAGAGAATCAATGTGAAATGAGATGAGAAAATGCTTAACAGAGGTGGGGACAATAATCAGTCTTAGAAAAGTCATCAGATTTGAAAATGCTTCATAACGGTTAGGAAGGGATGTGCCATCACACAATTAAACTTCAGCAAAATGGCATATATATATATATATTAAAATAACAAGATGTTTACTACTGCGATAAAGTGTCGCCAAGTGCTGAACAAAATATGTAATTTTGTATGATGCAAACAGTGGACAAAAATCTAATACTAAGAAGAGTAACATGTATAAATCCATGTAGGCGTGACACACAAATCTTAAGCGAAGAATAGCATACACATGACAATGTGTGGGTGACACAAAGGTTAAGAATAGCAAATACACACCCATTTGTGGTTGACATACAATAAAAGGCTAATAATGAAGCACGTATGTTGTTGTAAGAGCAAAGAAGAAAACTAGTGACCTTGACTGAAGACTGAGACCTCTGGAACCAGCGTCTGATCGACTGATGTTCTGCTGCTGAGACTGCCGTGGGACGAGTTGATGAGAGAGAAGAGAGATTCAGCACTTTTAGCTGAACGAAGATGTCGTTTCCAGTTGTGCACATCTTCTTCAGTTAAAGCCTTTCCCTGAGCAGCTCCCAGGGTCATGGAATCTGAGAAGATAAACACATGAAACAAACACTGACAAACAATGATTATTAATGGACACACACAGATACACCAGAACTCATTAATGGACACACACAGATACACCAGAACTCATTTATGGACACACACAGATACTCCAGAACTCATTCATGGACACACACAGATACAACAGAACTCATGAATGGATACGATACGCACACATACATCTCAGAAGTCAATAAGTCAGTCACAAAAACGTTGTTTAAATTAAAAAAAGACAGCTGAAAATTGTTTATTTTTACACATTCACTGTACCTTTAATTGTTAACATAATTTCCACCAACACTGATGCACTTGTCCCATCGTTTTATCAGTCCTCCTACATCTGCTGCATAGAACTGCGGGCTCTGTTTTACAAACCACATTTTCACTTCACATTCAACATCTGCGTCATTCTTCAAATGTCTCCTGTCAAGGTAGGTTTTCAGTGGACAAAAAAGGTGGAAATCGCTAGCGGCAAAGTCGGGGTTGTAAGGTGGATGTTCCAGAAGTTCCCACCCTAGATGGTTCATTTTCTCCTGATTTAACTGAGCCCTATGTTGTCAAATACATTCCGATGTTGTCATATAATATTCCGATGTTGTCATATACATTCCGATGTTGTCATATACATTCCGATGTTGTCATATACATTCCGATGTTGTCATATAGAACTAATGCTGTCTTATAAAACTGATGCTGTTATTTACAATGAAGCTGTCATATACATTCCGATGTTGTCATATAGAACTATTGCTGTCTTATAAAACTGATGCTGTTATTTACAATGATGCTGTCATATACATTCCGATGTTGTCATATACATTCTGATGTTGTCATATAATATTCTGATGTTGTCATATAATATTCCAATGTTGTCATATACATTCTGATGTTGTCATTTAATATTCCGATGTTGTCATATACATTCCGATGTTGTCATATAATATTCCGATGTTGTCATATACATTCCGATGTTGTCATATACATTCTGATGTTGTCATTTAATATTCCGATGTTGTCATATACATTCTGATGTTGTCATATAATATTCCGATGTTGTCATATAATATTCCGATGTTGTCATATACATTCTGATGTTGTCATATAATATTCCGATGTTGTCATATACATTCCGATGTTGTCATATAATATTCCGATGTTGTCATATAATATTCCGATATTGTCATATAGAACTAATTCTGTCTTATAAAACTGATGCTGTTATTTACAATGATGCTGTCATATACAACTGATGCTGTCATAAAATCAAATTGTTCTGTCACATACATCTGATGTCACATATTCAAATTATGCTGTCATATACCTCTGATGTTGTCATACATTCAAATTATGCTGTCACATACAACTGATGCTGTCACATACAACTGGTGCTGTCATATACAACTGGTGTTGTCATTTATAATTTAGTTATATACGTCTGATGCTGTCATACACAAATGATCCATGTATAATCTTACAAACAAGCAATTATTGCACCATTCGTAATTGTATAATAATATAAAGAGTAACTCTGAGCTTTACACTTGGTACAAATAGAATAACCCTTCCATAAAGAGTCACACTAACTAAAGCAACAGGAAGAAGGAAAAGAGCAATCCCTAATGGTTGATGTGACAGAAACCAAAAGCTCAACAGAAAACAGATACAGCCTTCAAAGAACTGTCACCAGCTGATGATGAACAGAATGAATATAAAACCACTATACTTCTATTGCAGAGGAATTATGTGGACAACAGGAGAGGGGAAACAGACAGTTATCATCAATATCACTAGGATGGTGTGAAGAACTAATAGAAGCAGTTAAGAATAAAAAAGACCTATAGAAACAGTGGTTAAAATCAAAGAGAGTTGAAGATTATATTAGTTACAGACTGCAAGGGACAGAAATCAACTGAAAGGTCAAGAAAGAAAAACAATAATACTGGGAACGTTTCAGAGTGACAAAAGCAGAAGATTAGAAAACAGCCAGTAAAACATTTTTACAAAGTAGTCAAAAGTATGTGAAAAAGAGATGAGAGCTTCAACCTCACAGAAATAATTAATGATATTGAACCCCTTGTGGCATCACCAGGAAAGAACAACGCAAGACTGTAAAGCAACAGTTCTAGAACCTCATATTCTAAATGATGCAGTAAAAAAAAGTCATAAGCCAGTCTCCCAAATATAAAGCACCAGGAGCTGATAGATTACCAACAGAACTAAGCAGCAGGTGAAAGCAACATCAGATGGCTTCACAGAATATTGAAGGCAGCATGGATACAACAAACTGCTCCCATAGACACTGTCACAACCCTATGAGTACAGTCAGTGGCGGAATAGACTACACCGTAAGGTGTGCGTGTTGAGGTGACACCCCAGGGTTGACGTACTGGGAGCGAGGCGACTGTAAAGCTCGTTCGGCCAGAGGGTCCAAGCAATAGGTGGCCACACAGCGGGAAGTCAACTGTCTATTGTATAACCTGCACTTACAATAAAGATTGTCGTGTGTGCTCTGTGTGCGTTCGGGTTCAGTGTGTGTAAAAGGTTAGTCTGTCTGTCATAGGCCCAGTTACGAGCCACGGACCAGCAAGGTCACCCAGAGGTCTGTGACAGACACGAAACATGCACAAGTTATACCAATGAGAAGGAATAAGAGAAGCAAGCGAGAATGCAGCATAGATACAACAAACTGCTCCCATAGACATGAAACATGCACAAGTTATACCAATGTGAAGGAATAAGAGAAGCAAGCGAGAATGCAGCATAGATACAACAAACTGCTCCCATAGACACGAAACACGAACAAGTTATACCAATGTGAAGGAATAAGAGAAGCAAGCGAGAATGCAGCATGGATACAACAAACTGCTCCCATAGACACGAAACATGCACAAGTTATACCAATGTGAAGGAATAAGAGAAGCAAGCGAGAATGCAGCATGGATACAACAAACTGCTCCCATAGACACGAAACATGCACAAGTTATACCAATGTGAGGGAATAAGAGAAGCAAGCGAGAATGCAGCATGGATACAACAAACTGCTCCCATAGACTGGAAACATGCACAAGTTATACCAATGTGAAGGAATAAGAGAAGCAAGCGAGAATGCAGCATGGATACAACAAACTGCTCCCATAGACACAAAACATGCACAAGTTATACCAATGTGAAGGAATAAGAGAATGCAGTCAATGTTAAAGCTCTCTGTTTGAAGTCATGTTTAAGTATGCTCCAGCATGTATTGTCTGCCTGCAGAAAATCTCTAGGCCAGGGACGATATAAATTGCACCTCAATAAAGTCCAGAAAGAGTTAGCAGACATTGTGGATCAAGCCAGGATGAGGGCCTATGCGAGAGCCAGTCCTACTGTCACCCCATGCGCTTCCTCAAGGCTGGGCAGATGTCTAAAGGTAAAGTCAACAAGGTCGTATAGGCTCCATCAATACATGAATGTGGGAGGGACTGGTTATTGGCTCTCGACCTGCCTGGTTTTGAAAAGTACTCAGAATCAATCTGAAAGACCGGCCTGAGACCAGACATGGTCCCGCACTCTGCAGAAAAATGCCAGCTCATCTGATAGAGCTGACCATGCTGTATGAGCCGTGAATGGATGAAAATCACCTGTACAAGCTCAAAAAGTACAGAGAGCTGGTGGCCGGTCTAGGGAGAGATGATGTGCATCCAGTAAAAATCTTCACCATTGAGGTAGGCACAAGAGGACTGTCACAAAACACCTATGAGCCCTATGCTCATAAACTTGAGAATCATTGAGTTTTGCAGTATATCTGCGAAAGTATGATGTCATAGAGACAACTGTATCACCTTGGGAATTCTTTGCATTGCTCAAGCATTTATATTTACCATTGTTTTAATTAAGTTACCTGGGTAACCGGACTGTTTATATACTTTGGAATGTAAAAATTATTAAAGTATTATGCGGGGAATTCATAATTATAGATGGGGGAAAATCTACGTGCCGTTGTCTTGGGAAACGGAATGCACGCAGCACATGGCCGTTGAAAAGTAGCTCGATCCATCATTCTAGGATCGAGATGGCTAAGAATTTGAACAGATTCTTGTGGTGTGTGTTTAAAAAAAAAAAGAATTTGTGCTTTGTCATGGATTTGATAATTTGAATATGCAGGTAAGACTGCTAATTTATCAATGGATCATGTGTCAGATATGTCATGGCTGGGTAGGTGTGATACTAATCTAGGAAATTGTTCTTAACCTTGACAGGGCAGGTTGACCCTTGGGAAATGTTCATAGCATTTCTGCTTGATTAATTCCATGTTTGAGATGGAATAAGAAATCTAGCTTGTTCTTTCTTGCATGGTTTGACTTTTCTGGAGGTCATCTATTCAGGGGCCCTAATGTTTTTTCTCTCATGCCGGGAAAAAAGAAGAGGAGGCATAAGAAATGTGTGGATCAGGAGAGGACCGTTGGTAATCATAATGATTGTTCTATCCTTTCTCCTACCATCACATACCTGTTACTTGGCTTGATCTGAATGTCACTGCCCATACTGAGATCCTTTTACTAGTGCACATTCTTGATCTACTGGTATATAGCATGCCTGAGTCTGAACATCTGATTGTGTAGAGCTCATGAATCTAATTGCCAGACTTCATCTGAATTCACATCTGTGCCTACTCCGGTCTATGTTTCAGCATCTATCAATTACATATAAAATGTGGCTACAGATATTTTTGACAGTGTCTTTCTAGGAATGACCTTGTTGGAAAAGCCAGAATCTCAAACATGAACGACACACACCAAGCCAATCTCAACATCATCAGCAACATAAGGTTGCTACTGCCAGGTCCTCATTAGCATCGTATATTCTCTTTCAATGTTGTTTTACTATCAATGTTGTTCCTCTATCAATGTTGTTCCTCTATCAATGTTTTACTATCAATGTTGTTTTACTATCAATGTCATTCCTCTATCAATGTTGTTCATCTATCAATGCTGTTCCTCTATCAATGCTGTTCCTCTATCAATGTTGTTCCTCTATCAATGTTGTTCCTCTATCAATGTTGTTCCTCTATCAATGTCGTTCCTCTATCAATGCCGTTCCTCAATCAATGTCGTTCCTCTATCAATGTTGTTCATCTGAATTATATGTGCAGTACCTGCAACCAATGATTATATCATCTTGTCGTTTTATACTTGTACGTCACTCATCCACTTAGTATCTCTTCTTCTCAAGTATTTAGTACTGGCACAACTGAAGGTCATGAAATGTATTTAGTATGGTCAGGTTATACCATACCTGCATCACAGGTTATACCATACCTGCATCACAGGTTATACCATACTTGCATCACAGGTTATACCATACCTGCATCACAGGTTACTCCATACCTGCATCACAGGTTATACCATACCTGCATCACAGGTTATACCATACCTGCCTCACAGGTTATACCATACCTGCCTCACAGGTTATACCATACCTGCATCACAGGTTATACCATACCTGCCTCACAGGTTATACCATACCTGCATCACAGGTTATACCATACCTGCCTCACAGGTTATACCATACCTGCATCACAGGTTATACCATACCTGCATCACAGGTTATACCATACCTGCATCACAGGTTATACCATACCTGCCTCACAGGTTATACCATACCTGCCTCACAGGTTATACCATACCTGCATCACAGGTTATACCATACCTGCCTCACAGGTTATACCATACCTGCATCACAGGTTATACCATACCTGCATCACAGGTTATACCATACCTGCCTCACAGGTTATACCATACTTACATCACAGGTTATACCATACCTGCCTCACAGGTTATACCATACCTGCATCACAGGTTATACCATACCTGCCTCACAGGTTATACCATACCTGCATCACAGGTTATACCATACTTACATCACACATTTTGTTAACGTGGAGAAGAAGAAGAAGAAGAAGAAGAGAAAAAAATAATACCACTGTACCTTGTGGACCATATTTTCTGGACTTTTTGATGCTGCCACTTCGAGGTTTTATAAAAATAGATTTCCAGCCACCACTTCCACCACCACCACCACAGGTTGTAGACATTTTCTTGTTACCTGAGGCAGGTTTACTGTCACTAGAGATGCTGGGAGCTCGTTTCCTGTTAAAACAATCACAATTTTGTTAAAAAATACTTACTGAAAATCTTCAGGCCATGTACTCTCCCATCAAAGCCAATATTTCAAAACCTACATCTTTCTGCTACACTGAGTCATACAAACCGCTTTTTTTTTCATTTGTCTAACAGCCTCATGTTCTTCTAGTCTGTCATATACACAACTAGTTTGTCAAACACACAGTCTTCTATTCTTCCAGTCTGTCATATGCAAAGCCTTCTGTTCTTCTAGTCTGTCTTACACCTAACCTTCTGTTTTTGTAGTCTGTCTTACACAGCCTTTTGTTCTTCTAGTCTGTCTTACACACAGCCTTTTGTTCTTCAGGTCTGTCTTACACACAGCCTTCTGTTCTTCTAGTCTGTCTTACACAGTCTGTTGTTATTCTAGTTTGTCTGGAACACAGTTTTCTATTCATCTAGTCTGTCAACACACAGCATGCCTTGGTTCTAGTCTGTCATTTACACAGTCTTCTGTTCTTCTAGATAGTCATACACAGTCTTCTGTTTTTCTAGTCTGACATACACACAACCAGGCAAATCAACCAATCTGTCATAAAATATTAAATGTAACCAGGCAAATCAATCACTGAGTCATATAATATTACCTGTAACCAGGCAAATCAACCACCAAGTCATAAAATATTACCTGTAACCAGGCAAATCAATCACTAAGTCATAAAATATTACCTGTAACCAGGCAAATCAATCACTGAGTCATAAAATATTACCTGTAACCAGGCAAATCAATCACCAAGTCATAAAATATTACCTGTAACCAGGCAAATCAATCACTGAGTCATAAAATATTACCTGTAACCAGGCAAATCAATCACCAAGTCATACAATATTACCTGTAAATAGGCAAATCAATCACTAAGTCATAAAATATTACCTGTAATCAGGCAAATCAATCACTCAGTCATAGAATATTACCTGTAACCAGGCAAATCAATCACTCAGTCATAAAATATTACATGTAACCAGGCAAATCAATCACTAAGTCATAAAATATTATCTGTAATCAGGAAAATCAATCACTCAGTCATAGAATATTACCTGTAACCAGGCAAATCAATCACTGTGTGATATTTAGATGGAAGGTTTCTGGGTCCACCTCCTACATCAATAAACTTCTTTGGTGCCATGTGACCAACAAATGCTCTTTCTCTGGCTTCCTCTAGAGATAAGAGACGGGTTGGGCTGGAGATGGCCAGGGACTTAGGGCGGGTCTTCCTTGGAGCTCCTGTTAGAGTATGTAGCAGCACAATTATGTGTGGTATGCCAAAGATGAAATACCAGTCATCAGCAGTAAACGCCATATTTCAGTTTATGTCAGATATGCTACCCAAAAAAAACCTGTATGACAAACTATAAAAATAAAATCTAAGGCATATTACAAACAGGTCAGGTAAGACATAACAAATACACGGTGCAGTATATATACTGCAGAAACCACAACATCAAGGTACAGTTTACACTGTACAAAACACAACATCAAGGTACAGTTTACACTGAAGAAATCTAACAACAGGTACAGTTCACACTGAAAAAAATAACTACAACACGGTACAGTTCACGCTGAAGAAATCACTACAACATGGTACAGTTTACACTGAAGAAAACACAACAACATAGTACAGTTCACACTGAAGAAATCACTACAAGACGGTACAGTTCACCCTTAAGAAATCACTACAACACGGTACAGTTCACACTGAAGAAATCACTACAACACGGTACAGTTCACCCTGAAGAAATCACTACAACACGGTACAGTTTACACTTTAAAAAAAACACAACATCAAGGTATAGTTTACACTAAAGAAAATGTAACAACAGGTACAGTTCACACTGAAGAAATCACTATAACACGGTACAGTTTACACTGAAGAAAACAATACAACACAGTACAGTTTACACTAAAGAAAACACAACATCAAGGTGCAGATTACACTGAAGAAAAAACAACAAGGTACAGTTTACACTAAAGAAAATATAACAAGGTAGTAGAGTTTACTACCAGGAATAGACAACTCCATGACAAGACAGGGTAGCAAAGATGGGCTATCACTTGGTAGACAGCCTATCAAATATAAGTCATGACAGGGAATGTTGGCATTTATGGTTCATGACAAGTTAGACAGGCTGGCAAAGATGGGTCATGATAAGTTAGACAGGTTAGCAAAGATGGTTCATGACAAGTTAGACAGGCTGGCAAAGATGGGTCATGATAAGTTAGACAGGTTAGCAAAGATGGGTCATGATAAGTTAGACAGGTTAGCAAAGATGGGTCATGACAAGTTAGACAGGTTAGCAAAGATGGGTCATGACAAGTTAGACAGGTTAGCAAAGATGGGTCATGACAAGTCAGGCAGGCTAGCAAAGATGGTTCATGAGAAGGTAGACAGGCTAGCAAAGATGGGTCATGACAAGTCAGGCAGGCTAGCAAAGATGGGTCATGACAAATTAGACATGCTAACAAAGATAGGTCATGACAAGTTAGACAGGCTAGCAAATATGTGTCATGACAAGTCAGGCAGGCTAGCAAAGATGGGTCATGACAAGTCAGGCAGGCTAGCAAAGATGGGTCATGACAAGTCAGACAGGCTGGCAAAGATGGGTCATGACAAGTCAGACATGCTAGCAAGGATGGGTCATGACAAGTCAGGCAGGCTAGCAAAGATGGGTCATGACAAGTCAGGCAGGCTGGCAAAGATGGGTCATGACAAGTCAGGCAGGCTAGCAAAGATGTGTCATAACAAGTCAGACAGGCTAGCAGAGATAGGCCATGACAAGATAGGCAGGCTGGCAAAGATGGGTCATGACATGTCAGGCAGGCTAGCAAAGATGGGTCATGACAAGTCAGGCAGGCTAGCAAAGATGGGTCATGACAAGTCAGACAGACTGGCAAAGATGGGTTATGACAAGTCAGGCAGGCTAGCAAGGATGGGTCATGACAAGTCAGGCAGGCTAGCAAAGATGTGCCATGACAAGTCAGGCAGGCTAGCAAAGATGGGTCATGACAAGTTAGACAGGCTGGCAAAAATGGGTTATGACAAGTTAGGCTAGCAAAGATGTGCCATGACAAGTCAGACAGGCTGCAAAGATGGGTCATGACAAGTTAGACAGGCTAGCAAAGATGGGTCATGACAAGTTAGACATGCTAGCAAAGATGGGTCATGACAAGTCAGGCATGCTAGCAAAGATGGGTAATGACAAGTTAGACAGGCTGGCAAAGATGGGTAATGACAAGTTAGACAGGCTAGCAAGGATGGGTCATGACAAGTCAGGCAGGCTAGCAAAGATGGGTCATGACAAGTCAGGCAGGCTGGCAAAGATGGGTCATGACAAGTCAGGCAGGCTAGCAAAGATGTGTCATAACAAGTCAGACAGGCTAGCAGAGATAGGCCATGACAAGATAGGCAGGCTGGCAAAGATGGGTCATGACAAGTCAGGCAGGCTAGCAAAGATGGGTCATGACAAGTCAGACAGACTGGCAAAGATGGGTCATGACAAGTCAGGCAGGCTAGCAAGGATGGGTCATGACAAGTCAGGCAGGCTAGCAAAGATGTGCCATGACTAGATGGGCAGGCTAGCAAAGATGGGTCATGACAAGTCAGGCAGGCTAGCAAAGATGGGTGATGACAAGTTAGACAGGCTGGCAAAAATGGGTTATGACAAGTTAGGCTGGCAAAGATGTGCCATGACAAGTCAGACAGGCTGGCAAAGATGGGTCATGACAAGTTAGACAGGCTAGCAAAAATGGGTCATGACAAGTTAGACATGCTAGCAAAGATGGGTCATGACAAGTTAGACATGCTAGCAAAGATGGGTCATGACAAGTCAGGCATGCTAGCAAAGATGGGTAATGACAAGTTAGACAGGCTGGCAAAGATGAACGAACGAATGAACTTTATTTTCAAAGGGTTACAAACTAGGCCC
Organism: Candidula unifasciata; assembly: GCA_905116865.2. NCBI lineage: Eukaryota > Metazoa > Mollusca > Gastropoda > Stylommatophora > Geomitridae > Candidula > Candidula unifasciata. The sequence continues at coordinate 119,364 of CAJHNH020000531.1, read as the reverse complement.
TTCCAAACTCTTATCTTTCACACAGCAGTTGTATTTTATTAATAAAGCATGTTATGTTCATGTAATAATTTGCATACTGTGAATGTCAAGTCAAAAACAAAAGGCAGGCTAGCAAAGATGGACAGCTAGAAGTGACTATCTTACATGTGATCCAACACCAATTACAGGTAGTTAGTCTCATGAGAACAGCAATTCTGAGGACAACTAGAAGTCACTGCACAAAAAGGAACTGAGAGATCCTCCAAAGCAAAGTTAAATGACATTTCTGAATGTTTGCCACTCACTTGTGGAATCCTGTGAGTTATAATCTGGCATCTTGTCACTAAAGATGATATCACAGTAGCAGATCAAACACTCAGTAACTACAGCCTGAATTCCCACTCCCTGGAGAGCTGCTGCTCCGCCACCTGCTTCTAGCTCTTTAGACCTGCAATAATAAGTTCAGTGTCATGAACGCTGAGAAAGTTTCACACACACACACACATAAACAGATAATGTTACTTGTTACTAGGTGTTACTAGATGTTACTTGTCAAAAGTTGTCACTAGTTATTGTTACTTATTACAAGTTGTAATTTGTTACAAGTTGTTACTAGTTGTGCGTACTGACCACCGGGCACATGGGTCAGACCCATTCTTGCAGCAGTCACATCAGTGTCTTTATGTTCAACCTTCCTTGAAGAAGTTGATTGCTGTATCTTATTTCTTTAACAGGGGGTTCATTGTTCGATATTCCTATGTCTTGAAGTCTTTAGATAGCAGCAGATTTATTATGTCTACTCTGTCCATACTTCTTCCTCCACCAACCACTGTAGACACGGCCAATCTGTCAGCTCCTTCACTTCCTTTCATCCTGGCCAGTCCCGGTGTGTTCAGCCAAGACAGGTTTTTAGACAGTACTTCTGGATGCTGTCAACCCATTCCAGTTGCAGTTGCCAGTTGGGATCTTCTTAAGCAGGCAAGTCGTGCCACAATAAATGTGTGAGTACCCGCCACAGGCCATGCAAGTCGTGCCACAATAAATGTGTGAGTACCCGCCACAGGCCATGCAAGTGCCACTGACAGTTGCTATCTCCAACATCCAGCTTGAAGTTGCTGAACTGAAAGCTTGATTTTCTTCTTTTACTGTCTCCACATTCATGTGCTATACATGCCCACAGAAATCGCACCTCACCAATCACTGAACACTCTGTACAGATGATGATGTCAACTGGTCTAATGTGCTCATAGATAAAGGCTCTTATTTCAGCATCAGCAACTGTTTGGCAACCTTCCCTGTGATACCTGCCCAGGGTGATTATTACTTCAATGTGCGTCAGCAAATGTTCTGGTGTTTCTATCTATTAGATGCCAGTCGAGCCTATACCAGCAGTGATGTTTATGTTTGTCATCTGTGTGTACCCAGACATGACCTCATGGTTAGACTATCACAATAAACGAGAAGCCATGATGACTAAACTTTGCCCACGAACAGCCACAAGGAATGCTGAGCGAGGAAGTTAAACAAAAATGCTGGATAGAGCGACCTCTGGACAGACAAACGGGCGAGAGTGGACTTGCGAGTGACAACAACCGTTAGCTGTGAATGTGTTATCGACCAGTTAATGACGGACCGTTAATTGTATTGTGTGATTAAGTCATAGCTGTGAAGCAGTTATTCGGCTGCAGCATTCTTTAGGGATAAGAACTTTTTGTGTAGAACCTGTTAAGCAGTTAGGTACAGTTATCATGCATTCGTTGTGGTGTAACACTGCCCACGCGCATTTGGGCCTTCCCCAGTGTGTTTCAGAATCTCAAGTGGTGAGGACAGCGACTTGACAAGCTCTGTACTAAAGTGGAGTGGGTTTGTATCCAGAGGAATGACACGGTCCACTTAGTGAACTGAAAAGCTAGGCAGCTGGCATTTCAAAATAGGGACTGCCACCACTTTTGAGGCTACCTTAATAGTTTGATTTGATCTCTGTTCATTCAAGATTGTGTGTGTGTGCTCTGCCGGTGTTTGGTTAAAGTGTGTAGTAAGGTAGTTGAGCCAGATTAACCAGATTAAATTTACAACACGGAAGGTCTCTGACACTATCCATTCAGCAGTCTGAAATGTTGCAATGGGGAAATTCGGGCAATGGTCTTCTCTGCTCCTGGTAGCCAGGGCAGCTCCTTCTTTAGGCGTTTATCTTTGTCCACCCGTAGGCAACTGTGAAGACAGCATTTAGGCGCTTATCTTTGTCCACCCGTAGCCAAATGTGAAGACAGCATTTAGGCGCTTATCTTTGTCCACCCGTAGGCAACTGTGAAGACAGCATTTAGGCGCTTATCTTTGTCCACCCGTAGGCAACTGTGAAGACAGCATTTAGGCGCTTATCTTTGTTCTCCCATAGACAACTGTGAAGACAGCATTTAGGCGCTTATCTTTGTTCTCCCATAGAAAACTGTGAAGACAGCATTTAGGCGCTTATCTTTGTTCTCCCATAGAAAACTGTGAAGACAGCATTTAGGCGCTTATCTTTGTCCACCCGTAGGCAACTGTGAAGACAGCATTTAGGCGCTTATCTTTGTTCACCCGTAGGCAAATGTGAAGACAGCATTTAGGCGCTTATCTTTGTCCACCCGTAGGCAACTGTGAAGACAGCATTTAGGCGTTTATCTTTGTCCACCCGTAGCCAAATGTGAAGACAGCATTTAGGCGCTTATCTTTGTCCACCCGTAGGCAACTGTGAAGACAGCATTTAGGCGCTTATCTTTGTCCACCCGTAGGCAACTGTGAAGACAGCATTTAGGCGCTTATCTTTGTCCACCCGTAGGCAAATGTGAAGACAGCATTTAGGCGCTTATCTTTGTTCACCCATAGGCAACTGTGAAGACAGCATTTAGGCGCTTATCTTTGTTCTCCCATAGAAAACTGTGAAGACAGCATTTAGGCGCTTATCTTTGTTTACCCATAGACAAATGTGAAGACAGCATTTAGGGGCTTATCTTTGTTCACCCATAGATAAATGTGAAGACAGCATTTAGGCGCTTATCTTTGTTCACCCATAGACAACTGTGAAGACAGCGTTCAGGCGCTTATCTTTGTTTCACCCATAGACAATTGTGAAGACAGCATTTAGGTGCTTATCTTTGTCCACCCATAGGCAACTGTGAAGACAGCATTTAGGTGCTTATCTTTGTTCACCCATAGACAACTGTGAAGACAGCGTTCAGGCGCTTATCTTTGTTTCACCCATAGACAATTGTGAAGACAGCATTTAGGCGCTTATCTTTGTTCACCCATAGACAACTGTGAAGACAGCATTTAGGTGCTTATCTTTGTCCACCCGTAGGCAACTGTGAAGACAGCATTTAGGCGCTTATCTTTGTCCACCCGTAGGCAACTGTGAAGACAGCATTTAGACGCTTATCTTTGTCCACCCGTAGGCAACTGTGAAGACAGCATTTAGGCGCTTATCTTTGTCCACCCATAGGCAACTGTGAAGACAACATTTAGGCGCTTATCTTTGTCCACCCGTAGGCAACTGTGAAGACAGCATTTAGGCGCTTATCTTTATTCACCCGTAGGCAACTGTGAAGACAGCATTTAGGCGCTTATCTTTATTCACCCATAGACAACTGTGAAGACAGCATTTAGGCGCTCATCTTTGTACACCCGTAGACAACTGTTAAGACAGCGTTTAGGCGCTTATCTTTGTTCACCCATAGACAACTGTGAAGACAGCGTTTAGGCGCTTATCTTTATTCACCCACAGACAACTGTGAAGACAGCGTTTAGGCGCTTATCTTTGTTCACCCATAGACAACTGTGAAGACAGCGTTTAGACGCTTATCTTTGTTCACACATAGACAACTGTGAAGACAGCGTTTAGACGCTTATCTTTGTTCACCCATAGACAACTGTGAAGACAGCATTTAGGCGCTTATCTTTGTTCACCCATAGACAAATGTGAAGACAGCATTTAGGCGCTTATCTTTGTTCACCCATAGACAACTGTGAAGACAGCGTTTAGACGCTTATCTTTGTTCACACATAGACAACTGTGAAGACAGCGTTCAGGCGCTTATCTTTGTTCACCCATAGACAACTGTGAAGACAGCGTTCAGGCGCTTATCTTTGTTCACCCATAGACAAATGTGAAGACAGCATTTAGGCGCTTATCTTTGTTCACCCATAGACAACTGTAAAGACAGCATTTAGGCACTTATCTTTGTTTCACCCATAGACAACTGTGAAGACAGCGTTTAGGCACTTATCTTTGTTCACCCATAGACAACTGTGAAGACAGCATTTAGGCGCTTATCTTTGTTCACCCGTAGACAACTGTGAAGACAGCATTTAGGCACTTATCTGTGTTTCACCCGTAGACAACTGTGAAGACAGCGTTTAGGCGCTTATCTTTGTTCACTCATATACAACTGTGAAGACAGCATTTTCTATCAGCAGCAACATAAAGGTATACATCTGCCTGGGCCATCTAGTGTCTAGTAGAAATGCAGTTTCACACATTTTCACTGTGAGTGTACGTCACATGTATCCTAACAAGACAGTCACACATCTCCACTGGGGGTGTACATCACATGTATCCTTACAAGATGTCACATATCTCCACTGTGAGTGTATATCACACCTATCACAATAACAAATGTTATTATTATAACTGTTATGAAGACCACGTGTGGCCAAAACAATAACAAATGGCACTGAGCTGAAGAGCATGTGTGGCCAAAACAATAACAAATGACAGTCAGATGAAGACCATGTGTGGCTGAAAAAATAACTAATGGCATCATCATCATGTAGCATGTCCTTTGCAGAACATCGCTCTCATCACGGTCTGCCTGAAAGAAACTTGGTCTCTCGCCAGCTCTCCCGCCTCATGTACTTTCACACTCAAGGAGTCACTTACATCCTGTGCCAATCTTCGCGTTGGGTGGCTCCTGCCCCTACTTGTTTTTAAGATGTCGGTATTTCTCCTCTTCTTTGTCCAAGATATTCTGAGAATCTTTCTATAGTATTTCAGCTCAAAAGCTCCCATTCTCTTTCCTAAAGACTAAGAGATATTCCACGACTCACATCCGATAGTTGCTACAGGGAAGATGCATGCTCTCAAAATTCTAATTCTGATCTCCTTGCTGGTGCTTAACCATAGACTTTTTAGGCTGTTTAATCTTTGCATTGCTTTGGCCATCCTCCTTTTAATTTCTGTCAAAAAGTCTCCACTGCTATTTATTATAGAGACTAGATATTCAAAGTTTGTGACATTTTCAATTTCTTCATCATTTATTTTTATTTTTGTGTGACAGCCAGTTTTATCTGTGGACATTATTTTAATTTTCTTTAAATTCATTACCAGATTTTGATCTTCACTGTGCTTTTGGACAGACAATATTACATTTTCTATTCCCTTTACGCTGTTTGAAAGGAGGACTGTGTTATCTTCGTAGCGAAGTTCCTGAATAGGGTTGCCACCAATTTAGAGCGGATTATAACTGTCACATGTCTGGTCCTTTTTGACATTTCTCATTTTCTGAGTATACATTGAAAAGGAATGGTGAGAGAATGCACCCCTGTCTTACTCCCTCAAACCAATCCGATGTTTCACCAGCTGCTCTGATGGCTGCTTGTTGTTCATGATAAAGATTTTTAACTAAATGCACCAAATGCGCTGGAAACCCAAAACTTCTCATAATAATCCAGTTTTTGATGTTGGACACAATCAAATGCCTTGCTATAATCAATGAAACAAGCAGGAAGATCTACGTTGTATTCTCTACATTTTTCAAAAAAATTATTCTCACATTAAAGATGTGATCCTTAGTTCCTCTACCCTGTCTGAAACCCGCTTGTGCTCATATTGTAATTTCCTTTCAATCCTCTTCATAAAAATTCGGAAGAGCATGACTTATTAATGCGATGGTACGGTAGTTGAAGCATAGTTTCAGATTTTCCTTTCTTTGGGAGAGGGATATAGACTGTTCTTTTCCACGCTTTAGGCCAAATGCCACTGTTCCAGATCTTCGTGCACAGTAGATTCGGATGCTGGCCTCTCCTCCTGCTTGAATTAGTTCTTCTGGTATTTCGTCGCAACCTGGTGACTTTTCTTTTTTCAGGCTGTATACTGCTGATCGTACCTCATCCAGTAAAGGCTCTGGTTCTTTTTCATAACTTTCATAATTTGTTTTCGATTTACTTGTCAGATCCTCATACATTTATTCACAGTATTTTTTCCATCTTTCTAATATAGCTTTAGTTTCCGTTAATGTGTTACCGTTTTTATCACTTACATGAAAAGAAGGCCTGAATTTGCCTTTCAATGTTTTTATTTCTTTAAACATGTCTCTGTCTCTTCCTTGCATCTGAAGTTGTTCAATTCTATTTCAGGTATTCATAATAAACTGTTTTTCATCTTCTCTGATAGCTCTTCTGATTTCTTTCGTGTCATTTCTTTATGCATGGCTCTTTATTTCTGTCCCTACTTGCTTTAAATTTCTTCTTTCTTCTATCAGCTTGAAAGTTTTTTTCTGTAATGTAAATCTGTTTCTTGTGTCATTTTTTAGGAATCACGTTCTGAGTTGTTGTGATGATGATGTTTCTTGCTTCATCAGACAACTCATCTGGTGTCATATCCTCCTGCACTGCTTTGAGTGCCTCAAAATTATTTTTAACCTCAATGCTGTAATCATATGGTAAATTAATTAAATCAAAACGTATTGGCTTAGACCCTTTCAACACTTTTTTCAGTTTTATTTTAAACTCTGCAACAAGAAGTTTGTGATCAGTGTCACAGTCAGCTCAGGGAAGTGTCTCGATTTGGTTCCTGATATGTTGTATTGAAATATAATCAATTTGGTTCCTGCTATTTCCTTCTGGTGAACTCCAGGTGTAGAGCCTTCTTGGGTGTTGTTTAAATAGTGTGTTGGTAGTACACATTTCTTTTCTATACAGAATTCGATCAGTTTCTCCCCACACTCATTTCTGCCTCCTATGCCAATTAGGTCTATGACTATTTCCTCTTCCTCTATTCTACCTCTACCAATTTTTGCATCAAAATCCCCCATGATGATTATAATATCTCTTTTTTCTACCCTCTCTAACGTCTAAATTGCTATACAAATGTTGAATTTCATCTTCCTCTGCTGCTGTTGTTGGGGCACAGACTTAAATAATGATGATGTTCTTTTTTCTTGATTTAAGTCTGACAGTAAGAATTCTAAGTAAGAATAACTAATGGCACTGAGATAAAAGATCAACACATCAAGATCCGACTATGAGGAGGAGACTGTTACCTGAGTAAATTGGGCGCCCAGACAATGGCCAGATTTTTGGAGTGCATCTCAGTCTCAGGTCCAAAGGCAGCCACTCTAGCAAGGTGTCTCATTAAATATTCAGTAGTTCTGTGTGTCAGAGACAGAAGACAATCAGTCTCTCAACAATTGTAGTATATTTGTGTAGTCAAACTTGAGAGTCACATTTAACTAGAACATTCTGTGTGTTGATTCAATCAGTTTCTGTTATTGCTACCATTAACAAGACATGTCTACACATTGCAGTGTCTCTGCAGACAATAAACTAGTTTCTGTAGAGTTAATTATAGCTAGTAGTTTCTGTAAAGATTACAGATTGTAGTTTCTGTAAAAATAACAGATTGTATTTTCTATAGAGACAACAGATTGTAGTTTCTGTAAAAATAACAGATTGTATTTTCTGTAGAGATAACAGATTGTAGTTTCTGTAAAAAAAAACAGATTGTATTTTGTGTAGAGATAACAGACTGTAGTTTCTGCAGAGATAACAGACTCTAGTTTCTGTAGAGATAATATATTCTGTAGAGATAACAGACTTTAGTTTCTGTAGAGATAACAGACTTTAGTTTCTGTAGAGATAATACATTCTGTAGAGATAACAGACAACAGTTTCTGTAGATATCACAGATTATACTTTCTGCAGAGATAACAGAATGCAGTTTGAGTAGAGATATTAGACTGTGGTTTGTGTAGCCATAACGGATTGTGGTTTCTGTATAAATAACGGATTGTAGTTTCTGTAAACATGTAGTTTCTGTAGAGATAATACATTGTAGTTTCTGTAGAGATGATACATTGTAGTTTCTGTAGAGATAATACATTGTAGTTTCTGTAGTGATAATACATTGTAGTTTCTGTAGAGATAATACATTGTAGTTTCTGTAGAGATAATACATTGTAGTTTCTGTAGAGATAATACAGTGTAGTTTCTGTAGAGATGACAGATTCTAATTTCAATGGAGATAACTGAGACAAACTATTTTCATGGTGTTAACAATAACTGGAAGTACAGGGACTGATATGTAATGGAACAGCAGGGATGAGGCTGGGTACAGCTGGGTGGGTGGGGGGGGGGGGGGGGGGGGGGGGAGTGAGAAAAAGGCTGTTAACATTATAATATGTACAGCTCAGGGGATTTGGAGGGTGGTTGAAGGCGGGGACTGTATAGTAATATGGGGTAGAGCAGGGTTATTTCGAAGGAGTGCATTATCTTTGCAGTAATATGTGGGGTGAGGTGGTGGTTATCATTAATCATCAACATTATGGTAACAATGGTTGGGGTTAACAGTTAACAACATGATACCAAGTGCTTTAGATGAGTGTTATTATTATGGTAACAAGAAAAGATATAAACCCAAATGAAAAGTATATTGGCAAGCTTCACAATATAACAAATTCGAACAAAATGTGAACGTTGCGGCTATTAAGCCTTCATCAGCACACACAGTAGCTGGGGTTGTCTGTTAACAGTATGGTAATAACAGGTGCGGTTGACTTAAAATTATGGTAACTGTAGCTGTGGTTGACTGTTAACATTATGGTAACAATAGCTTGGGTTGACTGTTAACATTATAGTAACAGTAGCTGGGGTTGTCTGTCAATATTGTGGTAACAATAGCTGTGGTTGACTTTTAACATTTCGGTAACAGTAGATTGGGCTGACTTTTAACATAATGGTACCAAAAGCTGCATGCGAACATACACACACACAAATCTCTTAGAACTTAAGTCTGTTTGATGAAAGCACGGTAAGTGCTACTCTCACAGAAACTCACCTGTAGTGAGGTGGGGGTAACTGCTGAACGACATCATGAATCTTGAGTAATTTGTTCTCTTCATCTCTCACAGCATCCTGAAATCACAATCACATGTTTACTGCAACAAATATTTGTTCTCTTCATCTCTCACAGCATCCTGAAATCACAATCACATGTTTACTGCAACAAATTGTTGTTCTCTTCATCTCTCACAGCATCCTGAAATCACAATCACATGTTTACTGCAACACATTTTTGTTATCTTCATCTCTCACAGCATCCTGAAATCACAATCACATGTTTACTGCAACAAATTGTTGTTCTCTTTATCTCTCACAGCATCCTGAAATCACAATCACATGTTTGCTGCAACAAATATTTGTTCTCTTTATCTCTCACAGCATCCTGAAATCACAATCACATGTTTGCTGCAACAAATATTTGTTCTCTTTATCTCTCACAGCATCCTGAAATCACAATCACATGTTTACTGCAACAAATTGTTGTTCTCTTTATCTCTCACAGCATCCTGAAATCACAATCACATGTTTACTGCAACAAATTGTTGTTCTCTTTATCTCTCACAGCATCCTGAAATCACAATCACATGTTTACGGCAACAAATTGTTGTTCTCTTCATCTCTCACAGCATCCTGAAATCACAATCACATGTTTACTGCAACAAATTGTTGTTCTCTTTATCTCTCACAGCATCCTGAAATCACAATCACATGTTTACTGCAACACATTTTTGTTATCTTCATCTCTTGCGCCATCCCAAAATCTTAAATCACATGTCTGATGCAACAAATATGTCTGGTATTCATCTCTCATGGTTTCCTAAAATCATACATCACATGTCTGATGCAACAAATATGTCTGGTAGTCACGTATATGCACTGCTGTATTTGTGCACACACATGTAGATATACGCACACAGTGCAGTCGGGATAAGAAGAAGTCACAGGGACCTATGGAAACTGTTCCATTCATCAGGAACTCAACTTATTCAGACAGCACACATAGTAAAGAATGTACAGTGGGGCAGATAAGTTTCAGTTTGGGACAAATTAGTTTCAGGTTTGGGTAGATCAGTCTGGTTGGGGTAGACAAGTCACAATTTGGGGCAGATAAGTCACAAGATGGGGCAGACAAGTCACAATTTGGGGCAGATAAGTCACAAGATGGGGCAGACAAGTCACAATTTGGGGCAGATAAGTCAAAAGATGGGGTAGATAAGACTAAAGTTTGTACAGTTAAGTCTCCAGTTGGGGCAGATAAGTCAAGAATCAAGTTGGGGCAGATAAGTTTTAAATTTGGACAGACCAGCCTTTAAAAGAGATTTGATTCTCAGATAAAATACTTTAAAAAAATGATAGAAGAAAACTAGCATATAGTGGTCCTATGTAACTGTAAGCCATCACATATAAATATGAAAATACAAAACAAACAAAAAACATAAAAAATTTGGCAACTATACCTGGACCTGGAGTCAGTAATACTTACAGCAAACTTGTCATAGAGCTGGTATGTCAGCAACGGGTTTGGGAGCTCTCTAAAATACATTTTGAGCAGTGAACTGATGCTATGTATGTCCTGTAGATAGCAGTCATCTGTTAGATCTGGGACTCGATCTTCATCAAATGCTAACCTGTCCAGAAAAATCAACAGAGGCTGGTTCAGGAATGACAATGCTCACCTCAACAAATCTGGATTTACATGTACGCTCCTTCTGTGGCTATTAGTATTGGATGGGGATATATTAGAACTTCACACAGTCAAGACTGTAAATCCAGATTTGTAGGCAGTGACATCATGGGGTGTTAGACCTTCACACAGTGTAGGCCATGACATCATGAGGTGTTAGACCTTCACACAGCGTAGGCCGTGACATCATGAGGTGTTAGACCTTCACATAGGGTAGGCCGTGACATCATGAGGTGTTAGACCTTCACACAGTCTGGGCCGTGACATCATGAGGTGTTAGACCTTCACACAGCGTAGGCTGTGACATCATGAGGTGTTAGACCTTCACACAGCGTAGGCTGTGACATCATGAGGTGTTAGACCTTCACACAGTGTAGGCCGTGACATCATAAGGTGTTAGACCTTCACACAGTGTAGGCCATGACATCATGAGGTGTTAGACCTTCACACAGTCTAGGTCGTGACATCATGAGGTGTTAGACCTTCACACAGCGTAGGCCGTGACATCATTAGGTGTTAGACCTTCACACAGTCTGGGCCGTGACATCATGAGGTGTTAGACCTTCAGTCTAGGCCGTGACATCATGAGGTGTTAAACCTTCACACAGTCTAGGCCGTGACATCATGAGGTGTTAGACCTTCACATAGTGTAGGCCGTGAATAAATTAGGTGTTAGACCTTCACACAGTGTAGGCCGTGACATCATGAGGTGTTAGACCTTCACACAGTGTAGGCCGTGACATCATGAGGGGTTAGACTTTCACACAATTTATGCTGTGACACCATGAGATGTTAGACACTCACATAGTGTAGGCTGTGACATCATGAGATGTTAAACACTCACATAGTGTAGGCCGTGACATCATGAGATGTTAGACACTCACACAGTGTAGGCCGTGACATCATGAGATGTTAGACACTCACACAGTGTAGGCCGTGACATCATGAAATGTTAGACACTCACACAGTGTAGTCCATAACATCATGAGATGTTAGACACTCACATAGTGTAGGCCGTGACATCATGAGATGTTAGACACTCACATAGTGTAGGCCGTGACATCATGAGATGTTAGACACTCACATAGTGTAGGCTGTGACATTATGAGATGTTAGACACTCACATAGAGTAGGCCATGACATCATGAGATGTTAGACACTCACATAGTGTAGGCCGTGACATCATGAGATGTTAGACACTCACATAGTGTAGGCTGTGACATCATGAGATGTTAAACACTCACATAGTGTAGGCCATGACATCATGAGATGTTAGACACTCACATAGTGTAGGCCGTGACATCACGAGATGTTAGACACTCACATAGTGTAGGCAGTGACACCATGAGATGTTAGACACATAGTGTAGGCCGTGACACCATGAGATGTTAGACACTCACATAGTGTAGGCCATGACATCATGAGATGTTAGAAACTCACATAGTGTAGGCAGTGACATCATGAGATGTTAGACACTCACATAGTGTAGGCAGTGACATCATGAGATGTTAGACACTCACATAGTGTAGGCAGTGACACCATGAGATGTTAGACACATAGTGTAGGCCGTAACATCATGAGGTGTTAGACCTTCACACAGTGTAGGCCGTGACATCATGAGGTGTTAGACTCTCACACAATTTATGCCGTGACACTATGAGATGTTAGGCACTCACATAGTGTAGGCCGTGACATCATGAGATGTTAGACACTCACATATTGTAAGCCGTGACATCATGAGATGTTAGACACTCACATAGTGTAGGCCGTGACATCATAAGATGTTAGACACTCACATAGTGTAGGCTGTGACATCATGAGATGTTAGACACTCACACAGTGTAGGCCGTGACACTAGTCCATACACTGTTTATGTATCAGTTCCCACACTGGTTGATGTACTAGTCTACACAGTTTATGTACCAGTTCCCATACTGGTTGATGTACTAGTAACACACTGTTTATGCACCAGTTCCCACACTGGTTGATGTACTAGTCCATACACTGTTTTGTACCAGTTCACATACTGGTTGATGTACTAGTCCATACAGTGGCTTATGCATTAGTTCCCTCACTGGTTTATGTACTAGAACACATTGATTTAATCATCAATCAACACATTGGTTTATGCATCAATCACAGATTGTACACACGTAGAACAACCAACCTGAGTTTTTGTATATTGGATGTGATTCCTGATAGTCTGTAGATACCATGGACTATCCCATACTCCTCTATAATATCTGTACAACTTTTCAGCAGAAGTGGAACTAAAAGAGAAAAACAAGCTTTACTGGCTGAAGATGTATTATTTCAGTCATTTCTAATATATATATGTTTTCCCATGCCACAATGCCACAATGTGCAACCTCCTGGTCCAGCACAGCCTCTCTTCCCAACATACTTTTCAATACTTTGATTTTCTGAAGTCTTCCTTTTCTCAAGACTAATCCATAAACCCTCTCACATTGTCACAAGCCCACCCACAATTGATAACACTGTATAGATCTATGATTACCACATGCACACCCACAAATGATAACCCTGACACAGAACTATGATATACCACACGCACACCCACAAATGATAACCCTGACACAGAACTATGATATACCACATGCACACCCGCAAATGATAACCCTGATATAGATCTATGATATACCACATGCACACCCACAAATGATAACCCTGTCATATATCTATGATATACCACACGCACACCGGCAACTGAAAACCCTGTCATAGATCTATGATATACCACATGCACACCGGCAACTGAAAACCCTGTCATAGATCTATGATATACCACACGCACACCGGCAACTGAAAACCCTGTCATAGATCTATGATATACCACATGCACACCCACAAATGATAACCCTGTCATATATCTATGATATACCACACGCACACCGGCAACTGAAAACCCTGTCATAGATCTATGGTATACCACGTGCACACCCGCAAAAAAAAAAACTGTCAAAGAGCTATGATTCACCACATGCACACCCACAAATGATAACCCTGACACAGATCTATGATATATCACATACACACCCACAAATGATAACCCTGACACAGATCTATGATATACCACAAGCACACCCACAAGTTATAACCATATTATACATCTATGATATACCACACGCACATCCACAACTGATAACCCTATCATACATCTATGATATACCACACACACACACCAACAAGTTATAACCCTATCATACATCTATGATATGCCACACGCATACCCACAAGTTATAACCCTATCATACATCTATGAGTAAAACAAAAGATAGTCTCCTCCCATTCTACACACCGGTACACACTAGCTTGCTTCTAATTGGCCGACATTTAGCCAACCTCACTTATGATTGGTTGGCCTCGAGCCATCCGACTTTCACACAAGGTGAAGAGGCTGTTCCGCAATGCCGTTGACATCGCGTCTTGTATATATTAAAGCACGCCAGCGCTTTTAACACTACAAAAACATTTAGAAACTGGGTCTAACACACAACTCCCCTACAGAGTGATGAAACCTATGTCACAGGCAGCCTCTTTCTTGGAATAATAACGTCAATGCAACACAACAACAGACCGCCACACCATACCTCGACCACAGAAGACTAGTCCAACAAACATATCAATGAAATTTACCTACTTTTCGTGGGGAGACCACAGTTTTAATAACCTATCTATGATATACCACATGCACATTCACAACTCCACAAATGAAAAATCTGTCATAGATCTATGCTATACGACATGCACATCTAGAACTGACAAATCTGTCATAGATCTATGATATACCACATAGGCAACTAAAGGTTATAACCCTGTGATACATCTACAACTGATAACCCTATCATGGTGTCGCAGATCTATGATACACCTTTACAAGTCCTGTCATGGTGTCTCAGATCTACGATACACCTTTACAAGTCCTGTCATGGTGTCTCAGATCTATGATACACCTTTACAAGTCCTGTCATGGTGTCTCAGATCTATGATACACCTTTACAAGTCCTGTCATGTTGTCTCAGATCAACGATACACCTTTACAAGTCCTGTCATGGTGTCTCAGATCTATGATACACCTTTACAAGTCCTGTCATGGTGTCTCAGATCTATGATACACCTTTACAAGTCCTGTCATGGTGTCTCAGATCTACGATACACCTTTACAAGTCCTGTCATGGTGTCTCAGATCTACGATACACCTTTACAAGTCCTGTCATGGTGTCTCAGATCTATGATACACCTTTACAAGTCCTGTCATGGTGTCTCAGATCTACAATACACCTTTACAAGTCCTGTCATGTTGTCTCAGATCTACGATACACCTTTACAAGTCCTGTCATGGTGTCTCAGATCTACGATACATCTTTACAAGTCCTGTCATGGTGTCTCAGATCTATGATACACCTTTACAAGTCCTGTCATGGTGTCTCAGATCTACGATACACCTTTACAAGTCCTGTCATGGTGTCTCAGATCTACGATACACCTTTACAAGTCCTGTCATGGTGTCTCAGATCTACGATACACCTTTACAAGTCCTGTCATGGTGTCTCAGATCTACGATACACCTTTACAAGTCCTGTCATGGTGTCACAGATCTAGGATACACTTTTACAAGTCCTGTCATGGTGTCTCAGATCTACGATACACCTTTACAAGTCCTGTCATGGTGTCTCAGATCTACGATACACCTTTACAAGTCCTGTCATGGTGTCACAGATCTAGGATACACCTTTACAAGCCCTGTCATGGTGTCACAGATCTATAATACACCTTTACAAGTCCTGTCATGTTGTCTCAGATCTACGATACACCTTTACAAGTCCTGTAATGGTGTCTCAGATCTAAGATACACCTTTACAAGTCCTGTCATGGTGTCTCAGATCTACGATACACCTTTACAAGTCCTGTCATGATGTCTCAGATCTATGATACATCTTTACAAGTCCTATCATGTTGCCTCAGATCTAGGATACATCTTTACAAGTCCTATCATGTTGTCTCAGATCTACGATACACCTTTACAAGTCCTGTCATGGTGTCTCAGATCTACGATACACCTGTACATGTCATGTCATGGTGTCACAGATCTATGGTATACCACAAGCACACCCACAACTAATAACTCTATCATGGTGTCACAGATCTACAATACACCTTTACATGTCCTGTCATGGTGTCACAGATCTACAATACACCTTTACAAGTCCTGTCATGGTGTCACAGATCTACAATACACCTTTACATTTCCTGTCATGGTGTCACAGATCTATGGTATACCACAAGCACACCCACAACTAATAACTCTATCATGGTGTCACAGATCTACAATACACCTTTACAAGTCCTGTCATGGTGTCACAGATCTATAATACACCTTTACATGTCCTGTCATGGTGTCTCAAATCTATGATACACCTTTACAAGTCCTGTCATGGTGTCACAGATCTATAATACACCTTTACATGTCCTGTCATGGTGTCTCAGATCTATGATACACCTTTACAAGTCCTGTCATGGTGTCTCAGATCTAGGATACATCTTTACAAGTCGTATCATGTTGTCTCAGATCTACGATACACCTTTACAAGTCCTGTCATGGTGTCTCAGATCTACGATACACCTGTACATGTCCTGTCATGGTGTCACAGATCTATGGTATACCACAAGCACACCCACAACTAATAACTCTATCATGGTGTCACAGATCTACAATACACCTTTACAAGTCCTGTCATGGTGTCACAGATCTACAATACACCTTTACAAGTCCTGTCATGGTGTCACAGATCTACAATACACCTTTACAAGTCCTGTCATGGTGTCACAGATCTACAATACACCTTTACATGTCCTGTCATGGTGTCACAGATCTACAATACACCTTTACAAGTCCTGTCATGGTGTCACAGATCTATAATACACCTTTACATGTCCTGTCATGGTGTCTCAGATCTACGATACACCTTTACAAGTCCTGTCATGGTGTCTCAGATCTATGATACACCGCACAATGAAGATGCCTGTCAACAAGTCTACAGGTTGTGACTGGGTTTTCTCATTGGTTACATTTAACCCTGTCAACTACTCACCATCATGGCCAGAATTCAGCAGATGCTCCCCAAGGTCGCAGCCAAAAACCCTTTCTTTGACAATGCCTGACTGTTTCAGCTGATTGCGCGGAGGCCGGTGAGAAAAAAATGTGCGCAGAAATGATAACAGCTTGCCATGTTTCTTCATCACTTGAGAGACAAATATGTTATCTTTAAGGCAACTGAAAATACTGAGATATCTCTCACAAATAAAGTCATAAATCTGGTCATACCAATGAGATATATTCACAGAAATATCGAAGTATCACTTGAAATGCAGTTTTCTCCCCTTTCCATAACTTGTAAAACCACAATCAGAACTCGTAAATTACTGAACTATTCTAGGAGAGTTCCACAGCAGAATCATCTGCTTTAAGGATTTACTCTGAGAATATTCAACAGTCAGGATTCATTATGAGCAAGGAATCCCTCTGAGAAAAATCCCATTTGAAGAATATTAGCAGTAAAATTGACATTATGCTGTAAGTATATCTCATTATGCAGTGAGCATATCTCATGTTACGCTGTAACTATATCTTCATGTTATACTGTAAGTATACCTCAAGTTATGCTGTAACTATATCATGTTGCGCCGTAAGTATATCTCATTATGCTGTAAGTATATCTCATTAAACTATAAGTATTTCTCTTGCTATGGTGTAAATTTTACTATAAGTATTTCTCTTGCTATGGTGTAAATTTAGCTTATGTTATGCGTAACCTAGCATTTACTAATCAATTTAGTGACCCTTAGCCATGTGTTTTGATTAGGTTGTAGCTGTAATTTATACCGTATTGTGTTTGACGAAGTAGTTTTATTGTGTGGGCAGGAAATATTCACACAGATTCTGTTAAGCAGCTGTTCAAGATTGTAATGCATTAGTTGTGGCGTTAGCATTTGCTTGCATACACTGGGCCATTCACTCTGTGTAAGCCTCAGAATCCTCAAATCCAGGACAGCGGCTTTGGACAGCACTGTATGAGAATGATGCAGGTTCGAGCCCAGGGCTTATTCATGGCAATGGCTCAGGTGTGACTAGTGATTGTTAAGCTGGCACTGCCTGGGTTTTAAATAAGGGGCACCTGCAGTTCTTGAGGCTTACTGCCATAAGTTTAATGCTCTTTGTACATTACAGATTTTGTGTCTGCTTCAAAGGTGTTCGGCTTGGTATGTGTTAAAGCAGATTTACCAGTTATCGACCTACAATGCAAGTTATAGTTATGATACAATAAATCGACCTACAACGCAAGCCATAGTTATGATACAATAAATCAGATCGTTGACAAACATAAAGGTAGATCTTTGCCTGGAACCATCTAGTGTCTATATCCGGCAGGCCAAGTGTGTATCACATGGCGTTACATGAGGCTTTTCTTGTACACACGAGGATCAGTCTCATGGCTTAATTTTACACTTTGTCTAGCCTCTCCAGCTGATGTCTGCTAACTGTGTGGGGACCAAGCCCATAGTCAATCGCTGGAAGCCCCAAACTCTAATATACATCATGTTATGATGTGACTATTCCTCTTGTTATGCTAGTATACATGATGTGACTACACCTCATGCTATACTGTGAATACAACTCATCTTATACTATGAATAAACCTCATGTTATGCTGTGACTACACCTCATGTTATGCTAATACACCTCATGTTATGCTGTGAC
Source organism: Candidula unifasciata (assembly GCA_905116865.2). Taxonomy (NCBI): domain Eukaryota; kingdom Metazoa; phylum Mollusca; class Gastropoda; order Stylommatophora; family Geomitridae; genus Candidula; species Candidula unifasciata. The sequence continues at coordinate 100,828 of CAJHNH020000531.1, read as the reverse complement.
TACACCTCACATTGTGCTAATATACCTCACGTTAAGCTAGTATACCTAACATTATGCTAATACACCTCATGTTATGCTAATACACCTCATGTTATGCTAATACACCTCATGTTATGCTGTGACTACACCTCATGCTATACCGTGAATATAACTTATGCTAATATAACTTATGTTATGCTAATATAACTTATGTTATGCTAATATACCTCTCGTTATGCTAAGAGCCTCATGCTATACTGTGACTACACCTCATGTTATACTATGAATAAACCTCATGTTATGCTGTGACTACACTTAATGTTATGCTAATACACCTCATGTTATGCTGTGACTACACCTCATGTTATACTAATACACCTCATGTTATGCTGTGACTACACCTCATGTTATGCTAATACACCTCATGTTATGCTGTAAGTAAATCTTATATCATGCTGGTAGTAGAGATATTTGCAGACAATCAAAGTGCAATACTTTAAACAACAACAAAACCAGTAGTTGCCTTCTGGTGCATAGTTAGGGCATACAATGTGACAAAACCAGTAGTTGCCTTCTGGTGCATAGTTAGGGCATACAATGTGACACCTAGATTTGTTAAGGTCAATAAGCACTCAAAGGGTGATGTGGTCAACATGCTGCCGGCCACCTTTGCTTCCCAGCACAAGACAGGGGACCTACTTTAAGCTGGGTTGACCTAGGAGCCAGTCAATTTGCTCACATTATGTACCTGTAAAATATGTCCCACCTGGTCTTCTTTTCACTATTTCCAGCCACCACAATGGACATCTGTGTTTTAAAATTGAAGCCACACATGGTGCTGACATCCCCCCTCCCCCACCTGTAGCGAACCGCAGGCAACCCACAAGTACTGTGTAAATGATTGGAGGTGCTTTTGCAGCCAGTCTCCTTTACATTCTGCAACCAGTAAATCTCATGTCATGTAGTATCTCTCACGTCATGCATCTGGTATTTGTCATGTCATGCAGCTGGTATCTGTCATGTCATGTAGCTAGTATCTGTGACATCATGCAGCTGGTATCTGTCATGTCATGTAGCTAGTATCTGTGACATCATGCAGCTGGTATCTGTCATGTCATGTAGCTAGTATCTGTGACATCATGCAGCTGGTATCTGTCATGTCATGTAGCTAGTATCTGTGACATCATGCAGCTGGTATCTGTCATGTCATGTAGCTGGTATCTGTGACATCATGCAGCTGGTATCTGTCATGTCATGTAGCTGGTATCTGTCATGTCATGCACCTGGTATCTGTCATGTCATGTAGCTAGTATCTGTGACATCATGCAGCTGGTATCTGTCATGTCATGTAGCTAGTATCTGTGACATCATGCAGCTGGTATCTGTCATGTCATGTAGCTAGTATCTGTGACATCATGCAGCTGGTATCTGTCATGTCATGTAGCTAGTATCTGTGACATCATGCAGCTGGTATCTGTCATGTCATGTAGCTAGTATCTGTGACATCATGCACCTGGTATCTGTCATGTCATGTAGCTGGTATCTCTCACGTCATGCACCTGGTATCTGTCATGTCATGTAGCTGGTATCTCTCACGTCATGCATCTGGTATCTGTCATGTCATGCAGCTGGTATCTGTCATGTCATGTAGCTAGTATCTGTGACATCATGCAGCTGGTATCTGTCATGTCATGTAGCTGGTATCTGTCATGTCATGCACCTGGTATCTGTCATGTCATGTAGCTGGTATCTCTCACGTCATGCACCTGGTATCTGTCATGTCATGTAGCTGGTATCTCTCACGTCATGCATCTGGTATCTGTCATGTCATGCAGCTGGTATCTGTCATGGCATGTAGCTAGTATCTGTGACATCATGCAGCTGGTATCTGTCATGTCATGTAGCTAGTATCTGTGACATCATGCAGCTGGTATCTGTCATGTCATGTAGCTAGTATCTGTGACATCATGCAGCTGATATCTGTCATGTCATGTAGCTAGTATCTGTGACATCATGCAGCTGGTATCTGTCATGTCATGTAGCTAGTATCTGTGACATCATGCAGCTGGTATCTGTCATGTCATGTCATGTAGCTAGTATCTGTGACATCATGCAGCTGGTATCTGTCATGTCATGTAGCTAGTATCTGTGACATCATGCAGCTGGTATCTGTCATGTCATGTAGCTAGTATCTGTGACATCATGCAGCTGGTATCTGTCATGTCATGTAGCTAGTATCTGTGACATCATGCAGCTGGTATCTGTCATGTCATGTAGCTAGTATCTGTGACATCATGCAGCTGGTATCTGTCATGTCATGTAGCTAGTATCTGTGACATCATGCAGCTGGTATCTGTCATGTCATGTAGCTAGTATCTGTGACATCATGCAGCTGGTATCTGTCATGTCATGTAGCTAGTATCTGTGACATCATGCAGCTGGTATCTGTCATGTCATGTAGCTAGCCTCTAAAACCTCATTGACTACCACCAAAACCCCCTTCACAGAGAGGCGACTGCCACCAAAACCCCCTTCACAGAGAGACGTTTGCCACTAAAACCTCAATGACTGCCACTAAAACCTCAGTGACTGCAACTAAAACCTCAATGACTGCCACTAAAACCTCAATGACTGCCACTAAAACCTCACTGACTGCAACTAAAACCTCAATGAATGCCACTAAAACCTCAATGACTGCCACTAAAACCTCAATTACTGCCACTAAAACCTCACTGACTGCAACTAAAACCTCAATGACTGCCACTAAAACCTCAATGACTGCCACTAAAACCTAAAAGAAATATTAATGCTCCTAAAACCTCATTGACTGCGACTAAAACCTCAATGACTGCCACTAAAACCTCAATGACTGCAACTAAAACCTCAATGACTGCCACTAAAACCTCAATGACTGCCACTAAAACCTCAATGACTGCAACTAAAACCTCAATGACTGCCACTAAAACCTCACTGACTGCAACTAAAACCTCAATGACTGCCACTAAAACCTAAAAGAAATATTAATGCCCCTAAAACCTCATTGACTGCAACTAAAACCTCAATGACTGCCACTAAAACCTCAATGACTGCCACTAAAACCTCAATGACTGCCACTAAAACCTCACTGACTGCAACTAAAACCTCAATGACTGCCACTAAAACCTCAATGACTGCCACTAAAACCTCACTGACTGCAACTAAAACCTCAATGAATGCCACTAAAACCTCAATGACTGCCACTAAAACCTCAATTACTGCCACTAAAACCTCACTGACTGCAACTAAAACCTCAATGACTGCCACTAAAACCTCAATGACTGCCACTAAAACCTAAAAGAAATATTAATGCTCCTAAAACCTCATTGACTGCGACTAAAACCTCAATGACTGCCACTAAAACCTCAATGACTGCAACTAAAACCTCAATGACTGCCACTAAAACCTCAATGACTGCCACTAAAACCTCAATGACTGCAACTAAAACCTCAATGACTGCCACTAAAACCTCACTGACTGCAACTAAAACCTCAATGACTGCCACTAAAACCTAAAAGAAATATTAATGCCCCTAAAACCTCATTGACTGCGACTAAAACCTCAATGACTGCCACTAAAACCTCAATGACTGCAACTAAAACCTCAATGACTGCCACTAAAACCTCAATGACTGCCACTAAAACCTCAATGACTGCCACTAAAACCTCAGTGACTGCAACTAAAACCTCAATGACTGCCACTAAAACCTCACTGACTGCAACTAAAACCTCAATGAATGCCACTAAAACCTCAATGACTGCCACTAAAACCTCAATGACTGCCACTCAAACCTCACTGACTGCAACTAAAACTTCAATGACTGCCACTAAAACCTCACTGACTGCAACTAAAACCTCAATGACTGCCACTAAAACCTAAAAGAAATATTAATGCCCCTAAAACCTCATTGACTGCGACTAAAACCTCAATGACTGCCACTAAAACCTAAGAGAAATATTATAGTCACTAAACCTTCACAGAAAAAGTGATCGTCACTAAAACCTCTTGCACATGTTTGCTTATCAAATATCAAAGTAAACTTGGGGGAAAAAACAAGGGATAACTGTTAAATGTGCAGGATGTGAAGAAGAAAATGAAGACAGCATGCTAGCAGACAAACAAACAAACATATAGAAAACACCACTGACTGGCTGGGGAAGACTGAGCACTGGAAGAGGACAGTGACAAATGTCCAGCTAAAGAAGAAGTTGTTGAAGCAGAATGTCGGGATGATGAGGGCGATGGTGTTGAAGATGATGATGGTGTTGCAGTAATGGTGGCTGATAGCTCCTCTAAAATCTCACAAGGTCTGCGTGAAGCCGAAGCTGTGGCAACCGGCTCTGGGATCAGAGTTGCCATGGAGGTTGGAATTTTGTCTCCAATAATCTCCACACATTCAGCAGGAAAAAATCCCACCTGAGGATGGCAAACACAAATTAGAAAAATTCTGAGCAGAAATTACCCAATACAGCATAAACAGCAAGAAACACTTGTTGACAAACAGAATACTGACATGCCAACAGGCAAACAGTCTGCAGCCTTGTCTGTCCCCTTGTCTTCAATATGGCATTTATCTGTTGCCTAATCCTTTCCCCACAAAGTTTGTCGGTTGTCAAAAAGTCGTCCAGCTGGCTTCTTTAAGCAATATAGATACAAATATTTGACTGGGTCTCATTTTCCTGAGCAGTGAATATTTTCCATCTTGAAGGACTCCCTGATTCATGTGAGTATCAATCCTTGGCATTCTTGATATTCTTCTTTGACAGCCCTTTTCCACTGACATTATCACATGCATACAGCAGCACACAGCCTATATGGCACATTTAAACCCTCACATGCATACAGCAGCACACAGCCTATATGGCACATTTAAACCCTCACATGCATACAGCAGCACACAGCCTATATGGCACATTTAAACCCTCACATGCATACAGCAGCACACAGCCTATATGGCACATTTAAACCCTCACATGCATACAGAAGCACACAGCCTATATGGCACATTTAAACCCCCACATGCACACAGCAGCACACAGCCTATATGGAACATTTAAACCCTCACATGCACACAGCAGCACACAGCCTATAGCACATTTAAACCCTCACATGCATACAGCAGCACACATCCTATATGGCACATTTAAACCCTCACATGCATACAGAAGCACACAGCCTATATGGCACATTTAAACCCTCACATGCATACAGCAGCACACAGCCTATATGGCACATTTAAACCCTCACATGCATACAGAAGCACACAGCCTATATGGCACATTTAAACCCCCACATGCACACAGCAGCACACAGCCTATATGGAACATTAAAACCCTCACATGCACACAGCAGCACACAGCCTATATGGCACATTTAAACCCTCACATGCATACAGCAGCACACATCCTATATGGCACATTTAAACCCTCACATGCATACAGAAGCACACATCCTATATGGCACATTTAAACCCTCACATGCATACAGCAGCACACAGCCTATATGGCACATTTAAACCCTCACATGCATACAGCAGCACACAGCCTATATGGCACATTTAAACCCCCACATGCACATAGCAGCACACAGCCTATATGGCACATTTAAACCCTCACATGCATACAGCAGCACACAGCCCATATGGCACATTTAAACCCTCACATGCATACAGAAGCACACAGCCTATATGGCACATTTAAACCCTCACATGCATACAGCAGCACACAGCCTATATGGCACATTTAAACCCTCACATGCATACAGAAGCACACAGCCTATATGGCACATTTAAACCCCCACATGCACACAGCAGCACACAGCCTATATGGAACATTTAAACCCTCACATGCACACAGCAGCACACAGCCTATATGGCACATTTAAACCCTCACATGCATACAGAGGCACACAGCCTATATGGCACATTTAAACCCTCACATGCATACAGAAGCACACATCCTATATGGCACATTTAAACCCTCACATGCATACAGCAGCACACAGCCTATATGGCACATTTAAACCCTCACATGCATACAGCAGCACACAGCCTATATGGCACATTTAAACCCCCACATGCACATAGCAGCACACAGCCTATATGGCACATTTAAACCCCCACATGCATACAGCAGCACACAGCCTATATGGCACATTTAAACCCTCACATGCATACAGCAGCACACAGCCTATATGGCACATTTTAATGCATACCCAGCACACACATGCACACAGCAGCACACAGCCTATATGGCACATTTAAAACCCCCACATGCATACAGCCATGGCACATTTAAACCTCACATGCATACAGAAGCACACAGCCTATATGGCACATTTAAACCCCCACATGCATACAGCAGCACACAGCCTATATTTAAAAACCCTCACTTGCATACAGAAACCCCCACATGCATTTAAACCCTCACTTGCATAGCAGCACACAGCCTATATGGCACATTTAAACCCTCACATGCACACAGCAGCACACAGCCTATATGGCACATTTAACACCCTATATGGCACATGCATACAGCAGCATGCACAGCCTATATGGCACATTTAAACCCTCACATGCACACAGCAGCACACAGCCTATATGGCACATTTAAACCCTCACATACAGCAGCACAAAGCATATATGGCACATTTAAACCCTCACATGCACAGCACACATATATGGCACATTTAAACCCCCACACAGCAGCAGCATATATGGCACAGCTAAACCCTCACAGCCTAGCAGCACACAGCATATATGGCACATTTAAACCCTCACATGCATACAGCAGCACACAGCCTATATGGCACATTTAAACCCTCACATGCAGCACAGCAGCTGCACATAACCCTCACATGCATACAGCAGCACACAGCCTATATGGAACATTTAAACCCTCACATGCACACAGCAGCACAAAGCATATATGGCACATTTAAACCCTCACATGCACATAGCAGCACACAGCCTATATGGCACATTTAAACCCTCACATGCACATAGCAGCACACAGCCTATATGGCACATTCAAATCCTCACATGCACACAGCAGCACACAGCCTATATGGCACATTTAAACCCTCACATGCATACAGAAGCACACAGCCTATATGGCACATTTAAACCCCCACATGCATACAGCAGCACACAGCCTATATGGCATATTTAAACCCTCACATGCACACAGCCTATATTGCACATTTAAACCCTCATATGCACACAGCAGCACACAGCCTATATGGCACATTTAAACCCTCATATGCACATAGCAGTACACAGCCTATATTGTACATTTAAACCCTCACATGCACATAGCAGTACACAGCCTATATTGTACATTTAAACCCTCACATGCACACAGCAGCACACAGCCTATATGGCACATTTAAACCCTCACATGCACACAGCCTATATTGCACATTTAAACCCTCATACACATACATTTGATTTGAAAAACAAAAGGCCAATAAACGTTTCGGCTATACTGCTTAAAATCAGTCTAGAATTATGCTACAAGAAATGAAACACTAATCTAAATATACTCTACACATCAGCAAATGTTTGTGTGTACTACTTGTCAGCAAATGTTTATGTTTTATACGTTAGCAAATGTTTATATGTACTATACTTCAGGAAATGTTTGTGTACTATACTTCAGGAAATGTTTGTGTGTACTATACTTCAGGAAATGTTTGTGTGTACTATACTTCAGCAAATGCTTGTGTGTACCATACTTCAGGAAATGTTTGTGTGTAATACTTCAGGAAATGTTTGTGTGTACTATACTTCAGGAAATGTTTGTGTGTACTATACTTCAGGAAATGTTTGTGCGTACTATACATCAGCAAATGTTTGTGTTTACTATACTTCAGGAAATGTTTGTGTGTACTACTTGTCAGCAAACGTTTGTGTGTACTATACTTCAGAAAATGTTTGTGTGTACTACTTGTCAGCAAATGTTTATATGCTTTATACGTTAGCAAATGTTTATGTGTACTACATATCAGCAAAGGGAGTTGCTGTGGCGTAGCAGCTAGACACTCGCGTGCGGATCGGAAGGTCGCAGGTTCGCTCCATGACGGAGCTGGACTTTTTTCAAAAATGGCCTTGACTCCCAGGTTGACCCAGCCTTAAGTGGGTACCAGGTGCAGTCATGGGATGTAAAGGCAGCCAGTGTGATGCTGACCACATTACCCATCTTGTATCGATTGGCCTATACAAATTTAGGTCTAGCCCTATATGCCGTATACGCCTAAAGGTTTGGAAAAGGGACCTTTACTTTACTTACACATCAGCAAATGTGATGTTCTCTAAACATCTGCAGATGTTTATGTATTATACACGTCAACATATGTGAAATGTTCTACATTTATGTGTTCTACACGTTAAAAAAAATGTGATGTGTTCTACAAGTCAGCAAACTGTGTGTGCTTTATTTGTCAGCAAATGTTTATGAGCTCTACACGTACATTCAGATATCTATCACTGTGCCATACACAGAGGATGGACAGACAATTATCATGAGAAAAAGAGTCAGTTCACCTCAAAGCCCCTCTTTCCTCTCCACCAGATGGTGTCTTCAGCTGATGGCATGTCTATTACAGAGATCATGTCTCCAACCTTCAATGAAATGTATCAAACTGACTATTATTCAACATCAGTCACAGACATTATTATAAAACATAATTATATAAATATACCATTTTACAACATCACTAATCAAAACATATGATTATACAGCATCATCATTCATAATATTCACACATTAAAATTGTAAACATTCTTCAACATAAATATTTCATTGTAAACATTCTTCAACATAAATATTTCATTGGAAACTACTTCTTCCTGTTCACCAGCTGCAAACCCCTGTGGAAAGTTCTGGTTGTTCATCCACCTCTGAACTGTAGACTTGATCCAGAACTTGAGTGTTGCGTGCACATCAGTTTTATAGACCAGACTTACCTGTATGCAGACTGTTGGTTCCTTGCCTCTCAGGCAGGTGCACTGCAACTTTGAAGGAAACACCCAATTATGACATGCTTGTTGGGGAGCCAGTGGGTCTATTCTTGTTTTCCCAACAACAGGGATCAAGAACCAACACAGGGATCAAGAACCAACACAGGGATCAAGAACCAACAACAGGGATCAAGAACCAACAACAGGGATCAAGAACCAACACAGGGATCAAGAACCAACACAGGGATCAAGAACCAACACAGGGATCAAGAACCAACAACAGGGATCAAGAACCAACACAGGGATCAAGAACCAACACAGGGATCAAGAACCAACACAGGGATCAAGAACCAACAACAGGGATCAAGAACCAACACAGGGATCAAGAACCAACACAGGGATCAAGAACCAACACAGGGATCAAGAACCAACACAGGGATCAAGAACCAACACAGGGATCAAGAACCAACACAGGGATCAAGAACCAACAACAGGGATCAAGAACCAACACAGGGATCAAGAACCAACACAGGGATCAAGAACCAACACAGGGATCAAGAACCAACACAGGGATCAAGAACCAACACAGGGATCAAGAACCAACACAGGGATCAAGAACCAACACAGGGATCAAGAACCAACACAGGGATCAAGAACCAACACAGGGATCAAGAACCAACACAGGGAAATTGGAAAGATAATTTTACATTATTAATGATGATGTAACATAACCATACACAGCATAAACTGATCAAATACATCAGTGCAGAACACCATCAACTAATGACATCTATACCAAAGAACAGAAAATCCAAGTGTCTGTCAACCAATAAGTCTGCCCAAACACTGACCAGCAAAAGAGTTCAAATTTGCAGATGCCGTACTGGCTATGTCAAGGTTAACAGTGCTATTTGTGGTGATGATTTTATGCATTTCTTTTAATTAATGCCTTAATCACTAAAAATTAACATTCGCTGGAGTTTAGAGCAAATAAGTATCTACAACGAGTATCTTACATCCCTTGAAAAAATTAGTTTGACAAAACTTATATTTCACTGTTACATCCCTTCCAACTTAAAGTCTTCCATTTTCTGTTATATCAGAGGCAAGAAACCAAATGTCTGCATACAAAACAGACAGATCTGTTAAACAGATGTCCATGCAAAGTTCAAGTTCCGGAACAAAACCAAAGTCTACAGGTGAACAAACAACCAGAATGTTGCACCTATATGACAGACAATCCATGTGTCCATTTACCGGACTGTTAATTACTGGTGTTACTATTTATAGTCAGTCTTGTGATTCCATAGTGTAGTAGTTATTCTGTCTGCCTAATTTACAAAAGGTCAGGGATTCAAGTTTTTATTTAAAGTTCTATTTTTTTTTTTTAATTTGTATTTTTTAGTTTCTGTTTTCAACACACACACAAATAATAATAACAGGGTAACTATGATTAATTATGATTAAAGTGGTAGCTGCGATAGTGTACTGGTTTCTCTAATTGTGGGCTCTACCATCACAGGGGAGGTGCTGGGGCAGTTGAGGTGGTTTTAATTTGGCTGATCACATTTTAGGGGCAGTGGATTTGCCAGGTAGTGATTAAAGGAAAGGACAGATTCTCAGTGCACTTAGGGGCAATGGATTTGCCAGGTAGTGATTAAAGGAAAGGAAAGATTCTCAATGCACTTAGGGGCAATGGATTTGCCAGGTAGTGATTAAAGGAAAGGAAAGATTCTCAGTGCACTTGGGGGCAGTGGATTTGCCAGGTAGTGATTAAAGGAAAGGACAGATTCTCAGTGCACTTAGGGGCAGTGGATTTGCCAGGTAGTGATTAAAGGAAAGGACAGATTCTCAGTGCACTTAGGGGCAGTGGATTTGCCAGGTAGTGATTAAAGGAAAGGACAGATTCTCAGTGCACTTAGGGGCAATGATTAAATACATGACAGTGGTGGAGACAAAGATGTAGTGAAGGACAGGAGATTAAACCTGAGCAATTTCCCACAATTAAATATAAGGTATAGTTAGACCCGTTTTCAAAACATTTGCTGAAAAATAGTGAGGAAGCCTGTGACAGTTTAGAACCATTTCCAAATGAAGGCAAATCTGTCCCAGAACTCAGATATGCAGAATTAGACCATTTAGAAGTTGCCAATAGTCCAAACTGTAACTAGGTAAAAAAAAAGAAGGTGGGCGGAGAGGGGGGGGGGGGGGGGGAGGGGGGTTCTATTTGTAGGCGCTACCGCCCCCTTTGTCAGATTTAAGAGTAGTTATGCCCAGGGGCATAAAAGCCTAAGATGCAGTTAGGGTTAATGACTAAACATACGGTAGTGGTGGAAACAAAGATGAAGCAAAGGGCAGGAAAATAAAATTTTCTTTCACTATCCGGACAATTAAATCTAGTCATTATTATATTACATGTTTACAGAACATCATTAATTAATCAATAATTAGTGAACATAATTTATTTATCACACTATTACACAACTTCCGATTCAAAATGGCATATCGCTGATTGATTGCTGATATTCTGAGGGGTTATTTGTTTCTGCTGACGTTCTGAAAAGTTATTTGTTTCTAGTCAGAGTTTGCTAACATAAATTTCCCATTTCTGGACCATGAGTCTAAAGGTTCCATCACCAAGCTTCTGAACTGAGTGCTTGATGCAACACTGTGAGCTGCGCATTTCATGTGGGGTGTTTTTACTGTTGTGCCCGCAACAGCTTTTCGTTGTAAATTGCACTGAAAATGACGGGTGGCCAATTACGTTCAGATTGGTATGTACTTATATAGAACTGCATATACAATGCCAACTTTCGTAACTAACTACTCGCATCTTCTCTGGACTGCAATCTAGTTATCAGACTTTTGGTGTTGGCACATCTGACAGCTGCCTTATGCCTTTACTATGCTGTGCGAACTTCATTTTTTCCATTAGTTTTCAAATGGGATAGTGAAGAACAGAGAAATGCAGTAGTTATGGGGCAACCAATCTGCAGTGAAGTTGGAATCTCGACTAACAAAATGACTACAGATAGGAGCTTCACATGAAAACCTCACAAGTGTGAGAAATGACAAAACCATGCCATGTCTTGTAACCTGTCAATATTGTCGTTAAGAATGTGGAGCACATGACATCATGGTGCACATGAACATGGTGATGTCATAACAACAGCTTTTTCTACTGGCGTTATCTATGCTGAGTACGGCTCTCATTGGTCTGCTTCTAGTGCTACTATCTTTGATGCCCCCCTGATAAGGGCTGTGCTAGCATCTTCAGTTGCATTTTATCTTCTTGCTCGTTTCCTGCTCTGTTGCTGTCAGAAGGTGTCTTAGGTCTGCTTTCATTGGGACTGCTGTAGCATGCTGTAGGTGTCTTAGGTCTGCTTTCATTGGGACTGCTATAGCATGCTGTAGGTGTCTTAGGTCTGCTTTCATTGGGACTGCTATAGCATGCTGTAGGTGTCTTAGGTCTGCTTTCATTGGGACTGCTATAGCATGCTGTAGGTGTCTTAGGTCTGCTTTCATTGGGACTGCTGTAGCATGCTGTAGGTGTCTTAGGTCTGCTTTCATTGGGACTGCTGTAGCATGCTGTAGGTGTCTTAGGTCTGCTTTCATTGGGACTGCTGTAGCATGCTGTAGGTGTCTTAGGTCTGCTTTCATTGGGACTGCTGTAGCTTGAGGTAGGTGTCTTAGGTCTGCTTTCATTGGGACTGCTATAGCATGCTGTAGGTGTCTTAGGTCTGCTTTCATTGAGACTGCTGTAGCATGCTGTAGGTGTCTTAGGTCTGCTTTCATTGAGACTGCTATAGCATGCTGTAGGTGTCTTAGGTCTGCTTTCATTGGGACTGCTGTAGCTTGAGGTAGGTGTCTTAGGTCTGCTTTCATTGGGACTGCTATAGCATGCTGTAGGTGTCTTAGGTCTGCTTTCATTGGGACTGCTGTAGCTTGAGGTAGGTGTCTTAGGTCTGCTTTCATTGGGACTGCTATAGCATGCTGTAGGTGTCTTAGGTCTGCTTTCATTGAGACTGCTGTAGCATGCTGTAGGTGTCTTAGGTCTGCTTTCATTGAGACTGCTATAGCATGCTGTAGGTGTCTTAGGTCTGCTTTCATTGGGACTGCTGTAGCATGCTGTAGGTGTCTTAGGTCTGCTTTCATTGGGACTGCTGTAGCATGCTGTAGGTGTCTTAGGTCTGCTTTCATTGGGACTGCTATAGCATGCTGTAGGTGTCTTAGGTCTGCTTTCATTGGGACTGCTGTAGCTTGAGGTAGGTGTCTTAGGTCTGCTTAGGCTTCTTTCACCTCTATTTCTCAGTCACTGGCTTGGTATGATGTATCCAGTGCGCTCTGGATTTTTTATCATTTTTCATCTAAGGTTTATTGCTCGTCTTCAATTTTCTTCATCGTGGCGTTGCACTTTTTGAATTCTTTCAAGTTTTTCTGTGCTTCTCTGATCAAAGCCTGCAGCTCTTTCAGTTCTGCAATCTTCTTGTCCACATCGTCAGCAGCAGTGGCTTTTTCCACTGCTTTTACCGTCTCTGTAGCCTGCGACATGTGCTGCTGCTTCTGTTTCTGAGACCCTTTACCTTTTTTACTATCTCTGTGTTCAGTAGCCTGTGCTGCATCTCCCTGGGTTCAACTTCTGTGTCCTTATCTCCCATGTTTGCTTTCTGGATGGGTTGTGTATTGCGTAGCTGTTTCTTCAGTTCCTTGATCTCTGTTTGGAGTTTTCTTTCGACAGCTGACAGACCTCGGACTGCCTCACTTTTCCTTCTTGCTACATTTACAAGGGAAATGGTCGACTGTCGCCATTTGATTGTCTTTTTGAATTCCCAGATGTATGAGCAACTGAGGTACCTTGCTCTGCTAGGTTCAGCTTACTTAAATTCTTGTCTCTCTTTGCTAGGCTGCATTCATTGTAGGTCTGGGCACCGGCGCAATATCTGTGAATTTCCAACTTGCTGTGGCAACTGCTTATGGTGTGGACAAAAAAGAGCACTGATGTACATTTGGGATGTAGTGCTCTCTCTTCAACATCTTTTTCCCATAGGACACAGAGCTTGGAACATCATTGCCTTCTGATGTGACTTCTATCACTGTTGTAGCTTTTGCTGATCCTGCCCTTTTGATCATCAGGACTGGATTTTCCTTCTCTAGCTGTTGTTTGATCTGGTCATTGCTGATCTCTGTGTTTATCTGCTTCACCACCCAACATCTCAGCTGCTGAAACATGCTCGCCTCCACAGTCACCTCATGCAGTAGCTGGAGTTCTGGTTTCTTTTTTGCCAGATGTCATTTAGTAGTCTGCTCGTTTTCTCATTTCTGCTGAGGGTCACCACCATGCCGTCCTTATCTTGCGGTACTGTGTGACGCATCGTTTCCCCAGCAGCACTTCAATCATGTTGATGATCATCATGGCTGACAGGGTTATCATTTTAGCCTGTCCTTCATGGTTTGAGTGAGCTTGATTGCTGCTGGGAAAGTGTTGACCTCTACTGGATGCTCCTCTTCATTGTGTGCATCCTGCCTGCCCCCTCGGGTGAGGTGGCCTCTTTCTCTGCTGTCTTCTTACTGGCACCCTCTGCTGTAAATATCGTACTAGTTTCCCTGCTGCTGGACGCCATGTGCTGCTTGGCCGAGATCATTTCTTTGTTGTCTGCTATCAGCTCATGTATCTCTTTTAAACTGGCTCTGATTTTTCCCCACAAGAAAAGTCACTTCCACAACTTTGAGAAAAATACAGAGGAGATAATAATGATTGCAAAAGTATATGATACATACAGTTATCTCTTTGGGCAAGTACTGTTGCTTAGGTTTAAAAAATATCAATTTCATAAAAATTTTCAATAAATCAATAAGTACAACACTGGTAAGTTCAGTAAAATATGAACACTCAATCTATTTTTTAAACAAAAAACAAGTACTGAATCTGACAGAAGACATAATATTGTGTGTAAAAATGAACTTTTCCCAAAAATTGATGATGTGATTTGATTGTTTTGGAAATCATTTCCCGTGTTCAGTGATGCAAGCAGATTACTTTAATAGACTATCCCACATCTAATGAAATCATGTGTTTATCTAACTCACAAAAGACTGACCACTCTTAGCGTGAAACACCGGGGAACTGAGTTACAATGATGTAAAAAAAAGATTAAGACAGTACATGATGTGTCCAATTCACTATTGAAAGGGTGCCTTGCAATTTTATGTTTTGCAAAGTTTGCATCACTCCATTAACTGAACACAAGGTCACTGTACTGCATCACTTTATTAACTGAACTCAGTGTCTATTTTGTTCATTTACTGCAAATAAGGCAAAATAAAAACTAGAGGCTGTTGACAATATCACTGTTTTCAACAAGGATATGATTTTAACAGGTTGCATGCCAAATTTCAACAAAATTAAACAGAAACAGAACGGTTACTGAGTTACAGATCTTTACATTTGGGCATGACTTTTGGAGCGGACTATACAAATGACATAATCGCTTTTTTTTACACTCTGGGGACTTTAACACCTTCCGGACTGAATTGCCAACACAGTTTCATTTAAACTCTTAGGGGATTAAACTGCCCTCACAGTTTTATCTCTAGCCCCCTAGTTATGGCCCCTGCTACTCCACAGGGGGTATTTATTCCCCCAGCCAAAACGTGTAGGCATTCTGCTGAGGAAACCATCGACCCAGCTGCTTCGAGATACCAGCTAAGTGATTGTGTGTAGTATTGTTTGATTTGTATGTGCTGATGAAGGCTCCATAGCCGTAACGTTCACGTATTGTATTTGTTATATTGTGAAGCTTGCTAATTTACTTTTCTAGATCCTTTTCTATATAAATGACAGTATGGTACCTGTAGTGTAATCTCATCAGCAGCTTGCGCATTGTATCTTTTGATGACATGTGCTGCTGCAATAGCTGGCGTGTTGATTCCAGAATCATCTGTTGCCAATAGTCTGTGGCCTCGATTATCCATCTAGGCAATCAATACCCAAGTGTTAAGTGAATATGGGTCAACATGATACTAGAAAGACCACAAAGACAACAATAATAATGGCAAGTATAACATCAAACATATTCTAAATTTGTTTATTCTTGTCTAAATGTCCACATTCACACAAGCACCATCTATCTGAATCTTTTCTGATCCAAATGTCCACGTTCACACAAGCACCATCTATCTGAATCTTTTCTGGTCCAAATGTCCACATTCACACAAGCACCATCTATCTGAATCTTTTCTGATCCAAATGTCCACGTTCACACAAGCACCATCTATCTGAATCTTTTCTGGTCCAAATGTCCACATTCACACAAGCACCATCTATCTGAATCTTTTCTGGTCCAAATGTCCACATTCACACAAGCACCATCTATCTCAATCTTTTCTGGTCCAAATGTCCACGTTCACACAAGCACCATCTATCTCAATCTTTTCTGGTCCAAATGTCCACGTTCACACAAGCACCATCTATCTCAATCTTTTCTGGTCCAAATGTCCACGTTCACACAAGCACCATCTATCTCAATCTTTTCTGGTCCAAATGTCCACGTTCACACAAGCACCATCTATCTCAATCTTTTCTGGTCCAAATGTCCATGTTCATAAAGGGAACATTCTATTCTAGTCTGTTCTTGTCTAAATGTGCGTGTCCACAAAAGGTGTCTACTATCTTTGTTTTTGTCTAAATATGCATGTTCACATAGGGCACTTTCTATCCTAGTTTGTATGGTGACTGGGCTATTAGAATGTGTGCTAATTAGGCTTTTAAAATGTGTGGTAACTGAGCTATCATAATATGTGCCAACTGAGCTATCAGAATGTGTACTAACTGGACTATCAGAATGTGTGCTTACTGGACTATTAGAATGTGTGCTTACTGGACTATAAGAATGCGTGCTAACTGAGCTTTCAGAATGTCTACTTAATGGACTACTAGAATGTGTGCTAAATGGACTATTAGAATGTGTGCTTACTGGACTATTAGAATGTCTGCTAACTGGACTATTAAAATGTCTGCTAACTGGACTATCAGAATGCGGGCTAACTGGACTATTAGAATGCGTGCTAACTGAGCTTTCAGAATGTCTACTTAATGGACTATCAGAATGTGTGCTAACTGGACTTTCAGAATGCGTGCTAACTGGACTATTAGAATGTCTGCTAACTGGACTATTAGAATGTCTGCTAACTGGACTATTAAAATGTCTGCTAACTGGACTATCAGAATGCTTGCTAACTGGACTATAAGAATGCGTGCTAACTGGACTACTAGAATGTGTGCTAACTGGACTATCAGAATGTGTGCTAACTGGACTATCAGAATGTGTGCTAACTGGACTATCAGAATGTGTGCTAACTGGACTATCAGAATGTGTGCTAACTGGACTATCAGAATGCGTGCTAACTGGACTATCAGAATGTGTGCTAACTGGACTATCAGAATACATGCTAACTGGACTATCAGAATGTGTGCTAACTGGACTATCAGAATGTGTGCTAACTGGACTATCAGAATGCGTGCTAACTGGACTATCAGAATGTGTGCTAACTGGACTACTAGAATGTGTGCTAACTGGACTACTAGAATGTGTGCTAACTGGACTACTAGAATGTGTGCTAACTGGACTACTAGAATGTGTGCTAACTGGACTACTAGAATGTGTGCTAACTGGACTACTAGAATGTGTGCTAACTGGACTTTCAGAATGCGTGCTAACTGGACTATTAGAATGTCTGCTAACTGGACTATTAGAATGTCTGCTAACTGGACTATTAAAATGTCTGCTAACTGGACTATCAGAATGCTTGCTAACTGGATTATAAGAATGTGTGCTAACTGGACTACTAGAATGTGTGCTAACTGGACTATCAGAATGTGTGCTAACTGGACTATCAGAATGTGTGCTAACAGGACTATCAGAATGTGTGCTAACTGGACTATCAGAATGTGTGCTAACTGGACTATCAGAATGCGTGCTAACTGGACTATCAGAATGTGTGCTAACTGGACTATCAGAATGCATGCTAACTGGACTATCAGAATGTGTGCTAACTGGACTATTAGAATGCGTGCTAACTGGACTATCAGAATGTCTGCTAACTGGACTACTAGAATGTCTGCTAACTGGACTATCAGAATGCATGCTAACTGGACTACTAGAATGTGTGCTAACTGGACTATCAGAATGTGTGCTAACTGGACTACTAGAATGTGTGCTAACTGGACTATCAGAATGTGTGCTAACTGGACTACTAGAATGTGTGCTAACTGGACTATCAGAATGCATGCTAACTGGACTACTAGAATGTGTGCTAACTGGACTATCAGAATGTGTGCTAACTGGACTACTAGAATGTGTGCTAACTGGACTATCAGAATGTGTGCTAACTGTACTACTAGAATGTGTGCTAACTGTACTACTAGAATGTGTGCTAACTGTACTACTAGAATGTGTGCTAACTGGACTATCAGAATGTGTGCTAACTGGACTACTAGAATGTGTGCTAACTGTACTACTAGAATGTGTGCTAACTGGACTATCAGAATGTGTGCTAACTGGACTACTAGAATGTGTGCTAACTGTACTACTAGAATGTGTGCTAACTGGACTATCAGAATGCATGCTAACTGGACTACTAGAATGTGTGCTAACTGTACTACTAGAATGTGTGCTAACTGTACTACTAGAATGTGTGCTAACTGGACTATCAGAATGTGTGCTAACTGGACTACTAGAATGTGTGCTAACTGGACTATCAGAATGCATGCTAACTGGACTACTAGAATGTGTGCTAACTGGACTATCAGAATGTGTGCTAACTGTACTACTAGAATGTGTGCTAACTGTACTACTAGAATGTGTGCTAACTGGACTACTAGAATGTGTGCTAGATGTAAACCATACCTCAAGTTATTTTTTTACAATGAACTAGCTGGTTGAATGGAGGTGTGATATTGCCACCTATATCATAACACCTATCTTATATAATTGCATCCATCCATTCAGGATCCCATCTATATTACTGTATCCAACCACACAGGATCCCACCTACCTTCCTGTATCCATTCAAGATCCCATCTGCATTACTATATCCATGCATCCAGGATCCCATCTACATTACTGTATTCATCCATCCAGGCTCTTGTCTATATTACTGTACTAATCCAGGATCCTTTCTACATTACTGTATCTAACCACACAGGATCCCATCTACATTACTGTATCCATCCATTTAGGATCCCATCTACATTACTGTATTCATCCATCCAGGATCCCATCTACATTACTGTATCCCACCAAGCAGGGTCCCATCTACATAATTGTATCTAATGATTCAGGATAACATCTACATTAGTGTATCCATCCATTTAGGATCCCATCTACATTACTGTATCCATCCATTTAGGATCCCATCTACATTACTGTATCCCACCAAGCAGGGTCCCATCTACATAATTGTATCTAATGATTCAGGATAACATCTACATTAGTGTATCCAACACTTCAGGATCCTATTACATTACTGTATCTAACAATTCAGGATTCCTATCTACTTTATTGTATTTAACCATGCAAGATCCCGACTACATTACTGTATCTAACTATTTAGGATAACATTTCTATTACTGTATTCTTCCATCCAGGATCCTGCCTACATTACTGTATCTATCCATCCAGGATCCTGCCTACATTACTGTATCTATCCATCCAGGATCCTGCCTACATTACTGTATCTATCCATCCAGGATCCTGCCTACATTACTGTATTCTTCCATCCAGGGTCCTGCCTACATTACTGTATTCTTCCATCCAGGATCCTGCCTACATTACTGTATTCATCCATCCAGGATCCTGCCTACATTACTGTATTCATCCATCCAGGATCCTGCCTACATTACTGTATTCATCCATCCAGGATCCTGCCTACATTACTGTATTCATCCATCCAGGATCCCTTCTACATTACTGTATCCAACCATTCCAGATCCTACTTTCATTACTGTATTCATACATATAGAATTCAAATCTACATTACTGTATCTAAGTCTCCAACAATGCACGATTCCATCTACATCACTGTATTCATCGATCAACAGTTCTATCTACTTTGCTGTATCCATCCATTCAGGACCCCATCTATATTACTGTATTTAGCTATACAGGACCCCATCTACATTAATGAATAGAACCACTCAGAACCCCCATCTACATTAATGAATAGAACCACTCAGGACCCCATCTACATTAATGAATAGAACCACTCAGGACCCCATCTACATTAATGAATAGAACCACTCAGGACCCCCATCTACATTAATGAATAGAACCACTCAGGACCCCCATCTACATTAATGAATAGAACCACTCAGGACCCCCATCTACATTAATGAATAGAACCACTCAGGACCCCATCTACATTAATGAATAGAACCACTCAGGACCCCCATCTACATTAATGAATAGAACCACTCAGGACCCCATCTACATTAATGAATAGAACCACTCAGGACTCCATCTACATTAATGAATAGAACCACTCAGGACCCCCATCTACATTAATGAATAGAACCACTCAGGACCCCATCTACATTAATGAATAGAACCACTCAGGACCCCCATCTACATTAATGAATAGAACCACTCAGGACCCCCATCTACATTAATGAATAGAACCACTCAGGACCCCCATCTAAATTAATGAATAGAACCACTCAAGACTCCCATCTACATTAATGAATAGAACCACTCAGGACCCCCATCTACATTAATGAATAGAACCACTCAGGACCCCCATCTACACTATGGTATCCAACCACACAGGCCTAAATCTACATTGCTTATTCTATCTAAGATCCCATCTACATTACTGTATCCAGCCACACAAGACCCAATCTACATTACTGTATTTAGCCACATAGGATCCCATATACATTACTGTATCTAACCACATAGGATCCCATCTACATTACTAAATCCAGCCATACAGGATCCCATTGATATTTTGTATCCAGTCAGAGATGGTCAACATATATAATGAATCCAACATATATAATGAATCCAACATATATAATGAATCCAACATATATAATGAATCCAACATATATAATGAATCTGATCAAACTACTCATAATTCCTGGGGGTGTCCCCACCCCAAGGGTAGAAAATGAGGGTGAATAAAAAAAATTTCAGATAAATTAGAATGACAGAATGTACTTACCTCCATCCAACTGAGAACTGAACCACAGTTGATCATTGCCCCAGCCAGCTCTGATAAATGATTTAAGTAGGTGTGGAGGATAGCCAGCACCTCCTGACAGACAATACAAATACAAGAATGATCAGAAATTTCATGTGCACAACTCAATCAATGATCTGTCTACAGCTGAGAGAGTGTATGAAATGTATCAATGATTCAAGTACAAGAATGATCAGTGATTTTCTGTGCTCAACTCAATGATTTGCCTATTAATGATTAATGTACAAAAATGACCAGGGATTTTCTGTGCACAAATCAATGATTCGCCTATTAATGATTAATTTACAAGAATGATCAGTGATTTTCTGTGCACAACTCAATCAATGACTTAACTATAAATGATTCAAGTACAAGAATGAAAATTTGTGTGTGTGCACAACCCAATGATTCACCTATTAATGATTCAAGTACAAGAACGATTAGTGATTTTCTGTGCACAACTAAATGATACTCCTGTTAATTATTAAATTAGTGATTTTCTGTGCACAACTAAATAATACTCCTGTTATTGATTAAAGTACAAGAATGATCACTGACTTTTCTGTGCACAACTTAATCAATTACTCAACCTTAATAATTCATGTACAAGAATGATCAGTGATTTTCTGTGCACAACTCAGTCAATGACTCAACTATTAATAATTCAAGTACAAGAATGATCAGTGATTTTCTGTGCACAACTCAGTCAATGACTCAACTATAATTGATTCAAGTACAAGAATGATCAGTGATTTTCTGTGCACAACTTAATCTGAGGAGAATGACGCTGCAGGGAGTTACCAGGGGATCTGGCCGACACTCAAGGCTCATGGGAAATGTGAGATGGATGTACAGTCAGACAGTTACTGGTACCACTGAAATTGGAACTCTTCGCTTGCTGCTGAAGATGAGGACAGAGCACTTATGGGACTGTCCATAATGTTGTGATGTCGGTTCCTAATTCAACATTCAACTAAATGAAAATGTACAAAGCAGATTTTCACATGATAGTTCTTCTTCTTCTTCACGTTCACCAGCTGTACAATCTGGCGGAAGGTTCTGGTTGCTCGTCCACTACTGAACTGCAGTCCTGCTCCAGAACCTGAGTGTTGCATGTGCATCAGTTTTACAGATCTCATTCTCTTGAATACAGACTGTTGGTTCCTTGCCTCCCGGCAGATGCACTCCGACTTCAAAGGAAGCCCCCCAATTAGTCGACTCTTACGAAATGCTTTTGGGGAGGCAGTGGGTCTGTTTGCCCCACGATGGGGCCCCGGAACCCACACGGGGCACATGATAGTTAAGGTGTAGTCATTGCATCAATGAAAATATCTTGTTCAAATCCAAACAGTGGCCAAGGCAGTTTACAATGCTGTAGAATATTTCAATGACGGTTAATTATCAGTTAAAACATTATCTGAACACCTTGGAGTACACTGTTGTTATTTCACAGAGAAAAGCAATATTCTCTTCTCAATATGACAGCTTTAACAATGAATGTCTAAGTTATTTCACAGAGAGAAGCGATCTTCTCTTTTCAATATGACAGCTTTAACAATGAATGTCCAAGCTGTTATTTCACAGAGAAAAGCAATCTTCTCTTCTTAAAATGACAGCTTTAACAATGAATGACTAAGTTGTTATTTCACAGAGAGAAGCGATCTTCTCTTCTTAAAATGACAGCTTTAACAATGAATGTCTAAGTTGTTATTTCACAGAGAGAAGTGATCTTCTCTTATTAAAATGACAGCTTTAACAATGAATGTCCAAGTTGTTATTTCACAGAGAGAAGCGATCTTCTCTTCTTAAAATGACAGCTTTAACAATGAATGTCTAACTGGCCTAAAATTTGCCATGGAAGTTCTTGACCACACTATGCAGAGCCTGTAGTAGAATAACTGAAGTACAATGAGGCTAACCTGTAATTGTTTTTTTTACTAAAGGGATTCTTTAATTAGGCGAATTACTGCCTGTTTGTCATACACATTAAATACACGCAATGGCAAAAACTATCCTGAAATCCCTGGCAATAATTGTGCATGGTATTTCTTCATGTAAGCAGGTCTTGATGGTCACATTCACAATTTTCTAGACAGGCCAAAAGGTGCCAGCAACAACTCCTATTATTATTATTAATAATATACTTATTACTATTTTTATTGTTATGCTTTGCTTGACAATATCTGTTTCTCTCTATGTTTCATATTTTGGTACAGTTATTCACGAGATTTCCCTGTGTGGAGACAGATGTCTAGGATGATACACTATTCTTGTCGTGGTGTCCTTCAATAAAATCTCAAACTGAATTGTTCTGTTGCTTCTGTGTGTTCTTCCCTTTCCCTTTGGCAAGTTCCCTAGTGAATTTCTTATATGACACTAGTCTGACTGCAGGCACCCCTATTTTTATTACAAAACACCACCAAGGCAACCACAACAGCCCTGACAACAAATCAGACCTTCACACCAATACTTTCCCAATCCCACCAACAAATCAGACCTTCACACCAATACTTTCCCAATCCCACCAACAAATCAGACCTTCACACCAATACTTTCCCAATCCCACCAACAAATCAGACCTTCACACCAATACTTTCCCAATCCCACCAACAAATCAGACCTTCACACCAATACTTTCCCAATCCCACCAACAAATCAGACCTTCACACCAATACTTTCCCAATCCCACCAACAAATCAGACCTTCACATCAATACTTTCCCAATCCCACCAACAAATCAGACCTTCACATCAATACTTTCCCAATCCCACCAACAAATCAGACCTTCACACCAATACTTTCCCAATCCCACTAACAAATCAGACCTTCACATCAATACTTTCCCAATCCCACCAACAAATCAGACCTTCACACCAATACTTTCCCAATCCCACCAACAATTAAAACATTAGCACAAAATTAACTTAAACTACAACAAATCAGACCTTCACACCAATACTTTCCCAATCCCACCAACAAATCAGACCTTCACATCAATACTTTCCCAATCCCACCAACAATTAAAACATTAGCACAAAATTAACTTAGACTACAACAAACAGATCCCTAGCGAATGAAACAATTAGACATAAACAAGAAAGTAAAACACAGGGCCGTCAAATGTCACAAACAACATAAATAATAACAGACAAACAAAAACAGTGCAAACATAATCAGATCAATAATCAACAACAGAGCCAACCTGTCGGGGCTTGAGCTCCAAACCTGCAGCACTGAGATCCTCCAGATGTGAGAACCTTCGATCAAATATACACCTGAAAATTCATGGGAGGTGGGTATTACTCTGTATGTTAAGATTAACACATGCAATCTTTCTGCAACTTTTTCCTAGTCAACAATCTATAAGAGAGCAATAATAGCTAGACATATAAAGTCTCTCTGGCAATTTCTACAAGCCAAAAAGCAACATGTCTGAGAACAATAATGGATAGATATGTACAGTCTTTCTTCTACTTTGTATGAGTCAATAATCTACAAGTCCAATCTACTGTCCACTTCAAAGAAACCGGGCATACTGGAGAACATGTATACAACTACTACAGTTAAACATGAACATGTACACAACTACTACAGTTAAACATGAACATGTACACAACTACAACAGTTAAACAATGAACATGTACACAACTACAACAGTTAAACATGAACATGTACACAACTACAACAGTTAAACAATTAACATGTACACAACTACAACAGTTAAACATGAACATGTACACAACTACAACAGTTAAACATGAACATGTACACAACTACTACAGTTAAACATGAACATGTACACAACTACAACAGTTAAACATGAACATGTACACAACTACTACAGCTAAACATGAACATGTACACAGCTACAACAGTTAAACATGAACATGTACACAACTACAACAGTTAAACATGAACATGTACACAACTACAACAGTTAAACATGAACATGTACACAACTACTACAGTTAAACATGAACATGTACACAACTACTACAGTTAAACAATGAACATGTACACAACTACAACAGTTAAACAATAAACATGTGTACAGCTACAACAGTTAAACAATAAACATGTATTCAACTACAACAGTTAAACAATGAGCATGTATACAAATACTACAAATAAACAATGAACATGTATACAACTACTTCATTTAAACAATAGACATGCTACAGCAAAAACAATAACGTGCATCTGCTGTGACACAAGATAACATAAAAGGTTTGTGTACATGAAACACAAGATGAGATGAGTGGTTTATGTCCATGCGATTGTGGATGGTATTTCCTAATGTAAGCAGGTCTTGATAGTCACATTCACCATCGCCATGGGATGTGACTCCCATGCCATGAATGGTTTATGTTTAAGTGACACAACAGGAGATGAATAGGTTATGTTTATGTGACACAACAGGAGATGAATGGTTTATGTTTATGTGACACAACAGGAGATGAATGGTTTATGTTTATGTGACAAAACAGGAGATGAATGGTTTATGTTTATGTGACACAACAGGAGATGAATGGTTTATGTTTATGTGACACAACAGGAGATGAATGGTTGATGTTTTTGTGACACAACAGGGGATGAGTGGTTTATGCTCATGCAACACAAGATGAGATGAATGGTTTATGCTGATGCAACACAAGATGAGATTAATGGTTTACATTCATATGAACATGTGATAATAGAGACAACATTGCAGATATAGATAATCAATTTCAAGCGAATGAAAGAAGAATAACGTTACACAAGATGAGATGACTGGTTTATGCTCATGTGACACAAGATGAGATGAATGGTTTATATTCATATGATACAAGATGAGATGAAAGGTTTATGTTCATGTAACACAACATGAGATGACTGGTTTATGGTCAAGTGACACAAGAGAGATGGTTGGTTCATGTTCTTGAGACATAAAATGAGAAGTTTATGTTTATGTGACACACGATTAGATGAATGGTTTATGTTCATCTGACACTGGATTAGATAAATGGTTTATATTCATGTAACACATCATGAGATTAATGGTTTATATTCACGTTTCACTTTGCAGCCACATGTATGCAAAATTTAAAATCGGTGAATCAGCCATGTGCACATATGCACTTGCACCTGAGACAACAGATCACGTCCTCCAAGACTGTCCCAAATACAACATATCAAGGCAAAACTTTTGGCCAAGAGAAACATCAGTGCAAGTTTGTTGAGTGAATTACTGAGTGAATTACAAAAGACAGTGAAGTTCATAATAGAGACATTGCAGATATAGATAATCAATTTCAAGCGAATGAAAGAAGAAGAACGTTACACAAGATTAGATGACTGGTTTATGCTCATGTGACACAAGATAGATTTATGGTTTATTTTCATGTGATACAAGATGAATGGTCTATATTCATGTGACACAAGATGAGATTAATGTTTATGTCAAAAAAGATGAAATGAAAGGTTTATGTTCATGTGACACAAGATGAGACTGGGTAAATCAGTTAGCAGTGACCAGGTACAGAGCCAGCTACATAACACAGAAAGCCTAATTTAAACTGTGAGACTAACCGGTGAAGCTGAATGTCCAGCGTTGCAAAGTTGTCCAGCGAGCGTTTGATCAGCCAAGACTTGGGGGCACTTCCTAGAACAGTGACTAGAAACATTCCAGAATCTTCAGACAGCTCTGTGTTGTGTTTGTAGCCACTAGCATCATCAGTACACAAACTCAGCTGGAAATAAATGTCTTTATGTCAGATGTGTTTTAGGCCTTAGAGAGACAAAGACAGATAGATGAAGAGAGAGATAAAGAGAGGCAGAACAGAGAAAGAGAGAGAGAGGCTCACCTGGCTGGATACAAATGTCTTCCTCTGAGATTTGTAGACAGCGAGAAAGAGACAGACAGACATATAGATGGAGAGAGACAGACAGATGAAAGAGACTGACAGAACAGAGAAACAGAGAGGCTCAGCTGGCTGAAGACAAATGTCTTGTCTTCCTCTGAGATTTGTAGACCTCAGCGAGAAAGAGAGAGAGAGAGAGAGAGAGAGAGAGAGAGAGAGAGAGAGAGAGAGAGAGAGAGAGAGAGAGAGAGAGAGAAAGAGAGAGAGAAGGGGAGGAGAGAGAGAAAGAGAGAGAGAGAAGGGGGGAGAGAGAAAGAGAGAGAGAGAGAAGGGGGGGGGGGGGGGGGGGGTTAGCTGGGTGGAGACAAATATCTTCATATAGAAGAATGAACAGAACATTAAAAAAGTGTGGCTTTACTGTAAACATATGTCAGGTATCATCTTGGGCAGGTGTGAATATTCAGACAAGCATGCCACTACCTGCAGCTTGTCTATATCATGTTGTTGTCCTCTTCTCAAATGGTCATGGAACACTCCATTTTGAAATTAAACAAAAAAACTTTCTCATCTGCACCACACATCTGCACCACACATCTGCACCACACATCTGCACCACACTGCCAGAAAGTTATCAGCAATGTGCCCTTATTTTGTACTGAACCACCCAAAATATTTTCTTGGAAATCTGTATGAGAAATATTAAATTTATTTGCTGGGATTTCCCCAGGACAGTAAAAAAAAATGGCACTTTTCCTTCATCTACTTCTCTGTCTCCATTACAGCTAACACATGTTTAGTCAATGACTGTCTCCATTACAGCTAACACATGTTTAGTCAATGACTGTCCCCATTACAGCTAACCCATGTTTAGTCAATGGCTGTCTCCATTACAGCTAACCCATGTTTAGTCAATGACTGTCTCCATTACAGCTAACCCATGTTTAGTCAATGACTGTCTCCATTACAGCTAACCCATGTTTAGTCAATGACTGTCCCCATTACAGCTAACCCATGTTTAGTCAATGACTGTCTCCATTACAGCTAACCCATGTTTAGTCAATGACTGTCTCCATTACAGCTAACCCATGTTTAGTCAATGACTGTCTCCATTACAGCTAACCCATGTTTAGTCAATGACTGTCTCCATTACAGCTAACCCATGTTTAGTCAATGACTGTCTCCATTACAGCTAACCCATGTTTAGTCAATGACTGTCCCCATTACAGCTAACCCATGTTTAGTCAATGGCTGTCTCCATAACAGCTAACCCATGTTTAGTCAATGGCTGTCCCCATTACAGCTAACCCATGTTTAGTCAATGGCTGTCTCCATTACAGCTAACCCATGTTCAGTCAATGGCTGTCCCCATTACAGCTAACCCATGTTTAGTCAATGGCTGTCTCCATTACAGCTAACCCATGTTTAGTCAATGGCTGTCCCCATTACAGCTAACACATGTTTAGTCAATGGCTGTCTCCATTACAGCTAACCCGTGTTTAGTCAATGACTGTCTCCATTACAGCTAACACATGTTTAGTCAATGGCTGTCCCCATTACAGCTAACCCATGTTTAGTTAATGACTGTCTCCATTACAGCTAACCCATGTTTAGTTAATGACTGTCCCCATTACAGCTAACCCATGTTTAGTCAATGGCTGTCCCCATTACAGCTAACCCATGTTTAGTCAATGGCTGTCTCCATTACAGCTAACCCATGTTTAGTCAGTGGCTGTCCCCATTACAGCTAACCCATGTTTAGTCAATGGCTGTCCCTATTACAGCTAACCCATGTTTAGTCAATGACTGTCCCCATTACAGCTAACCCATGTTTAGTCAATGGCTGTCCCCATTACAGCTAACCCATGTTTAGTCAATGGCTGTCTCCATTACAGCTAACCCATGTTTAGTCAATGGCTGTCCCCATTACAGCTAACCCATGTTTAGTCAATGAACCTAACCACCACAGAGACCCTGCTAGTGCCCACAGTCTGAAACACTGGTCTGGCCAATACACTAATGCTGACCCAATGCCAAATGAAAACGAGTTACTGACCAGACTTCAAGTCTGGAGGGAGATAACAACAAAATATTTTTTTAAAACTCATTCTTCTAGGGAAGTGAACAAAAATATAAGGGTATTCAAGGGAAATAACACCTAGTTAATGATTGTGGCATTAATTTGCAGCTAGACTTAGAGAACTTGTTGAAAAAGACACATATGCTCTAAAATGGCTGCAGGAATGACAAATTGTATGTTGTTACTGCTGTTCACGGTGTGGGAGTGTTCACGGTGTGGGAGTGTTCACTGTGTGGGAGTGTTCATGGTGTGGGAGTGTTCACGGTGTGGGAGTGTTCACTGTGTGGGAGTTCTTTGACTGATGCAGACACTTTTTGTTTTATATAAACCATCTAACTCGGCTAGTGGGAGAAATATTGCAACATTTATAACCAAACACACACAGCACAACCACACACACACACAGGAGATGCCACAAGACAGATAAGAGAAATGATGAAGTGCCAGTACCCACACACAGCGCAACCACACACACCCACACACAACACAACCACAAGATAGATAAGAGAAATGATGAATTGCCAGTACCCACACACAGGAGATGCCAGCAAAAGACCCAGATGTTATAAAGCACAAGAGATATAAATACCCACATACTGAGCTAGGGAGAAAAATATAGAAACATATGTATGTACACATAGACTCAGACATAATGAAGCATTAGAAACACACAAACATAGCTTTATATTTTTTTGGAAAAAAAGGGAGGGGGGAGGGGGCATCAAGAGATTGGCTGTGCAGTGAAGACATTAGAATGAATAAATGATAATTGGAAACGAGAAATGTTAAGAAAAAAATGAGTAGAGACGGAGAGATAATGAACTTGATGAGAAGATATAACAACCACAGACACACAGAGAAGAGACACACAACAAGGTTCAAACCTTCAGTGTGGGAATTTCCACTAAATCATAGTGAAAGTGGGCATATTCCTCTAACTTGGGAAATCTGGTTTTTTCCAGTTTCATTTGGTCACTGTTGGCAACAGAAAATCCTGAAGATGGGTTAGACAAATTCTTCACTTTCATGGTAGTCACAGCTCGACGTGACACTTCGCCAACATCGCATACCTGAGGACATGAGAATGCAAGATCTATTTCATGCCAAATTACTCCCATGTAGGATACAAATAGTATGTAATGCTTCGCTGACACTGCAACTCTAAAGAGAGGAGAATGTAAGATCTATTTCATGCTAAATAACTCACATGTGGTAGAAAACAAGGACTGTGATGCTTCACCAACCTGAGGACAAGAGAATGTAAGATCTATTTCATGCTAAATAACTCACATGTGGTAGAAAACCAGAACTGTGATCCTTCACCAACCTGAGGACAGGAGAATGTAAGGTCTATTTCATGCTAAATAACTCACATGTGGTAGAAAACCAGGACTGTGATGCTTCACCAAACTGAGGACAGGAGAATGTAAGATCTATTTCATGCTTAATAACTCACATGTGGTAGAAAACCAGGACTGTGATGCTTCACCAACCTGAGGACAGGAGAATGTAAGATCTATTTCATGCTAAATAACTCCCATGTATTATACACACAAAAAAGGACTGTGATGCTGTTGTGAGACGCCACTTCAAGTTGACAACAATACTTGAATGACATACCACCCCTTTTTAAAATTTGATTTTTTCCTTTTGGCTACATCAAGAGTAACATAATTGTATTCAGAGATGACATAGAGGGAAATCCCTATGTGTATACTGGTGCTGTTTGGGAGCCTATCATTTCTGAGCACAGAATTGCCACTGGCACCCAGCAACTTTGTGGCAAAACCTGGCTACAAACTGAGATCACGCTGGGCACACAGGATTACCGACATTCCCTTCTGACCACGCTGGGCACACAGGATTACCGACATTCCCTTCCGATCAAGCTGGGCACACAGGATTACCGACATTCCCTTCCGATCACTAGAGGAGAAAGAAGTGAGTCCAGTTTTGCAAGACAACTATGACTTCTTCTTTCAGGCAGCCTATAAACCTAGCAGTATGGCCGAATGCACTGTATAGTCTTGTATCTATATCCAGCTACTGAAATATCCAGATTCCTGGTTGCTTGTAACAGGAGCAACTCCCAGAACAATGCCAGGCTGGTCACAGATGATGACTGAGGTGCCTAGACAAACGTCTTGGTGACTGGGACAGATTCGGCCATCAACATAAATTTTGGATAAAGATCCTCTGAGAAACCCCAGGTGGTTATTGTTTCCCATAAAATTGTCATTAACTCTCTCATGGTAACAGCTTTATGTGGCCATCATTTTTATCCTTGATGAAATCTATTTAGTTTGAGCATTGTATTTCAAAAGTAAAGAGATGATCATTTTAATAAACACATCTATGATTCATTTATACTCATAGTTAAAGTTTAACTGTTTTTCTAGATATATGTGTAGTTTTAGTTGAGTGCTGTATACCTAAATACCTATTCTAGATGGGTGCTTATTTTAATGACAAAAAAAGGGAAATTGTCGGAAGGACTAATCTGCTCTGTTCAGTAAGCATTCTCTGGGCATCTAAATTCCCCTTTCCCATTTCTAGGGATATTCAGGCATTTCTTTCTTTCATGAGGGGCAACATGAGGCAATCAACATCAAGAAGGCAATAATAACAGTCACAGTGACAATAAAACATGACAATAATAAGTCATACGTGACAACAACAAAAATATGACAATAAAAGTGGGATATATTATATGTAGGAAGCAACAATATCACACACAAAACAATAATTAATAGGACAGTAACAGTAAAACATGACAACAATAATTAATGTCACAAGGACCAAAAACACCGGACAATAATAATTAATGGGACAGCAAGATCAAAATATGACAATACTGAGTGGGAACTGACAACAATTATGAATGGAACATAACAATATTGAGGTGGTCATGAAACAACAATCAGTCGGACAACAACAATATTTAAAAATATAATACAACAATAATGAGTCAGATTAGGTTAACTGTGTATTCTGTACAAAATGTTGCAGAACCAACCCCAAAATTGTGTTGGTGATAGATTATGGACTTGGCATGCTTAGCATATCAAAGAGTTAGCTGATGAAACTTGAAAGCTTACAGAATGAAGCTATGCGGGTTATTCTGGGATGTACAAGAGATATCCCGGTAGTATGTATATCAGAAATAATATGCACTGCCCAAGGTTATTATAGAATAGGATTCTCCTCTGAAGTAGTAGTTTTCCTTCTCCTCCTCTTCTACCATCAACCTATGACAGCATCTATCAACCACAAAGGTAAACTGATTTCAATAGAGAAACACTGTTTTTACTAATGAAGATTTCAGTTCACAAATGAAGTCAAAGAATGAACTAAGCTTGAGACCCGAGGCACCACTATACTCTACAGCTGTCATCATGCTGGGGAAAGATTACAGAAATCTCAATTAAATCCCTGTAGATTCCCAGATTGAAATTTACAGACCAGCTAGCTTGGGGTGTCATATAATTATCTAGTGATCAAAACCTTCAGGGCAGGTAACTGGTGATAAAAGTAATTATCTCCCCTGAGAACTGTAGGCCAGGGCTAGGGTTGACATCTTTCAGAATGAGGTGTTAGCACATGACCTCAGACCCTGCGTCAATGCATTGGAAAGACCAAAAGGGAAAGGAAACTGTGACTTTGTTTATGACCATGCAAAGTTAAGTCTAGCCTAATAGACCATGGGAATGCAAACAAGCCTTTTGACTGACAGGCATTTAGGGAATAGACTGACCCCCATGTCGAAGCTTCGAAATACCTTGAAGGAGAGAGATTTGTGGCGGGAAACAGAAGCTTAGGAAAGAATATAAAAGTGCAGATAGTAGGGCCGGGAAACCAAGACTATGCTAATAGCACGCCATTACTTTTGTGCTTTGAAATTCTAAGCCCTGAGACAGAAATGTGTGGCTTGGTGCTCTAATTTTTCAGGTATGAGAGATTATTTTCAATCTTTATTCCCTGATATCCTGTATACCCTTCCGGAATACAACAAATGAATGTAATTCTAACGGAGAACAACTGCTGAATCTATGTGCAGAACATGACTTGATTATCAGTAACACTTTTATAAACATCGAAGAAGTCGGATATTACCATAGTATAGATGGAACAACTTTAATCAAGTATCACAGATTTATTTTATTTTGAAAAGAAGAAGAGAGAGGTAGATAACAAAGAATTCCAGGGCCATCCCAAATGCACTAACAGATTCAGACTATTGAATATGATAAAGTCAACGCCTTATATATAGATCAAGAGGAGGCATTTGATTCAGCCAACAGTTGCAAACTAGGGAAGATGCTAGAGGATTATGGTATTAAAGATCAACACTTGCATGGATAGAATATCGCAAGAGGCAAATGCAGACACTGCAGAAATCAATGAACTTCTCTTCGTAGACCATCAGTGTCTAATACACCATCATGAACAGAATTTACAACACCATACTGAATCCTGACATCAAGCCTGCACAAAGTATGAGATGAGAATAAACACCTAGAAAACTGGGGTAATGAAGATAGGCAGGAAACATAATATCATGAATGTTCATGTTAACGGTACCACAATCAAACAAGTACGAGAATTCCAAAATCTTGGAAGCATATTAACGGAGGATGATGACTCACCAGTTAGCCTCACTGATTAGACACCCAAATGTCTCCTTTCTAGCAAAACAGCAAATGATTAAAAGCATCTTTATCCCTACTTTATGTTATTAGTGCCAGACATAGACGATGAATAGGGCACTAGAACAGAAAATAACTGCATGTAAAATGCACTGTCTCCGCAGGGTCACTAACGACACAAGACGAGACATTTCAGTAGAGCGCTGTCAAAACTCTCTACATCTGAATTGATGTTTTCAGTGTGCACCTTTTCAAAGTTATAAAACTTGAATAGATGGTGTTTTTTTTGTGTGTGGCAGTCTCTTCACATCTGATTATTTTGATGGTCTAATCTACATTCAGCAAATTGGATGAAATGTACTCAACTCACAGGAGGCTAATGCAGAAGATTGACCCGGAAAATAAAACCCTTGTTATCATTCTGGACGCATAGATTATTATTCCAGTATGAATTCCAGAACTTGTTCTGTCAAACTGAATGTCATTTGAGTCATCAAGAGAGATGACATGTGACTTAAGAGGACATAACTGTCATTAAAGGATATGAGTAGCAGAAGGCAGGAAATGTACCATCAACAATGTCAGACAAAGCCCTTCCAGATGGAGAGAGTGTAAATATGTGGAGGGCAGGTATTTCATTTCTATACGAATATGCTTGTTATGTGTAAGAAACGTGAGCTCACGCATAGGTTATTGCTTCTTTATCACAGTTCCCACATACAGCGGGGACCAGTCAGCATCTGTTCTTTGCAGACAGTCTGAGTGTATGACCCAACTGATTTAGGAGGACGACAGACCAGGAAAAGATAGGCAGAGTCTCAAATTGACATCTGTTTGAGGTTTACTTTCTTCAAGTTTTGTTTGATTCATAAGAATTAATTTCAGCATAACATCATCACTCTCATATGTCTACTTTACTCACTGACTGACTCAATGTCAGCGTACCATCTGAGGACGGATTACTGAAACATCTTAAATCGATATCATCCATTTTTTTAGACTGTTTCAATCAAATCTTGTTTAAGTTATCATAAAATCTTAGTTGGGTAAATTGTGTACTTAGGTTCAACTGCATACCAGTTTACTTCAGTTCAGTTACATGTAAATCACTTGATGGAGTCATTCATTATAACTTAACACCAGTAGAGGAAAAAGTCAGAGAAGAAAACTGTGTAACACTATTATATTAAATAAGTAAGGGATGAAACATCAATATTTGTATAAATAAAAATAATAATGGGTGGTACGTCAAAAAATGTATACACAAAAAGAATAATGGGTGGAACGTTAACAAATGTGTAAACAAAAAGAATAATGGGTGGAACGTTAACAAATGTGTAAACAAAAAGAATAATGGGTGGAACATTAACTGTATACATAAAAATAATAATGGGTAGAACTTTCACAACTGTGTTCACAAAAGGAATGTGGGGTGGAATGTGAACAAGTGTTTACATCAAAGCAATAATTGGCGGAAAAGCAACAGCTTTATACATAAAATAAACAATGGATGAAACAGAAACACTAGTTTACATGAAAAGAATAACTGGTGGAAAGCAATAACTTTATACATAAAATGAATAATGAATGGAATACCAAAACTAGTATACATGAAATAATAACTAGTGGAAAAGCAATAACTTTATATACATGAAATGAATAATGAATGGAATCCCAAAATTAGTATACATGAAATAATAATTAGTGGAAAAGCAATAATTTTATAAAGAAACATCCTTTTTTACGCAATGGGCACATCGACCAAATGGGAAAAGCACCCCATATTTTTACAGACCAAAAGGCACTAGGTGTGTAATGTGGTCAGCATTACGCCGGCGGTCTTTCCTTCCCCAGGACATACATCCTGGTACCCATTTTAGGCTGGGTCGACCTGCGACACCCCATACCATGATGAAAATCTACGCAGCCAGCAGTGGGTTTCAGTCGTGGTTTGTTGGAATTACGAGACAGACTCGCCACGCTGAGCCACTGACGCCATGTAAAGGTCCCTTTTTTATGCCTTTAGGCACATCGGGCATATGGGAAAAGCACCCATATTTTTACAGACCAATCGGTTGAAGGTGGGTAATGTGGTCAGAATTAGGCCGAATAGTTTTATACATTAAAAAATATTGAATGGAATAGCTTCTCTAGCCATGAAAAAATAACTGGTAAAAAAAACAACTTTATAGATAAATAATGAATGGAATGGCAACACTAGTATACATGAAAAAAAATAACTTGTGGAAAAGCAATAACTTTACAGATACAAAAAAAAAGGATGGAATGACAAGACTAGTATACAGGAAAAGAAATAACTTGTGGAAAAGCAATAACTTTACAGATACAAAAATAAAGGATGGAATGACAAGACTAGTATACAGGAAAAAAAATAACTTGTGGAAAAGCAATAACTTTACAGATACAAAAATAAAGGATGGAATGACAAGACTAGTATACAGGAAAAGAAACACTGATTGCAAGCACATCAGATATAAAACTAGAAAACAATAGAAATAAGACGGCACACCCCCATGTGGGTTCCAGGGCCCCATTTTAGGGGGGAAATGAATTGACACACTGCCCCCAAAAAGCATGCCTTAAAAGAGGACTAATTTAGGGTGTTTTCTTCATATTCAGAGTCTATCTGCCTGAGATGCAAGGGACCAACAGTCTGCATATAAATAAGCCAGATCTATCAAACTAATGTGCACACAAAACAGAGAGAGATTACATTAAACATTCCAACATCATAATGCAAATTATAAACTGAAGCGTCAAAAAACATAATATTAATCAAAGCATCAAAATATACAAAATGAACTCAACAATCAAAAATTATAACAGGAATTTATCAATCTTCAGTAACTGACTACAATAGAGTCTTCATTAACAACTAACTAAGATACTCACTTGCTTGGCTGATCTCAGGTTAGAAATGCCGCTCTCAGATTTGATGGTCCCAGAACTGCCCTTTCGCTGTGTGCCTTCCTCGTCAGTACCAGTCAAACTCCTGTCGAATAAACAAAATCAGGCTTTCACATTTTGTCAGATACTGCATTTTCTCATGTTTCAACTGCATTTTCTATTGGTGATATGTTAATCCATTATTCTGTCAGCATCTTGCCTGATTCTGTGCCTAAAGCCTAGGGCGTTTTTAACCTTTTAAGAGGGTCATTTGGATTGTCCTGATCATTGTCGCAGTAGGTACTCAACAAAATCCCCCCCCCCCCCTTTTTGCTTGTGGTACCATTCTGTTGTCACTGCAATGACCCATTTGTGCTTCTGTGGTGTTCCCTGGCTGCCAAGGAGCCTTGACTACATTTAAATAGTGGTGTATCCATTCATCATCCAGTGGTGCAGCTTCAGCCCATCTGTCTGTTCATTTCCAACTTGCATAACTTTAAGAAAATATACAAAGGATGCTAACTACCAGTGACCTTTGAAGCAATTTCTTACCACTCTGCAAAGAGCATTGCCTTTCTCAGAAAGTTCTGTGAATCTGTTACAACCATGACAAGTGTGTGCAGCTGGCGCTCAAGCCAGTGAAACTGCTGTAAATGCCTCAAACTAGTTTTTAAAACTAAATCTGGTGGTATCATATCCTAGGCTGTGTTTATTAGGTGACCGTTCACACTAGCTATGAACCCCCATGCACTTTTTCTGCCTCTTATCATGGAGTCATCTGAATAGATAATCACATCACCTGGGCAGGAATTGTCATGAATCAGTTGCTGAAATTATGATTCTGCAGTGCCTGCTGGCCACTCCCAGCTCAGTACAAACTAGAATCCTACACAAATCTGATTTACTCTCTTCTGCAATCCAAGACCTTCCTCTTAGCCTATGGCCTTTAGTTGTATCCAAGATGTCATAAAGAATGTGTTTTTTGCCCGCAGCTACTCTGAAACAATGAAACAGGTTGCAGTCTAAGAACAGAATCTGACTCGTTCCTGGTGGAAACAGGAGTGAAGAAGGCTGTGTCCTATCACTGAGGCTCTTTGGAACAGCAATAGATTGGGTCATGCGCAAATGCACAAACAACACGAACATGGGTATCACATGGGTTGATACAATTCTAGAACTTGGCTTTGCTGATGACACAGTGTTTTTCATTTCAATTTACTCTGATATTCGAGACAACAAACTATCTCCAAAATGTTTAAGCGCATATAGATCTTTAAATTAACATCACAAGTACGAAAATTATTATCTTGCCAACAGTTCAGACGACATCCAACTAAACAATCACATTCTTGAAAACGTAAAAAGCTTTACATACCTAGGAAGAAAGAAGATATCTATAGGGGATTCAGCACAAGAAATATAATCTAGAATCGTACTGGGATCTAGTGCTTTAAACAAACTGTCAAACATCTGGAAATCAAAACATTCAGCAAACACACAAAACTATAGTATAGTATCACTAGAATCTAGAGAAATATTCTAAGCATGTAGTGGAATATCACTTTGAACCTAGAGGAATATTTTAAGAATGTAGTTCCAAAACAGACAGGAAACTATGGCGGTAGGACTGGATCTCGAGGATGCTTATAACAGAGTGAGATACGACATCTTAATAACTGCACTGAGGGAGAAGGAGGTCAATCCATGGCTGGTGAACTGGGTTGCAGCTGTCCTGTATTCATGTCGGGTTGCTCTCCGACTGGGCTCATGGACCTCTGAACCAGGCACTTTGGCCCGAGGACCGCCACAGGGATCCGCCATCTCGCCTGTGCTCTTCAACGTGTATACGAGCAAGATTGCAAGCCTAGAAGCACCAGGAGTTGGAAGAATACTGACTTTTGCGCATGATATACTTGCATATAGGTGGGGGGAAGAGAGGGAACAAACAACTCGGCAGCTACAAGCGACAGTAGACAAAGTGACTGAGTGGTGTACAGAAATGAGGGCTGTCGTCCACCCGGAAAAGGCGTCTGTTTTGTGGCGTTAAAACTAATGTCCCAAGTTTCACGATAGATGGTAGAGACGTCAACAGAGAGAGCAAACTGAAGTATCTGGGAATTACATTTGACAGGAGCCTGTCATTTAAGGACCATGTGGAGAGTGTTGTGACGAGATGCCAAAAAGAACTTAAGTGCAGTGCACTTAAGACTATGGCTGCAATTGACATAGAGCAGAGAATGCTTTTCACACTATATCAGCACCTGATCCTGTCAGTGGTGGATTATGGCCTGGGACTGCTTACCGTCTCAAAGAGTCAAATGGACAAACTAGAGCGCATACAGAATGCGGCTATGCGGGTCATTCTGGGTTGCACCAGAGACACCCCAGTAGTGTGTATGTGATACATCCTTAGTTTGTCGACGGTTGCAGGTAGGCACAAGGTGCTGCAGGTGAAGTCATATCTCAGGGTAGCTGCAGACACAGACCACCCTCTGCATGAAGCTCTGGGTGCAGTTAAGGGTCAGCGGCTGATAAGAGGGAGGTCATGGATGGATCAGGCAGAAGACACAATCAGACAGGTTTGCATCCTTGAGAACATTAGGCGAGGAGAGGAGTGGGTCAAAGTGCCACCTGAGCAGTCAGACTTGTGTAGAGTCATAATCAGGCTGAGCCGGAAATGCAGAGACTGGCCAGCAGGTGCCACAGAGGTGGAAATTCAGCAATTAATTCAAGATAATGCTTGTTCAGAGGATTTGATCATTTACACAGACGGTTCAGTGTCAAGAGGCAAAAGAAGTGTTTGGGGCTTTTAAGCAAAAGTTAATGGTCGACGTTTGGTGCAGGAGAGCCTAGCATATGATACCACAACATCCAGCTTAAAAATGGAGGTGGAGGCGGTCACTGCAGCTTTCCGCTGGCTAGAGAACACAACACACACACACACACATCGTAATTGTAACTGATTCAGAAAGCATGCTGAGGAAGATTAGAACAGGTATGCTTTGTGCAGAGTGGCATGCTTCGCTGCGGAGAGCATGAGTGAGGAGTATTGTCTGGATTTTTTCACCGGGTCACGCCGGGGTGTCGGGAAATGAACAGGCGGACAGACTGGCTGGCTCTGCACAACTTGGTTGAATACTGATACATGATAGGGCAGATGTGGTTAGTGCCTTGTGGGAGAGCGTGTACAGTTCGGAGGAGCAGATGGATCACCACAGTCTGGTGAGATTTATGCAGTTGGGGGAGACGAGAGGTTCTGGCAGAAGCTCAAGGCTCAGAGGAAAGGCAAGACGGACATTTAATCAGAAAACTACTGGCACCATTAGTATCGGAACTCTTCGCTGGCTGCTGAAGATGGGGACGGAGCGCTTATGGGAATGCCCCGAGTGCTGTGATGTCGGTTCTTGAATCAAATCAAATCATCAAATCAAATTTAAGAATGTAGTGCACCGAAAAGTTCTTGGACAGTGAGGACAGGGAATGAGCGTTGTGCCAGGGAGGAGATCTCCTGCAGTCGCCTTTCTGCCCATCCTTTTCTTAATAAGTCTTGCTGTTCTGTTTGCTTCACATGTTGCCACGCCCTTGTGTAGAGCTGCACGCCATGCATTTCGGTCTTCAGAGGCAGCCTCCCAATTGGTGTCATTCATCCCAAATGCTTTGAGTGAAGACTTCAAGGTGTCCTTAAAGCGTTTCTTTTGCCCGCCTTGGGAACGTTTCCCATTTTGCAGCTCGCCATAGAAGAGTTTTTTTGGGAGCCTGTGATCTGGCATTTGTGCCACATGACCAGCCCAACGAAATTGATACTTCATCAGTAGAGTGTTGATGCTAGGCATGGCTGCTTTCTCAAGGACTACGGTATCAGGTACTTTGTCTTGCCATCTGATATGCATTAGTTTTCTAAGGCAGACTGTGCCAAATGCACCTAGTGAAAAAGC
Organism: Candidula unifasciata; assembly: GCA_905116865.2. NCBI lineage: Eukaryota > Metazoa > Mollusca > Gastropoda > Stylommatophora > Geomitridae > Candidula > Candidula unifasciata. Next base: position 60,212 of record CAJHNH020000531.1, on the reverse strand, counting down.
ATTAAAACCCAGAAGAATGTTCTAAGAATGTATTGCACATAGTGGAATATCATTAGACCCTATGTCAGAACCCTGTGAGTACAGTCATGTGGCGGAGTAGACCATACAATGGGTATACCGTGTTCAGGGTACACCCCAGAGTTGACACAAAGGTCAGTGGCGTGACTGGCCAAGTATGTGCTGTTTGCGACAGCAAAACTAGCGCTCAGTAGAGACAACTTGAAGACTTTAAGTAAGAGTGAACTCTTTTCCAAACAAGTTTGCAACATGCTTGTCCCATGACCTTACTGAGCAGGTTAACCGGTCAAAAGGCACGAGGTGAGAGAACACAGGGATTCGAACTGAGTGGACGTGTTAGCAAGACAGAGATAGAACGTTAGCTTCAGGATATTACTTTAGTGACTGCATAGATTATTTACAGTGTTCTTTTAAAACAGGTTAGTCTTTTTGTGTTTTTAAATGGTATAATGTATTGTGTTGTTTCACAATAAGTAAGGAGTGTCCATTTATTTCTGACCAGTTAAATCAGTTAAATACATGTTCTGTGAGAGAATGTCTGGCTTTGTCACACTGACAGAGGCTCTGACATCTTGGTAGGTCATTGTGACGAATGGAAAGAACGTCCTCCACACAGGTGTAGTTTGCACACCCAAGATTGCCTGTTGAACGGACTGGAGAGAGAGGCGATTGTAAAGCTCGTTCGGCCAGAGGGTCAAGGCAACAGGTGGCCATAGAGTGAGAAGTCAACTGTCTGTTGTAATATCTGTACTTGCAATAAAGATTGTCATGTGTGCCCTGTGTGCGTTCGGGTCCAGTGTGTGTCAAAGTTTGTCTGTCATAGGCTCAGTAACGAGCCACAGACCATCAAGGTCACCTAGAGGTCTGTGACACCCTAGAGAAATATTTTAAGCATGTAGCGAAATATCATTTGAACCTAGAGGAATATTCAAAGAATGAATTTCACTAAGCGGGATATCATCTGAGCCTAGAGGATTATTCTAAGCATGTATTGCACCTAGTAGAATATCATTAGAACCTAGAGGATTATTCTAAGCATGTAGTGCGGCTAGTGGAATATCATTAGAACCTAGAGGATTATTCTAAGCATGTAGTGCACCTAGTGGAATATCATTAGAACCTAGAGGATTATTCTAAGCATGTAGTGCACCTAGTGGAATATCATTAGAGCCTAGAGGATTATTCTAAGCATGTAGTGCACCTAGTGGAATATCATTAGAGCCTAGAGGATTATTCTAAGCATGTAGTGCACCTAGTGGAATATCATTAGAACCTAGAGGATTATTCTAAGCATGTAGTGCACCTAGTGGAATATCATTAGAACCTAGAGGATTATTCTAAGCATGTAGTGCACGTAGTGGAATATCATTAGAGCCTAGAGGATTATTCTAAGCATGTAGTGCACGTAGTGGAATATCATTAGAGCCTAGAGGATTATTCTAAACATGTAGTGCACCTAGTGGAATATCATTAGAGCCTAGAGGATTATTCTAAGCATGTAGTGCACGCAGTGGAATATCATTAGAACCTAGAGGATTATTCTAAACATGTAGTGCACCTAGTGGAATATCATTAGAGCCTAGAGGATTATTCTAAGCATGTAGTGCACGTAGTGGAATATCATTAGAACCTAGAGGATTATTCTAAACATGTAGTGCACCTAGTGGAATATCATTAGAGCCTAGAGGACTATTCTAAGCATGTAGTGCACCTAGTGGAATATCATTAGAACCTAGAGGATTATTCTAAGCATGTAGTGCACCTAGTGGAATATCATTAGAACCTAGAGGATTATTCTAAGCATGTAGTGCACCTAGTGGAATATCATTAGAACCTAGAGGATTATTCTAAACATGTATTGCACCTAGTGGAATATCATTAGAGCCTAGAGGATTATTCTAAGCATGCATTGCACCAAGCAGAATATCATTAGAGCCTAGAGGATTATTCTAAACATGTAGTGCACCTAGTGGAATATCAACTGAGCCTAGAGGATTATTCTAAGCATGTATTGCACCTAGTGGAATATCATTAGAGCCTAGAGGATTATTCTAAGCATGTATTGCACCTAGTGGAATATCATTAGAGCCTAGAGGATTATTCTAAGCATGTATTGCACCTAGTGGAATATCATTAGAACCTAGAGGATTATTCTAAGCATGTATTGCACCTAGTGGAATATCATTAGAGCCTAGAGGATTATTCTAAGCATGTATTGCACCTAGTGGAATATCATTAGAACCTAGAGGATTATTCTAAGCATGTAGTGCACCTAGTGGAATATCATTAGAGCCTAGAGGATTATTCTAAGCATGTATTGCACCTAGTGGAATATCATTAGAGCCTAGAGGACTATTCTAAGCATGTAGTGCACCTAGTGGAATATTAACTGAGCCTAGAGGATTATTCTAAGCATGTAGTGCACCTAGTGGAATATCATTAGAACCTAGAGGATTATTCTAAACATGTAGTGCACCTAGGGGAATATCATTAGAGCCTAGAGGACTATTCTAAGCATGTAGTGCACCTAGTGGAATATCATTAGAGCCTAGAGGATTATTCTAAGCATGTAGTGCACCTAGTGGAATATCATTAGAGCCTAGAGGATTATTCTAAGCATGTAGTGCACCTAGTGAAATATCATTAGAGCCTAGAGGACTATTCTAAGCATGTAGTGCACCTAGTGGAATATCATTAGAGCCTAGAGGATTATTCTAAGCATGTAGTGCACCTAGTGGAATATCATTAGAGCCTAGAGGATTATTCTCAACATGTAGTGCACCTAGTGGAATGTCATTAGAACCTAGAGGAATATTCTAAGAATACAGTGCACCTAGTGGAATATCATAAGAATCTAGAGGAATATTCTAAGCATGTATGGAACCTTATAGAATATTATTAGTATCTAGAGGAATATTCTAAGAATGTATGGAACCTTATAGAATATTATTAGTATCTAGAGGAAAATTCTAAGCATGTATGGAACCTTATAGAATATTATTAGTATCTAGAGGAAAATTCTAAGCATGTATGGAACCTTATAGAATATTATTAGTATCTAGAGGAAAATTCTAAAAATGTATTGAACCTTGTGGAATATCCTTAGAACATATTTCTATATGGAGAGCTGTAATCACTAAATGCAAACAGAGCACAAAACTACACTTTAACCATCTCAAACAGGGGGAAAAGGAGGAGGTATAAGCATAGCCACCATGTTGTCCAAAGCCATCCTGTCAACCAAAAAGTGCAAAAGTCAGAAGAAAATGGCTTTCTCGTGTCACAAAAGTAAATAAAACAATAAAATCTTTAACTACAGTAAATCCTAAAGATCAGGGCTTTTCAACTAAGTTTATTTAGGAGCCAAAATATTAAAAACGAGGATCGTCTTGGGTCAGAGACCCTAGCTCCCAGCATAGAAAGATCATTAATGTAATACAACAGGTATGATCAGCCGGCCACTTGTTAAGACTTTCGCGGGCCACTTCTGGCCCGTGGAGCACAAGCTGATTAGCCTCGCTATAGATAGCATCAATTGGTGTAAATCTTACCTGACATGACCTGATGTAAATCCTACCTGACAATTAACAGCAACTAAAGTTCTACTTGACAGAATTCTTACCTGAGGTCAATAAGAGTCAAACGCCGAGGTCTCATCACCTGACGACGTGAAACTTGTGGCGTCCCATAAATATTTTGTATGTTAAACATGTCAGCGGGCCTGGACCCAGTGGACATTTAGCTTCACTGTTGGGCCAGTGGTTACAGACTCAAAAGTTACAGTACAAAGATGTCAAATCAGCACATCCTAGAGTCCATGTCTCCGGGCAGACAGGCGCCAGCTAGCAATGGTAGCACAGCAGCATGTGTTTGCTACTAAACTCAATTATTCTACTGGGCATAGAAATCTATTGCCAATTAACATCAGTCAACACTAAAGCGCACATTTCCAAATACTTTTCTTCTGCTGTCAGAGATCTTAGTCTGAAATCTCCCTCTACTGTCAGTGATCTCTATAAGTAATCTCCCTCTACTGTCAGTGATCTCTATAAGTAATCTCCCTCTACTGTCAGTGATCACTATAAGTAATCTCCCTCTACTGTCAGTGATCTCTATAAGGAATCTCCCTCTACTGTCAGTGATCACTATAAGTAATCTCCCTCTAATGTCAGTGATCTCTAAAAGTAATCCCCTACTACTGTCAGTGATCTCTAAAAGTAATCCCCTACTACTGTCAGTGATCTCTAAAAGCATTTCCCTCTACTATCAGTGATCTCTAAAAGCATTTCTCTCTACTGTCAGTCATCTCTAGAAGTAAATTTCCTCTACTGTCAGTGATCTCCAAAAGTAATCCCCTACTACTGTCAGTGATCTCTATAAGTATTTTTTTCTACTGTCAGTGATCTCTATAAGTAATTTCCCTCTAATGTCAGTGATCTACATAAGTGATAACCTTCTCCAGTCAGTGACATCTATAAGTAATCTTCCTCTACTGTCAGTGATCTATAAAAGTAATCTCCCTTTACTGTCAGTTATCTCTACAAGTAATCCACTACTACTGTCAGTGATCTTTATAAGTATTTTTTTCTCTACTGTCAGTGATCTCTATAAGTAATTTCCCTCTACTGTCAGTGATCTCTATAAGTATTTTTTCTCTACTGTCAGTGATCTCTATAAGTAATCTTCCTCTACTGTCAGTGATCTCTATAAGTAAATTTCCCTCTACTGCCAGTGTTCTCAGTTTGTAATCTCCCTTTACTGTCACTGATCTCTACATGTGATTTCCCCCTAAATGACTGTGGTAAAACTCAAGTTGGCACCATCTATGAGAGAAAATACCTGGACAGTAAAACTAAAGTTGGCACTGTCTATGAGGGAGAACACATGGACACAGTAAAACTAAAATTTGGCACTGTCCAGGAGAGAGAACACATGACTTCATTAAAATTAAAGTTGGCACTTTCTATGAGAGGGAATACATGACTGCAGTAAAACTAATGCTGACACAATGAGAGAGAATAAAGTTGGCACTGTCTATGAGAGAGAACACATGACTGCATTAAAATTAAAGTTGGCACTGTCTATGAGAGAGAATACATGGCGGCACTCTCTATGAGAGAGAATAGACAATAAAACTACAGTTGCTCAGACAAGTTGTGCCGTGTAAAAGTCAACCCACAAACAACACTGCAGCCTAGTGGCCCACAAGTGAGAAAACAACACTGCAGCCTAGTGGCCCACAAGTGAAGAAACAACACTGCAGCCTAGTGGCCCACAAGTGAGGAAACAACACTGCAGCCTAGTGGCCCACAAGTGAGGAAACAACCAGCACAGCACTACCAGCCAAGTGTGCCACTTCACAGCAGCACATTTTCTGCAGACATGCCACTACTGTAGGCAGCTCTGTCCACAGTTCCTTGAATGTAAATAGTTTCCGCGATCCCTGACAGTTGGTTAATTAGGGTCAACGGACGGCTGGTTCAGAAGACCTGTGACACAAAACACAGCCTATCCTAGGGAATAAGTGCAGGCCAGTCGACCCTTCGGGCTACACTAGTTCCAATATCGTACAGTGAACATTTCGGCGTTAGCAGGCAGAACATAAACACCACTACACACAGAGAGTGGCAGTTGTAACACCGGATGCACATCAACACACCGCTACACAATGAGTCTGTGTGAGTGCGGCCCACTGGTGACTCACGCTAGATCGTGTCCCAGTGTTGAGACACTCCAACGTAATCTGACAAGCAAATCGGATGTCAAAATGACTTTTAATATCCATTGGATTTCCGCTAACACGCTACAAGACGTTTCCTCAGGCACAGGCCACGGCACCGTGTAGAGAAAGGTGTGAGTTACTAAGCCGACAGCACTACTTCCATCAGCGCTGGGCACGCGCCAGGTAGACCGCGCATTCTACCAGACGATCCCTGCACTCTCTCATTCTCTCCTGCTCGCCTCTGCTTAAAAGCAAACTATTCTCCTCCGTCTAAACGCCTTTCTCTTAACCGTCGCCAATCTTCATTACCCCTTAACGTTTACTTTCAAATCCACCTTTCTATCTAGGTCCTGCATTACTTTACTCGCATTCCCCTCAACCACTATCTCCGATCTTTCATTCTCTCTCAACCGCCATTTGCAATCTCTCTCTTTCTCTCTCTATTAGCAGATATCTCCAACCTGTCACTTTCTCTCTCTCTCTGTCTCTCTATCAGCCACTATCTCCAATCTCTCATTCTCACTGTCTCTCTATCAGCCACTATCTCCAAACTTTTCAGTCTCTCTCTCTATCAGCAACTATCTCCAAATTTTCATTATCTCTCTCTCTATCTCTATCAGTGACTATCTCCAACCTCTCTCTCAGCCACTATCTATAACCCTTCTCTCTCTCTCTCTCTCTCTCTCTCTCTCAGCCACTATCTATAACCCTTCTCTCTCTCTCTCTCTCTCTCTCAGCCACTATCTATAACCCTTCTCTCTCTCTCTCTCTCTATAACCCTTCTCTCTCACTTTCAGCCACTATCTATAACCCTTCTCTCTCTCTCTCTCTCTCTCTCTCTCTCTCTCTCTCTCTCTCTATCAGCAACTATCTCCAACCTCTCTCTCAGCCACTATCTATAACCATTCTCTCTCTCTCTCTCTGTCTCTCTCTCTCTATCAGCAACTATCTCCAACCTCTCTCTCAGCCACTATCTATAACCCTTCTCTCTCTCTCTCTCTCTCCAACCTCTCACTCTGTGCGACTATCTCCAACCTCTCTCTCAGCAACTATCTCTAACCTTTCTCTCTCTCTCTATCAGCAACTATCTCCAACCTTTCTCTCTCAGCAACCATCTCTAACCTTTCTCTCTCTCTGCAACTATATCTCTCTCTCTCTTTTTCACTCTCTCTCTCTCAGCAATTATCTCCATTCTTTCTCTCCCTCTATATCAGCAACTATCTCCAACCTTACACACACTCTCTCTCTCTCTTTCTATCAGCCACTATCTCTAACCTTTCATTCTCTCATTCTCTCCTTCTCTCTCTATCAGCCATTAAATCCACTATTTTATTATCTCTCAGCAACTAACCCCAAACATTCCCCCTCCCTTTTTTCTCTCTCTCTCCCTGGGACACTATCTTGAATATTTTATTCTCTCTCAGCAACTATCTCCAACCTTTCTCTCTCTCTCTTTCTAAGCAACTATCTTCAATCTTTCTCTCTCTCTGCAAATATCTTCAATCTTTCTCTCTCTCTGCAAATATCTTCAATCTTTCTCTCTCTCTGCAAATATCTTCAATCTTTCTCTCTCTCTCTCTCTGCAACTATCTCCAATCTTTCTCGCTCTCTCTCTCAGCAACTATCTTCAACCTTTCTCTCTCTCTCTCTCTTTCTAAGCAACTATTTCAATCTTTCTCTCTCTCTCTCTCTCTCTCTCTCTCTCTCTGCAACTATCTCCAACCTCTCTCTCTCTTTCTCTCTCAGCAACTAACTCCAACTTTTTTCTCTCTCTATCTCTAACCTTTCATTCTCTCTCTCTGTGAGAGCCACTACCTCCAACCTTTTTATCTCTATCTTTCTCACACTCTCTCTCCCAGCAACTATTTCTAACCTTTCTCTCTCTCTCTCTTTCAGCAAATATCTCTAACCTTTTTCTTTCTCTCTTTCTTAGCAACTATCTCTAACCTCTCTCTATATGTCTAACCTTTCATTCTCTCTCTCTCTTTCTCTCTCTATCAGCCACTATCTCCAATCTTTCATTCTCTTTCTCTCTATCAGCCACTATCTCCAATCTTTCATTCTCTCTCTATCTCTATCAGCCATTTTCCCCAACCTTTCATAAGGACATTCATAAGGAAATGTTTCTTACTAAAGCTAACAAATGTTTATCCCCTAAAGCTGTGCAAAGCTGCGTTCACAAATATTAGAGACATTTAACCATCTAAGGTAGGAACTTCTGGAACACCCCCCCCCCCCACCCCCGACTTCCACCTTTTTGGTCCACTGAAAACACACATTAGCAGGAGACATTTTGCAAATGATGCAGAAGTTAATACCAAGTAAAAATTTTGTTTACAAAGCAGCATCAGTTCTATGCAGCAGGTTTGGCACGACTTATAAAATGATAGGACTATTGCATCAATCATCACTATCATCATGTAGCAGGCCCTTCGCAGAACGTCACTCTCACCACGGACTGCCTGAAAGAAACTTGGTCTCTTGCCAGCTCTCCCGCCTCATGCACTTTCATAATCAAGAAGTCACTTATATCCTGTGCCCATCTTCGTGTTGGTCTGCCCCTGCACCTCCTTGCTGGTACCATTCCCTCTGCTATAATTTTTCCAATCCGTCGTCGTGGCACTTGATATGACCAAAATATTTCAGCTTTTGAGACAGGATGCTGTTTTTTAGAAAATATTCCTTGATGTTCAGATCTTTCAAGATGTCAGTATTTCTCCTCTTTTTTCGTCCAAGATATTCTGAGAATCTTTCTTTAGCATTTCAGCTCAAAAGCTTCTATTCTCTTTCTTAATTACTGGGAGTTAGTCCACGACTTACATCCGTATGTTGCTACAGGGAAGATGCATGCTCTCAAAATTCTAATTCTGATCTCCTTGCTGGTGCTTAACCATAGACTTTTTAGGCTGTTTAATCTTTGCATTGCTATGGCCATCCTCCTTTTAATTTCTGGCAAACAGTCTCCATTGCTATTTATTATAGAAACTAGATATTCAAAGTTTGTGACATTTTCAATTTCTATACCATTTATTGTTATTTTTGGGTGACAGCCAGTTATATCTGTGGACTTCCCTTTTGGCTTCCATGATAAGTTTCTTTGGATAGTAATGTGGTAGTTTATTGCATACAAATTGGTTTAAATAATGTAAAAATAAAAGACGGTTTTCATGTTGTTATCATCTTTAGTTATAACAACCATTTGTGACTTACTGATTGACTTCCCCTCATATCTCCAACCTTTTCTACTCCTTCTCTCACCAACTATCTCCTACCTTTCATTCTCTCCTTGTCTCTCTCAGCAACTATCTTCAACCGTTCATTCTCTCCTTATTTCTCTCAGCAACTATCTTCAACCTTTCACTCTCCTTCTCTCTATCTCAGAAACTCTCTAACCTTTCATTCTCTTCTGATCTCTATCAGCAACTTTTGCCAACCTTTCAATCTCTCCTTGTCTCTCAGCAACTATCACAAATCTTTCATTCATTCATTGTCTCTCTCTGCATCTATCTCCAACCTTTAACTCTCTCTCTCTTTGTGTCTCTCAGCAACTATCTCCAAGCTTTCACTTTCTCTTTCTCTCTCAGCAACTGTTTTCAACCTTTCACTCTCTGTCTTTCTCTCAGCAACTATCTAAAACTTTTCATTATCTCTTTGTCTCTTTCTCTTAGCAACTATCTCCAACCTTTCATTAACTCATTCATTGTCGCTTTCAGCAACTATCTACAGCCTTTCATTAACTCATTCTTTGTCTCTTTCAGCAACTATCTCCAGCCTTTCATTAACTCATTCTTTGTCTCTTTCAGCAACTATCTCCAGCCTTTCATTAACTCATTCTTTGTCTCTTTCTTTTAGCAACTATCTCCAGCCTTTCATTAACTCATTCTTTACGTCTTTCTCTTAGCAACTATCTCCAGCCTTTCATTAACTCATTCTTTGTCTCTTTCTTTTAGCAACTATCTCCAGCCTTTTATTAACTCATTCTTTGGGTCTTTCTCTTAGCAACTATCTCCAGCCTTTCATTCACTCATTCATTGTCTCTCTCAGAAACTATCACCAATCTTTCACTCTCTCTTTGTCTCTCTTAGCAACTATCTCCAACCTTTTACTCTCTCCTTGTGTGTCTCTCTCTCAGCAACTATCTCCAACCTTTTACTCTCTCTTTGTCTCTCTCAGCAACTATCTCCAACCTTTTACTCTCACCTTGTGTCTCTCTCTCTCAGCAACTATCTCCAACCGTTTACTCTCTCCTTGTGTGTCTCTCTCTCAGCAACTATCTCCAACCTTTTACTCTCTCCTTGTGTCTCTCTCTCTCAGCAACTATCTCCAACCTTTTACTCTCTCTTTGTGTCTCTCTCTCAGCAACTATCTCCAACCTTTCACTCTCTCTTTGTCTCTCTCAGCAACTATTACCAATCTTTCACTCTCTCTTTGTCTCTCTTAGCAACTATCTCCAACCTTTTGCTCTATCTTTGTGTCTCTCTCTTTCAGCAACTATCTCCAAACTTTCACTCTCTCTTTGTCTCTCTCTCTCTCAGCAACTATCTCCAACCTTTTACTCTCTTTTTGTGTCTCTCTCTCAGCAACTATCTCCAACCTTTCACTCTCTCTTTGTCTCTCTCATCAACTATCTCCAACCTTTTACTCTCTCTTTGTGTCTCTCTCTTTCAGCAACTATCTCCAAACTTTCACTCTCTCTTTGTCTTTCTCTCTCTCTCTCTCTCTCTCAGCAACTGTCTCCAAACTTTCACTCTCTCTTTGTCTCTCTCTCTCTCTCAGCAACTATCTCCAACCTTTTACTCTCTTTTTGTGTCTCTCTCTCAGCAACTATCTCCAAAATTTTACTCTCTCTCTGTGTCTCTCTAAAGCTGTGGAGGGGACAGAAGTAGTTGTTCATACTTGTGACAAGTGTTTCTTTTGTATAGCCGTAACTATAAATTAGTTGTGGTAGCCAGGATGATGTTTTAACTATTATTCTAGAGGCATCTGCTTGTCTCCCATGATTGCTAGTATGATCTGCGAACAGTAACACCAGATACTGTTGTTAAACTTAGCCAGTGACTACCTGGGATTAGTGTGTTAGGAGAATAAATGGATGGCTACTCAGTAGCTGATAACTTTGTTTGGAAGCCAGACTAACTTTGCAAGAGTACTTAAATAAACATTCTTGAGAAATGGAAATTCTGTAATCAGCTTTAACAAGTTAATGAAGGTGCAGGCCTACTAACAAAAATAACAACTGTGCCTCTGTCACATCTATTAAAAGGTGTGACAGCTGAATTGAGGAAACCTGGCAAAGATGACAGAAATTAACTCAACAAACCAGACAGAGCTGTAAACACCATGTTATAACAAAAGCATGCAAAGGTCTGTCAGCAATGAGGATCCTGGCCGCCCTAATACTGAGCAGAGACTGCTTCTGTTCCAGGGACTTGTTCTTTCTCCCTTTGAATATGCTCTGGCCATCCTCACTGTCAGTGATACTCAGATTAAAAGACTTGAGAAGGTGCTAATTGAAGCAATGCACATTATTCTGGGGTGCACTGGAGACACTTCTTGTGTAGCAATGAGGTACCTTCTTGACTTCCCTACCATGAACTACAGGATCAAGATCTGAAGGGCTCGTGCATACCTCAAGATAAGTTCAGATCTGAAGCACCCTCTGTACCACATGCTCTTCAGGAAAAAAAAAACAGTAGACTTAAAAAGGACAAATCATGGCTGGGTAGGGCAGAGGATGACATCATGCAGGTCTGCAGCTCTAAAGATATCCATCCAGGTGAGGAATGGATACCAGTGTCTAAAGCGCCCAATCTCACATTCTCCTGTGTCGAGATGCTAGATAGGTGTTGGGTGCTGTCAACGCCGAGGTATGTGCGCTTATCAGTGATAAGTCAGTGTCATTCATAACGCCCCGAGGCAGCAGGAGAGCAGGAGTAATATGGTTAACGAGAATATTTTAGGTGGCATGAGAAAATCAAGAAACACCATCAGACTGGCAAACCGCTGTTATTGTCCCGCTATGGAAAAAGAAAAGAAGTAAGAGGGACTGTACTGATTACAGAGGAATATCGCTTCTCAGTCACACTGGGAAAATGTATGCTAAGATCATTGAAAGAAGGCTAAGACCACTGATAGAGTATCAACTTTCAGAAGCACAGATGGGCTTTCAACGAAATAGAAGTTGCACAGCTGCCATTTTTACATTGAGACAACGATCAAAGAGAGGGCAATAGAACATGATAAGACATGTTTTTTGACATTCGTAGACCAGGAAAAAGTCTTTGATAAAGTCAACAGGAATATGCTGTGAGAATGTATGGGGGAAAAGGGAATCAGCAATGATCTCATTAATATTTGCAAAAGCCTGTACACATGTAGTAAATGCTGCGTAAGATCAAAGGCAGGATTGTCAAGAACTTTTATAGTGAACTCTGGTGTGCGTCAGGGCTGTGTACTATTGCCGCTTCTTTTTACAACATACATGGATACCATATGTAAGGAAATGAACTTTAATCACGAAGAAGATATTACAGAACTACTATTCGCAGACGACCAGGTACTCATTGCAAAAAGTACGGAATGCCTACAGAACCACCTAAATCAAATTAGTAACAAAGGGGAGGAATATAATATGAAAATAAACACTATGAAGACAGAGACAATGGTGATAGGAAGACAGAAAGCCTGTTGACACACAAGCAAATACCTCGAAGAACTAAAGTGAATCTTATCAGAACTATTGTTTGGCTAACAATGTGCTATTAATGCCAAACGTGGACACTTACATCCTCCAATCAACGTAAAATTGTGACAACAGAGATGAAATGCCTTAGAAGAGCTGCAGGAGTTTCAAGGAAAGACAGAATACGAAATCATGAAATCAGAAGAATGGTAGGAATAAAGCCAGTCTTACAGGTCATCAAAGAACAACAAATGAAGTGGTCTGGACACCTAACAAGAATGCCCTGGTACTATCTGCCACAACAAGCCACAATAAAATGTTACAATGGGTATAGAGGGAGTGGAAGACCTCAGGAAAATATGGAGTGATGGCATCTAGAACAGCCTTACATAAATGAACATCAGTCTTAATAGCGCTATTGACAGAGCTCATCAATAAATGTTACATCCCCCCCCCACCCCCCGACACTTGGATGAGGTACAAGGTGGAGGAGAAGAAGAAAGATGAGACAGATGTGCTGATCTTCTCAGACAGGTCCGTTATACGAGGACATAAGAGTGCATGGGTATTTACAGCTTGCTCTTCAGGCAGAACAGTTCAAGAAGCCAGTGGTGCTTTCTCCGTGATGATGGAGGTGATGGGAGTGACACAAGCTTTTATGTGGTTAGAATTAGGGCTGTACCGAATAGTGATTTTCACTATTCGGCCGAATACGAATAGTGGGACCAACTATTCGGCCGAATACGAATAGTGTATCATCATCATCAGGTGCCTTGCCGACTGGCATAGGCGATCATGCCTCCTTACAATCTGCGATCTCCTGCAGCATGTATAAGTTCGTGTGCCGACACACCTCCATGCCATGCAACAAGACTGTCAAGAATCTTCTATCGTTGTCTTCCTCTATCCCTCCTTCCACAGATCTTTCCAGTGGTCACAACATGTTCCATTTTCCCTCTTCTCATAACATGGCTGAAAAATGACGACTATCTCCTTCTGATGTCTGTGATTGGTTGTTTTCGGGCTCCCGCCTCTTTCAAAACCATTGTTCGCTCGGCCGTTTGTTCGATGTAATTTAAACGCACATTCATATTCTCATTAGCAATATCTTCAAATTTGATATGGGCAAAGACACCCTGAAAGAACGAAAAATGCATGATCTCTCTCTCTTTCTCCCTCTCACACACACACACATAGACACACACTTTCTCTCACACACACACACACTGCGGTTGGCATTTTATGCAGTTTGTACCACACAACCGGGTCGCAGTTTCCCCCACTCAACAGACTTAGGCAACAGCAACTTTTGTGTTGATGAGAAGAGTTATTTCAGTCCATCACAGTGTATGCAGAAACGGGAGCAAGGTAACCACTATTCGTATTCGGTCCGACCGCAACTATTTGGCCGAATACCGAATAGTTATTAGGTCCACTATTCGGCCCCGAAGCGAATAAGAAGCAAATATTCGGTACAGCCCTAGTTAGAATCACACGACTATTCCCGCATGTGTGTGCTGAGTGATTCTTTGAGCACTGATCCGGTGGGTCGAGGCCAGCTGGTAATGCAGTGGATTGATTCACTGCAAAACTCGCTTGTGTGTGCAGTTACCTTCATATTTATCCCAGGGCAAGCAGGTGTTGATGGTAATGAAAGAGCTGACAGACTGGCAGGTGCCCCATTAACTGAAGATAGCCAGCCCATGGATCACACAGACATTGTCATTGCCCTCATAGAGATTGGACGTTCTAAGGATTTTGGGTGGTGTCCCCATGACTGCTAGGAATACGAGAACTGGGTGAAAAGATCAGCACAGCCAAGCATGAGGAGCACACCGGACGTATACAAAGTCTTGTCAACCAGCCCAGGACTGACACTATTAATCGCGCGACGCTGATGAATATGTTTAGTGAGGAAAATGAGCACCTATAGATGTGTCCGGAGTGCTGTGAAGATAATCCTCGCGCGACGCTGATGAATATGTTTAGTGAGGAAAATGAGCACCTACAGATGTGTCCGGAGTGCTGTGAAGATAATCCAACTCGTAACTCACAACTCAGAGCTGTATACAAAAAACATGACTCTGAGAGTCGCAGCAATCACAATGGAGACTTACACAGAACTTGACACAGCTAAGTATGAAACCAGAGATAGCTTGGAGCAGGAAAGGAAACAACACAGAACTTGAAACAGGAAATGTGACATCACTAAATACAAATTAGAAATGGCTCTGCTGTATAACTCGACAATCTGCATACAGAAAAAAGAAATGCCACCCGGATAAGGAAAGAAAGATTATCACAGACTTGGAAAAATACAAATAAAACAAAACTGCTTACTTAAAAAATAATTTTGACAGATAAAAGAACATACTTGTTACTTTTCCTGGGCATTCTGGAGTGGAAAGATGTACTAATCCATTTATGACAGAAGTAGATTCATGACAGACTCTTCCCTGCTCCTGACTAGTCTCAGTGCTGAAACAAAAATTAACAATTAAAAACTTCAAGCCAAGCATGGTTTCCTCAATAATTTGAGACTGGATGTATATAATATTCTACAGTCATCGATGTGAACAATTTAAGAGTATAATCATAAACTAATTCACGATAACTGTTAAATTTATGAAAACAGCAAACTCCTGACTGCACTTCAAATGGTGTGGCAACGTTAATATTGTATGATAACAAAATCTCTGATACTCTATTTTTACAACTCCAAAAAAGTTCAGCTTTATGCTATATTTACAACTCTACAACTGTAAAGCATCATTCTCAAGACTATATTTACAACTCCACAAATGTCATTGATTTGTAGATCTGTGTTCCCCTCTTAGGCTGCAGCCTCAAAATGACCCAAAGAGCCACTACTCAGATGCCAATTGAACAGAAGTAAATCCAAGAAACCATGTTTGAACATAGAACACCCTAATGTTACAAAATAATCTTTTGTCAAATGTGGGTGGGTTATTGTCAAATGCCAGTGGGTTATTGTCAAATGTGAGTGTTTTATTGTCAAATATATGTGTTTTATTGTCAAATATAGGTAGGTTATTGTCAAATATGGGGGGGGGGGGGGGGGGGTAATCATCATCAAATGCGGGTGAGTTCTTGTCAAATGTGAGTTATTGTATGTGGTGTAATACTGTGAAGAAATATAAACTTCTACTGATTATAACAAGAATCCCCAGCAAGTGAGATTATCAATGTATGATTGTTAACTGTGAGATAATTTACTGCCAGTCTATTTTCATACAAAAGCTGCATGATGATGATGATGGAAATGTGTGTGACTGTTCAGGGCAGCCCTCAGCCAATCAGGTGATGATTCACCACAGGCTTGGTGCTTCACTGTTTGCAACTAGGATCAAATCTGCATCACAGACCGCAACAACAAAATACAACATTTTAAAAAAATCATTACGGTTTTTTAATACCTGTGTCTGAATCTTGAATCTCCTTCTAAGGCTGAATGATCCAGCCACAAGACAAAATTACAAAACACTAAGGTATCATAACAGTGTTTTCCAAATGTGCAGTCTTTGAAGGCTCTGGTGGCTAGGACATAGGTGGAAGGTGGAGGATGATGATAATGATGACCTTAAGCATGGTGAATTACAGATGGGTAGAAGATAGCGTAGTTAGTTGGCTTCTGTGCGCAGCAGCACAGTAAGATGGAAAGGTGCCAAAATTAACTCATTAATCATTGCCACACTAATTAATACATGAAGTTTAAATATATGGTGTGTATACTATAACTGTAGTTTAATCACGTTTTGCGCACACCAAAATGTCTGACATCTACTGCTGCTAAATCCTCAATTGGAAGAACAGTATTGCTAATCTGCATGGGAGCGCGTGATCTACCCGCCATATCGCTTTCATCGTCTGGAATGTCTCTAAATTGTCAACGGTCGCTTTTATCGTCTGCTAGTGTCGTCTGCATAAAAACGCTCGACATTGTCACCAGTCGCTTTTATCGTCTGCTACTATCCCATCTACAATGTTGCGTCTCGTGACATTGTAAGGTACCTCCTAGTTTTGCCGCAATTTGTTCCTCGGAGGGAACTCCGATGAGTCCGTATTTTTAATTGGACTGCGCCCCGAACGGATTTTTCAGGCTGCGATACTGTGGGGGTAGAAGTTCGGAGGAGAGCACAATTACTAATACTAATTTATAGTTGAACTCCTGTAAGTGTAAGTAAGAAAGAATGTTTGCGCAGTATTGTGTGTGCATACTCAGGGACCAGAGAGTAAACAGTGTGGACAACAACAACATATTATTCCAGACTAGAAAAATAAAGGACGGTGAACAGTAATCTATTCAAATGACTATAACTATATTAATATAATAATAATGAGTATAAGTAGTATAAGATTGAATTGTAATAATTATCATTTTCATTCACATAGATTTTTTTCTCACTGTCAAACAAATCTCTGCAAACGAGATATCGCATTTATCATTATAAATGTAAATAATTAAGTCATGGTTGTGGAGGTACCAGAAACTATCAGGAGAATGTCTATATCCACATCGAGCGAGACAGTGTCCAGAAATGATCTCATCAATCCATTGTTTCTTCAGCTCGACGCCATGCTTCTAATTTCAATTCAGCAGCAACAACGCTGGCTTGTCAGTTGCTGCTCGTTTGATTTCACCACGGGGATTTCTTCGCAGAATAAAAATGTAGTCACCGCTCCCCCCCCCCCCCCCCCTTTCCCCCCACCCAACCCTTATTTTTTTGTTCATCAACTTTTAACAGCCCTACCCACACACACATACAATATAAAAACAGTTTGGCAGGATGGGATGGTCAAGCCCACCCTTAACCACGTCTCCACCACTGGGCAACAATTGGGTGGGATGCTGAGACACCCTTCAGTCTGTCGAGTGCATATCGCGCACTAAAACAAGCCAATATTGACTAGGCAAATAAGACGTCATGATGGTTACGTATGGTTGATTGGTGACTGAATCTAAAGCATTTGCGGCCAAGACGTCCAGTAAATGGCAGACGTGTGGTCCCACCTGGTGGATACCAGAGGAGGTTTTACCCCGGGATCTCACCATGAATACCAGCTTCAATGCTGGGCCTTAGAGAGGCATGCGTACGAGGGATTCGCAGTCAAGGCGTGTTATGCGTACCCGGGATTCGCAGTCAAGAAGTCAAATAGGCAGACCTGTGTTTCCTAGTGTAACTCATGATTAAAAAAAAAAAGATTTATCCCGAGGTCCCAAGGAGAAACCAGCTTGTACTCTGGGGGCATAACTGCCCTATCTGCATGATGCAGGATTGTTCAATACGGGTGCTATCGCTCAGCGTGACTGCTGGATAATTTTTAAGTAACGACATTTACCCTTTTTTTATTTTAGAATAGTCTCTTATCCTTTTTTGGTTGAGTATAAATAATTACCAAAGTCTAACATATCTTTCTTTGTATTCAAGGGTCCGATCGTGTTTCAGATTTGTGCAGGGTTCTAATCACTTTGGGACGTGAGTGCAGGGACAGGCCAGCTGGTGCTGCAGAATCAGAAGTTCAACAAATGATTCATGACAATTCCCACCCAAGTGATGTGATTGTATATACAGATGGCTCTGTGGTGAGGGGCAGACGAAGTGCATGGGGGTTCATAGCGAAGGCATATGATATCATAGCGTCTAGTTTGAGAATGGAGGTAGAGGCAGTCACTGCTGCCTTCCGTTGGCTTGAGAATCAGTTGTACACACATGTCGTCATTGTAACTGACTCACAGAGCATGCTGAGAAAGGTGGAGACAGGCATGCTCCGTGCAGGGTGGCAAGCATCCCTTAAGAGGTCCTGGGTAGTTTGGAACAGATAGATCATTACGGTCTGAGGAGAATGGCACTGCGAGGAGTTACAAGGGGATCTACCCGACGCTCGACACTCAGAGGAAAGGTGAGACGGATATACAGTCAGACAGTTACTGGTACGATCAGAATTTAAACTTTTCGCTTGCTGCTGGAGATGGGGATGGAGCGCTTATGGGGTTGTCCCGAGTGCTGTGATGTCGATTCTTAATTCAACATTCAACATGTACTCTGGTCAGGTTTCTTTGCATTGCGGTCTAAAATATTAGTAGCTGTTTTTGGCCTGTCATATTTCTTTGCCAGTTAAGACGAAAAAGATAATTCTTCATAGCTATATAAATCCCATATTGGTATACAGATGGGAATCATAGACAGTTAGTAAATTAGACACACAAAAAAAAAAAAAAACTTTGTTTGAAGCTGCGGAAATGCTGTGAGAATTCCCCGGACAGATAAAAAAAGTAGTGAAGATGTCCTGACAGCAACTGACTCAAGAAAGGAAACATCAGAAAGAGACGATCTACATTGTTTGATTATGTAAGGAGAAGGAGAAAACTGGAGTACATCGTAACTGTAGGAAAGTTGGAGGAAAAGAAAGGCAGAGGAAGACCATTTGTGTCAGAGTTGACTGAAAGTACACGAGACAGAAGCTTTTTGATAGACATGACTATAAACGCCACATGGCAGGGACTATGGAAGATCTTTTGTGTCAGAGTTGATTGAAAGTACACGAGACAGAAGGTTGTGGACAGACATGACTACCAACGCCACATGGCAGGGACTTTAAGAAGAAGTTTCACTACACTTAGAAAGGTATCAGAACGGTATGAACAATTAATCAAAATGGTATCTCTGTCAAAACCACTCTTATTTTGATTCAGTTCATCACAGCTTTCCCTGAGCTACTGCCGCCCCCGCAGATGGATCACCACAGTCTAGTGAGATTGATGGTGGCCGTTGCATTTTTGCTCCTTTTGTAGACTGGAAGGATATAGTTTCGTCACCCAGCTTCTGAGTTGAGTGCATGGTGTGACACTGTGAGCTACGAGTGTTTTTCGTTGGCACAGGAGCGGAGCAACAATGGGGTGACCCGTTTGCTATGATGCTGAAACTAGGATTACCAGATTACCAGATTACCAGAGATTGATGCAGTTGGGGGGTGACGAGAGGTTCTGGCAGAAGCTCAAGCCTCAGAGGAAAGGCAAGACGGACGTTTAATCAGAAAGCTACAGACACCATTAGTATCGGAACTCTTGGCTGGCTGTTGAAGATGGGGACGGAGCGCTTATGGGAATGCCCCGAGTGCTGTGATGTCAGTTCTGGATCAAATTAAATCAAATCAAATCTGCCGCCCCGTGAAGCATCCCAGAGCTCCTAGCGGTAGCGCTCACGTTGGGAAACACTGTTGTAGAAAATCCTGATTACCAACGCCGATTACCTGCGGCAGGGAATATCAGGAGTCAGTCAGTCAGTCAGTAGCAAGTCCTTCTTAACGCACCTTGCTTCCCATAACGACCCTATGGAAAATTTCTCGTTCACAAGCAGGATGTTCCGCGTCCGATACACCCATCCGGAGATCATCCGCCACATCCCGCACTCGTCTTCCCTTTGGCCTTTCTCTTCCAAGGCATATACCCCTCCATTTTTGTTCTCTCCAAACTTTCGTGACGTTTCGAGTGACCAAAATATTTCACTTTTCTGTTTTTAATCGTCTTTAATAGCCAAGCTTCTTCAAAACTCAGTTCTTGAAGTATGTATGAATTTGTTCTTTTCTTTACCCATGATATTCTTACAACCGATGTATAATATTTGTATTCAAAGACATTTATGCGCTGTTCGGCTTGTTTACGTGTCCAAGTCTCATATGCGTATGTTACAATTGGAAAGATGGATGCTTTAAGAAATATAATTGTTGTAGTTCTGTCTATCCCAGCGGCGTCCGTGGCTTAGGCGTTGCGAGTCTGACTCGTAACTCAACGTATCGCGATCGAAACCTACAGCTGGCTGCGTGACTTTTCATCATGGTATGGGGCGTCGCAAGTCGACCCAGCCTAAAATGGGTACCAGGATGGCTGTCCTGAGGAATCAAAGACGGCCGGCGTAATGCTGACCACATTACCCACCTAGTGCCGATTGGTCTGTAAAAATATGAGTGCTCTTCCCATATGCCCGATGCGCCTAAGGGCGTGAAAATGGATCTTTACTTTTTACTGTCTGTCCCACTTTATAATTTACTCAGTTGTTTTTGAAAGTATCAGAAGTAGTGGAGCAATACGTTTCCGCACCGATAGTGATTAGAAACATGGCGCCGTAACTAATGGAAACAAAATAGCCTCTCTCCACCAGTGAGTGGACATTTTCTATAGCTAGAGGAGACTAGCTGAACGGATCCAACAGGAAATTAGTGTACCTTTGTGGGCAGAATTGTTCTTCAAACCCCAACAGTCGACACCCACGTCCATTTGATATAATAGTATCAATATACTAGGTATTTTAATTACATTTTCGACATTAGTGTAAAATGTAAATGAAGCAGGTGAAATAGTTGAAATACTGGCAGCCAAAATATTTTATTTAATAAATAAAATATTTCTGCTTCATTTTTATTTAATTTATTTTGATCATATCAAGGGGCCACGACGGATTAGAACAAAATATAGCAGAAGGCATGGTACCAGGAAGGAGGGACAGGAGCCGACCGACACGAAGATGGGCACATGATATAAGTGACTCCTTGAGTATGAAAGTTGATGAGGCGGGAGAGCTAAGTGAGAGACCAGAGATTCTTTCAGGCAGACAGTTATGAGAGCGACGTTCTGCAAAGGGCCATCTTCCGAATAACGGTCCGAAATTATCGAGGCCGACAATATACCCTAACAGGGCCTCAGTAACATGTCAGTTGTTCCTATCTTACTAAGATTCTTAGCATTCAGGTCACCCATCGAAATGTTTAAATTGCCCTTTCATTCATTGTTTATAATATTTTGAAGCTGCTTGTACAATTCTTCCTTAACAGATACATCTTTATCATTTGTTGGTGCGTAAAACTGTATTACTGACATGTTCACCTTCTGTTTCAGTCTTCTTCTTCTTCTTCTTCTGCGTTCATCCAAAGATGTAATTGTGTTGTGTCCGTTTACAGCATGGCTGCAATATTTGCACCTTTCGGCCAACACATCCGACTTCTGCTTGCATTTTTTGACCTGGTTAGCCTTCCCGGTGTTTCGCTGTTCTAAATGATGCTTTTATTATTCTGGGACTCATAGCTTCCCATTCTATTAGTGCCCTGACTGTTTCTTTTGATAGCATCAGGGCCACTCCTTCTCTGGGAGTGAATTTTCCTCTGTGTGTCCTGAGAACAAAATAGTTTCTCTTGAATTTAAAATACTTTTCCCTGCCCCAGTCCATCTAGTTTCACATAACCCTAAAATACTAATTCTATAATGTTTCATTTCCTTTGCTACTTCCATTGTTCTCCCTATATCATAGAGAGTTCTAACATTCCAGAGGTTTTCCTAGCTGAGAGGAGGTACGTCAACGGTCCAGACTCCTTACGGCTTTCTCCACACCATGTCATACTTCTTCTAATTGAAGAGCCTCCCCTCATCTTGGTTGGCTGGGTTTACTTGCTTCTCTTTTTGACTTATCCATGGTTGGTTGGTTTTTGTGGCTATTGTTTTTACAGGATGAAGCAGCCAACCTCAAGCCCAACCCTACCCTTAGTCGCCTCTTACGACATGCCTGGTAGGGTGCAGTGTCACTATTCTTTGCGTTCCGTGAGGGTCCCGGTGACACACAGGCATGTCTTTGATATAGTCAGAATTTAATCTCAAATGTTCTGGTACATTCCAAAACTGTCAAAGGTTCAAAAGCCAAATGTTGCTGGGAAATTGGTGCATAATCTTTATGAGGTACAGACTGGACTTTCATTTGTAATAAATAATAATAATCCATGACTTAATGTCATATTTCTTGCAAACACTGTTAACAACACTAGTGTACATATTGTACCCATTTTCTTCTTCTTTCATTTTCTCTGTTTAAAAAAAAAATGTTTTATTGCTAGTTCCATCTTTGACTCAGTTTGCTTTTCTTTCACTTTTACTTGTGTTTGCTAACTGATCTTTTTCATTTTGCATCTGAGCTACCAATTTTTCAGAATCCTTTATATACTCTAAACTGAAATATCAACACTAATAATGCCCAACTATAGACTCATGTATTGCTTGAGGCATCTGTAGTTAATAACTTTGTTAAGAAATATTTTAACATGAACAGAAATATTTCAACTATGTAATAACTTGATTGTGGCATTTCTATGACCAGTTATCCAAATAATTTGTTCATGTCTTCAGGAATATTACATAAATTGCCTCAAACCCCTGCTGGACATAGATTGCTTCAAACCCCTGCTGGACACACATTGCTTCAAACCCCTGCTGGACATAGATTACCTCAAACCCCTGCTGGACATAGATTGCCTCAAACCCCAGCTGGACATAGATTGTTTCAAACCCCTATTGGACATAGATTGCCTTAAACCCCTGCTGGACATAGATTGCCTCAAACCCCTGTTGGACATATATTGCCTCAAACCCCTGCTGGACATAGATTGCCTCAAACCCCTGCTGGACATAGATTGCCTCAAACCCCTGCTGGACATACATTGCTTCAAACCCCTGCTGGACATAGATTGCCTCAAACCCCTGCTGGACATAGATTGCCTCAAACCCCTGCTGGACATAGATTGCCTCAAACCCCTGCTGGACATAGATTGTTTAAAACCCATATTGGACATAGATTGCCTCAAACCCCTGCTGAACATAGATTGCCTCAAACCCCTGCTGGACATAGATTGCGTCAAACCCCTGCTGGACATAGATTGCCTCAAACCCCTGCTGGACATAGATTGCATCAAACCCCAGCTGGACATAGATTGCTTCAAACCCCTATTGGACATAGATTGCTTCAAACCCCTGCTGGACACACATTGCTTCAAACCCCTGCTGGACATAGATTGCTTCAAACCCCTGCTGGACATAGATTGCCTCAAACCCCTGCTGGGCATATATTGCCTCAAACCCCTGCTGGACATAGATTGCTTCAAACCCCTGCTGGACATAGATTGCCTCAAACCCCTGCTGGACATAGATTGCCTCAAACCCCTGCTGGACATAGATTGCCTCAAACCCCTGCTGGACATATATTGCCTCAAACCCCTGCTGGACATACATTGCCTCAAACCCCTGCTGGACATAGATTGCCTCAAACCCCTGCTGGACATATATTGCCTCAAACCCCTGCTGGACATATATTGCCTAAAACCCCTGCTGGACATAGATTGCTTCAAACCCCTGCTGGACACAGATTGCCTCAAACCCCTGCTGGACATAGATTGCCTCAAACCCCTGCTGGACATAGATTGCCTCAAACCCCTGCTTGACATAGATTGCCTCAAACCCCTGCTGGACATAGATTGCCTCAAACCCCTGCTGGACATAGATTGCCTCAAACCCCTGCTGGATCAGAAATTTCAAAGCTTCGATATGGCACTTGAAATTAATCATTTTGCTCGCCTTGGGATCAATGTTGGGGCCAGTGAGAATGAAATTAAGAAAGCATATAGGACTTTAGCCAAGAAATGGCATCCAGATAAAAACAAAGATATTCGAGCAAAAGAGACATTTCAAGAAATTGCTGCATCATATGGATTTCTTTCTAGCCCAGATAGACGAGAAATGCATGGCAGAGATTTAAATAAAGCAGCAGCAGAAACAACACAACCAAACAAGCATAGCAATATGAGAACAGCCAAGCAAAGCACTGCTTCAGCACCATCTCCAGAGAAAACAAAACATTCTAGTAGCCCTTCATGGTCACAGACTTTCTCTCAAAACTATCAAGATCGACAAAGAAGGGAAAGTAATTATCCCAACAGAAAGACATTTTTTTTCACCAGCACACTTGGTGATTTTTCTTTTATGTTTACCAATAAGGAAGACAAGAAGCCATTTACTTCAGTGGCTGGTGAAAGTGACCACCTAAATGGAGACTGTAGAGGTAAGTACATCACATTTTCTAAACACTGAGACCAATCTGTTGTGAATTATTGATCATTCATTTTGTCTTGTATCTGTAGGTGCTCTACATTTCTTCTACTCATCTAGACTAGAACAAGACTACAAGTCACAACTGTCTCACGTAGAAATAAGACAAACATTCATTGTTTGTGATAGAAAGAGGTACAATTATACATTTTGTCTTGTATCTGTAGGTGCTCTACATTTCTTCTACTCATCTAGACTAGAACAAGACTACAAGTCACAACTGTCTCACGTAGAAATAAGACAAAATTCATTGTTTGTGATAGAAAGAGGTACAATTATACATTTTGTCTTGTATCTGTAGGTGCTCTACATTTCTTCTACTCATCTAGACTAGAACAAGACTACAAGTCACAACTGTCTCACGTAGAAATAAGACAAACATTCATTGTTTGTGATAGAAAGAGGTACAATTATACATTTTGTCTTGTATCTGTAGGTGCTCTACATTTCTTCTACTCATCTAGACTAGAACAAGACTACAAGTCACAACTGTCTCACGTAGAAATAAGACAAACATTCATTGTTTGTGATAGAAAGAGGTACAATTATACATTTTGTCAGATAAAAAAAGTAGGTAGTAATTTATTCAGAGATATCCTGTTTGTCCCTTCTGGTTTATAATCAGGATGTTCAGAATTTTTGTCTTTTTAGATATTAAATATTGAGAGAATGTCAGATGACAGAGAGGGAAAAACTAAACACAAGGAAGCTGAATGGTCATACACCACGAGGCAGACCAAGAAGACAATGGAGAGATAATGTCCAGACAGACCTCCAAACATTTGGTGTCACTAACTGAAAAGCGAAATGAAAGGAAGCGGATGATATCTGTAGCAATGAACCTCAAGAGCTTACGGTGGAACCTCGCTTCATGAGCAGAATTTGTTCCAGAATCATACTTCTTAAGCAAAAACTCGTTATGCAAAACAATTTTTCTCATAAATATTAATGTAAAATACGATAATATGTTTCATGTCGAAACAAATACTCACAAAATGCTATGTATATCGTTTATTTAAAAAAAAAATATATACATATTGTTAAGGAGAATGAATTATCTTCATCTTTTCTTCAAAGATAGAATGAACCCACCTGGAATGCAAAATTGATTTGCGGGGAGGGGGGGTGGGGGGGGGGGGAGGGGGGGGGGGGAGAATTATGATAAACAGCTAATTATTTTTTTAATAGAAAGATGTCCAGGGACATTTTTTTTGCAGACGCTTCAAAATTTGGCGAAAATGCGACACAGCATCATCATTAAATAAATTTGCAGCGCGCATAGCTACTTTCTTATTAGGGTGATGCTTCTCAATGTTAGATGCAACAGTTTCCCATGCTTTCAGCATTTATTTAATTCGCCAGAAAATTGTTGCTTTTCTTGTACCTCCTCCTCCTCCTCTGACAAATTTTCCTCCAAAACTTCTTGCTGTGAAACACAATGCAATTTTATAAGCTCTTCGGTTGTCAGCTCTTGGCTGTGATCTTCCACAAGCTCTTCGATATCACAGTTATCCACCTCCAATCCCATGATAGTAACCAAAGACACAATCTCGTTGACTACAGGTTCCACAGTTACTGTCTCGAACCCCTCAAAGTCACATTCGACAATGCTCCCCGGCCAAAGCTTCTTCCAAGAGGACGTTAGGGTTCTATTGGTAACCCCTTCCCCCGCCTTGTCGATCATCTTGAGGCAGGCAACGATGTGGAAGTGATTTCTCCAAAACTCTCTGAGAGTGAGGTTGGTTCCTTCAGTCACCTGAAAACAGTGCTCGAAGAGTGCTTTAGTTTAGAGCTTCTTAAAGTTAGAAATAACTTGCTGGTCCATGGGCTGGAGTAAAAGAGTGGTGTTGGGAGGCAGAAACTGGATCTTGATGAAGTTAAATTTTTCTGGGAGGTCACCTTGTAGGCCTTGAGGATTCATGTACATATATCACAATATAACACAAGTTTGAGAAAATGTGTGACCCCCAGTCCCACCCCCCCCCCCCCCCCCTTCCAAAAAAAAAAATTTGTCTATCTATTATCTTGGGGTAATTAATTTCTTTTTTAATTCGTAAAGATTTAAAAAAATTTGAACGAAATATTTATCCCATCATCTTCTATCAAGAGTATAGATTCTGTTCAGTAAACTCATTCTATATTCCCCCCCCTCCCCCCTTCCACTTCCAGGAATGTGAAAACATGTTACTATCCTACTCTACATGTGTGTGTAGTGTAACAGTATATTAGAACTGAAGGCATTATGGCCTTCCAAACTGCTTCTACAGGGACTGCCATTTACTGTAGTTTCAGGTGCAGTTCCAGTTGGAACCATGTGAAATTTCAAGTGCAGGAGATGCAAGATGAACCACATATATGTCTGTGTAAGTTGTGCCATCTGACACTCACAAGGTGAAAAATACAAACTTCCTAGACCAATGATTGATATTTCTCTTCAGGGTGTACAGTGTTTGAAAGCCATGCCATAATGGAATGCCCATCTCTGTTTGTTGCTGCTCGATATGAGCAGTGTCAGATTTCCTGTGTCATTTCGTTATTGTCTTTTTCTGTTTGCTATATCATGAGGACATCAAAACTGTCCTAAGCAAATCAGAAGCAAATCAGAAGATCCAGCCCAAGGGGTAAATGAGTTAGGACTACCAAATAATAAGCATTCTGTTTGTCATTTTGAAATGCATGTTTTTGCAGAATCCAAAATAGGAAAACTAATGAAACCTAGTTGTAGAGCCAACAAGAAACAACAACAGAGACATGTAGCACCAGAGACTGGAGATATTACTGGCTTAGATACTGCCTATTTTTTCTCACCACGGCAACAGGAGACAGGTAGATATGTATCCAGTATCAGACGGTGTCATTGTACCTTCACAGTTTTTAGTGTCAGACTGTCATATGCCAGAGTTTTCAGTGTCAGACCTTGTCATTGTACCCTCAGATTGTTGTGTCAGACCTTATCATTGTACCACAGAGTTTATATTTCACACTGTGTCATTGTACCCATGAACTTTCATTATCAGACTGTGTCATTATACTCAAGAGTTTTTAGTGTCAAACTGCTTTTTTCAACCCCAAACTTTTCAGTATCAGACGGTGTCATTTTAACCCAGAGTTTTCAGTGTCAGGCTGTGTCATTTTAACCCAGAGTTTTCAGTGTCAAACTTTCCAACATTTTATATTCAAAATATTTGTTCCCAGCATTGTCATATTTATTTATACATAGTCGAGCAAAAAAAATTTTTTTTTCTATGCCATATTTAGTTTGTAGAGCTGTTTTGGTGGATTATGTAGCATGTGTCCATATGAATTAGACCTAAAGAGGTGGGGGCAACGGGAAGTGAAATGGACAGTTTTCCACTTCATATTTTTGGGATTCTCAGTCAATACCATATTGTTTTAAGACCAAGAAAAATAATATCTGGAAATATAAGGCGGCAACAACAATGAGCAGGTTAACAACAAATATTTTGGAATTACAGAAAGCTCACAGTTAAAAACAAAATCCTTGGTGATAAAAAAAAGGTGGACATAATTTTTCTTACTGCAGTCTGTGAGGGTGGTGTGTGGTAGAGTCTATGAGGGTGGTGTGTGGTAGAGTCTGTGAGAGTGGTGTGTGGTAGAGTCTGTGAGGGTGGTGTGTGGTAGAGTCTGTGAGGGTGGTGTGTGGTAGAGTCTGTGAGGGTGGTGTGTGGTAGAGTCTGTGAGGGTGGTGTGTGGTAGAGTCTGTGAGGGTGGTGTGTGGTAGAGTCTGTGAGGGTGGTGTATGGTAGAGTCTGTGAGGGTGGTGTATGGTAGAGTCTGTGAGGGTGGTGTGTGTTAGAGTCTGTGAGGGTGGTGTATGGTAGAGTCTGTGAGGGTGGTGTATGGTAGAGTCTGTGAGGGTGGTGTATGGTAGAGTCTGTGAGGGTAGTGTATGGTAGAGTCTGTGAGGGTGGTGTATGGTAGAGTCTGTGAGGGTGGTGTATGGTAGAGTCTGTGAGGGTGGTGTATGGTAGAGTCTGTGAGGGTGGTGTGTGGTAGAGTCTGTGAGGGTGGTGTATGGTAGAGTCTGTGAGGGTGGTGTATGGTAGAGTCTGTGAGGGTGGTGTATGGTAGAGTCTGTGAGGGTGGTGTATGGTAGAGTCTGTGAGGGTGGTGTGTGGTAGAGTCTGTGAGGGTGGTGTGTGGTAGAGTCTGTGAGGGTGGTGTGTGGTAGAGTCTGTGAGAGTGGAGTGTGGTAGAGTCTGTGAGGGTGGTTTATGGTAGAGTCTGTGAGGGTGGTGTGTGGTAGAGTCTGTGATGGTGGTGTGTGGTAGAGTCTGTGAGATTGGTGTGTGGTAGAGTCTGTGAGGGTGGTGTGTGGTAGAGTCTGTGAGGGTGGTGTGTGGTAGAGTCTGTGAGGGTGGGGTGTGGTAGAGTCTGTGAGGGTGGTGTGTGGTAGAGTCTGTATGGGTGGTGTGTGGTAGAGTCTGTGAGGGTGGTGTGTGGTAGAGTCTGTGAGGGTGGTGTGTGGTAGAGTCTGTAAGGGTGGTGTGTGGTAGAGTCTGTGAGGGTGGTGTGTGGTAGTCTGTGAGGGTGGTGTGTGGTAGAGTCTGTGAGTGTGGTGTGTGGTAGAGTCTGTGAGGGTGGTGTATGGTAGAGTCTGTGAGGGTGGTGTATGGTAGAGTCTGTGAGGGTGGTTTATGGTAGAGTCTGTGAGGGTGGTGTATGGTAGAGTCTGTGAGGGTGGTGTGTGGTAGAGTCTGTGAGGGTGGTGTATGGTAGAGTCTGTGAGGGTGGTGTTTGGTAGAGTCTGTGAGGGTGGTTTATGGTAGAGTCTGTAAGGGTGGTGTATGGTAGAGTCTGTGAGGGTGGTTTATGGTAGAGTATGTGAGGGTGGTGTATGGTAGAGCCTGTGAGGGTGGTGTATGGTAGAGCCTGTGAGGGTGGTGTGTGGTAGAGCCTGTGAGGGTGGTGTGTGGTAGAGCCTGTGAGGGTGGTGTGTGGTAGAGCCTGTGAGGGTGGTGTGTGGTAGAGTCTGTGAGGGTGGTGTGTGGTAGAGCCTCTGAGGGTGGTGTGTGGTAGAGCCTGTGAGGGTGGTGTGTGGTAGAGTCTGTGAGGGTGGTGTGTGGTAGAGTCTGTGAGGGTGGTGTGTGGTAGAGTCTGTGAGGGTGGTGTGTGGTAGAGTCTGTGAGGGTGGTGTGTGGTAGAGTCTGTGAGGGTGGTGTGTGGTAGAGTCTGTGAGGGTGGTGTGTGGTAGAGTCTGTGAGGGTGGTGTGTGGTAGAGTCTGTGAGGGTGGTGTGTGGTAGAGCCTGTGAGGGTGGTGTGTGGTAGAGTCTGTGAGGGTGGTGTGTGGTAGAGCCTCTGAGGGTGGTGTGTGGTAGAGCCTGTGAGGGTGGTGTGTGGTAGAGTCTGTGAGGGTGGTGTGTGGTAGAGCCTGTGAGGGTGGTGTGTGGTAGAGCCTGTGAGGGTGGTGTGTGGTAGAGTCTGTGAGGGTGGTGTGTGGTAGAGCCTCTGAGGGTGGTGTGTGGTAGAGCCTGTGAGGGTGGTGTGTGGTAGAGTCTGTGAGGGTGGTGTGTGGTAGAGTCTGTGAGGGTGGTGTGTGGTAGAGTCTGTGAGGGTGGTGTGTGGTAGAGTCTGTGAGGGTGGTGTGTGGTAGAGTCTGTGAGGGTGGTGTGTGGTAGAGTCTGTGAGGGTGGTGTGTGGTAGAGTCTGTGAGGGTGGTGTGTGGTAGAGTCTGTGAGGGTGGTGTATGGTAGAGTCTGTGAGGGTGGTGTATGGTAGAGTCTGTGAGGGTGGTGTGTGGTAGAGTCTGTGAGGGTGGTGTGTGGTAGAGTCTGTGAGGGTGGTGTATGGTAGAGTCTGTGAGGGTGGTGTATGGTAGAGTCTGTGAGGGTGGTGTATGGTAGAGTCTGTGAGGGTGGTGTGTGGTAGAGTCTGTGAGGGTGGTGTGTGGTAGAGTCTGTGAGGGTGGTGTGTGGTAGAGTCTGTGAGGGTGGTGTATGGTAGAGTCTGTGAGGGTGGTGTATGGTAGAGTCTGTGAGGGTGGTGTATGGTAGAGTCTGTGAGGGTGGTGTATGGTAGAGTCTGTGAGGGTGGTGTGTGGTAGAGTCTGTGAGGGTGGTGTGTGGTAGAGTCTGTGAGGGTGGTGTATGGTAGAGTCTGTGAGGGTGGTTTATGGTAGAGTCTGTGAGGGTGGTGTATGGTAGAGTCTGTGAGGGTGGTTTATGGTAGAGTCTGTGAGGGTGGTGTATGGTAGAGTCTGTGAGGGTGGTGTATGGTAGAGCCTGTGAGGGTGGTGTATGGTAGAGCCTGTGAGGGTGGTGTATGGTAGAGCCTGTGAGGGTGGTGTGTGGTAGAGTCTGTGAGGGTGGTGTGTGGTAGAGTCTGTGAGGGTGGTGTATGGTA
Source organism: Candidula unifasciata (assembly GCA_905116865.2). NCBI lineage: Eukaryota > Metazoa > Mollusca > Gastropoda > Stylommatophora > Geomitridae > Candidula > Candidula unifasciata. The sequence goes on along the minus strand of CAJHNH020000531.1, from coordinate 29,485 downwards.
GAGTCTGTGAGGGTGGTGTATGGTAGAGTCTGTGAGGGTGGTGTATGGTAGAGTCTGTGAGGGTGGTGTATGGTAGAGTCTGTGAGGGTGGTGTATGGTAGAGTCTGTGAGGGTGGTGTATGGTAGAGTCTGTGAGGGTGGTGTATGGTAGAGTCTGTGAGGGTGGTGTGTGGTAGAGTCTGTGAGGGTGGTGTATGGTAGAGTCTGTGAGGGTGGTGTATGGTAGAGTCTGTGAGGGTGGTGTATGGTAGAGTCTGTGAGGGTGGTGTATGGTAGAGTCTGTGAGGGTGGTGTATGGTAGAGTCTGTGAGGGTGGTGCATAGTAGAGTCTGTGAGGGTGGTGTGTGGTAGAGTCTGTGAGGGTGGTGTATGGTAGAGTCTGTGAGGGTGGTGTTTGGTAGAGTCTGTGAGGGTGGTTTATGGTTGAGTCTGTGAGGGTGGTGTATGGTAGTCTGTGAGGGTGGTTTATGGTAGAGTCTGTGAGGGTGGTGTATGGTAGAGCCTGTGAGGGTGGTGTATGGTAGAGCCTGTGAGGGTGGTGTATGGTAGAGCCTGTGAGGGTGGTGTATGGTAGAGCCTGTGAGGGTGGTGTGTGGTAGAGCCTGTGAGGGTGGTGTGTGGTAGAGCCTGTGAGGGTGGTGTGTGGTAGAGCCTGTGAGGGTGGTGTGTGGTAGAGTCTGTGAGGGTGGTGTGTGGTAGAGTCTGTGAGGGTGGTGTATGGTAGAGTCTGTGAGGGTGGTTTATGGTAGAGTCTGTGAGGGTGGTGTATGGTAGAGTCTGTGAGGGTGGTTTATGGTAGAGTCTGTGAGGGTGGTGTATGGTAGAGTCTGTGAGGGTGGTGTATGGTAGAGCCTGTGAGGGTGGTGTATGGTAGAGCCTGTGAGGGTGGTGTATGGTAGAGCCTGTGAGGGTGGTGTGTGGTAGAGTCTGTGAGGGTGGTGTGTGGTAGAGCCTGTGAGGGTGGTGTATGGTAGAGTCTGTGAGGGTGGTGTATGGTAGAGTCTGTGAGGGTGGTGTGTGGTAGAGTCTGTGAGGGTGGTGTGTGGTAGAGTCTGTGAGGGTGGTGTGTGGTAGAGTCTGTGAGGGTGGTGTGTGGTAGAGTCTGTGAGGGTGGTGTGTGGTAGAGTCTGTGAGGGTGGTGTGTGGTAGAGTCTGTGAGGGTGGTGTGTGGTAGAGTCTGTGAGGGTGGTGTGTGGTAGTCTGTGAGGGTGGTGTGTGGTAGAGTCTGTGAGGGTGGTGTGTGGTAGAGTCTGTGAGGGTGGTGTATGGTAGAGTCTGTGAGGGTGGTGTATGGTAGAGTCTGTGAGGGTGGTGTATGGTAGAGTCTGTGAGGGTGGTGTATGGTAGAGTCTGTGAGGGTGGTGTATGGTAGAGTCTGTGAGGGTGGTGTGTGGTAGAGTCTGTGAGGGTGGTGTATGGTAGAGTCTGTGAGGGTGGTGTATGGTAGAGTCTGTGAGGGTGGTGTATGGTAGAGTCTGTGAGGGTGGTGTATGGTAGAGTCTGTGAGGGTGGTGTATGGTAGAGTCTGTGAGGGTGGTGCATAGTAGAGTCTGTGAGGGTGGTGTGTGGTAGAGTCTGTGAGGGTGGTGTATGGTAGAGTCTGTGAGGGTGGTGTTTGGTAGAGTCTGTGAGGGTGGTTTATGGTTGAGTCTGTGAGGGTGGTGTATGGTAGTCTGTGAGGGTGGTTTATGGTAGAGTCTGTGAGGGTGGTGTATGGTAGAGCCTGTGAGGGTGGTGTATGGTAGAGCCTGTGAGGGTGGTGTATGGTAGAGCCTGTGAGGGTGGTGTATGGTAGAGCCTGTGAGGGTGGTGTGTGGTAGAGCCTGTGAGGGTGGTGTGTGGTAGAGCCTGTGAGGGTGGTGTGTGGTAGAGCCTGTGAGGGTGGTGTGTGGTAGAGCCTGTGAGGGTGGTGTGTGGTAGAGTCTGTGAGGGTGGTGTGTGGTAGAGTCTGTGAGGGTGGTGTGTGGTAGAGACTGTGAGAGTGGTGTGTGGTAGAGCCTTTGAGGGTGGTGTGTGGTAGAGCCTGTGAGGGTGGTGTATGGTAGAGTCTGTGAGGGTGGTGTGTGGTAGAGTCTGTGAGAGTGGAGTGTGATTGAGTCTGTGAGGGTGGTTTATGGTAGAGTCTGTGAGGGTGCTGTGTGGTAGAGTCTGTGATGGTGGTGTGTGGTAGAGTCTGTGAGATTGGTGTGTGGTAGAGTCTGTGAGGGTGGTGTGTGGTAGAGTCTGTGAGGGTGGTGTATGGTAGAGTCTGTGAGGGTGGGGTGTGGTAGAGTCTGTGAGGGTGGTGTGTGGTAGAGTCTGTATGGGTGGTGTGTGGTAGAGTCTGTGAGGGTGGTGTGTGGTAGAGTCTGTGAGGGTGGTGTGTGGTAGAGTCTGTGAGGGTGGTGTGTGGTAGAGTCTGTGAGGGTGGTGTGTGGTAGAGTCTGTGAGGGTGGTGTGTGGTAGTCTGTGAGGGTGGTGTGTGGTAGAGTCTATGAGGGTGGTGTGTGGTAGAGTCTGTGAGGGTGGTGTATGGTAGAGTCTGTGAGGGTGGTGTGTGGTAAAGTCTGTGAGGGTGGTGTATGGTAGAGTCTGTGAGGGTTGTGTGTGGTAAAGTCTGTGAGGGTGGTGTGTGGTAAAGTCTGTGAGGGTGGTTTATGGTAGAGTCTGTGAGGGTGGTGTATGGTAGAGTCTGTGAGGGTGGTGTGTGGTAGAGTCTGTGAGGGTGGTGTATGGTAGAGTCTTTGAGGGTGGTGTGTGGTAGAGTCTGTGAGGGTGGTGTATGGTAGAGTCTGTGAGGGTGGTTTATGGTAGAGTCTGTGAGGGTGATGTATGGTAGAGTCTGTGAGGGTGGTGTATGGTAGAGTCTGTGAGGGTGGTGTATGGTAGAGCCTGTGAGGGTGGTGTATGGTAGAGCCTGTGAGGGTGGTGTGTGGTAGAGTCTGTGAGGGTGGTGTGTGGTAGAGCCTGTGAGGGTGGTGTGTGGTAGAGTCTGTGAGGGTGGTGTGTGGCAGAGCCTGTGAGGGTGGTGTGTGGTAGAGCCTGTGAGGGTGGTGTGTGGTAGAGTCTGTGAGGGTGGTGTGTGGTAGAGTCTGTGAGGGTGGTGTGTGGTAGAGTCTGTGAGAGTGGTGTGTGGTAGAGCCTGTGAGGTTGGTGTGTGGTAGAGCCTGTGAGGGTGGTGTGTGGTAGAGTCTGTGAGGGTGGTGTGTGGTAGAGTCTGTGAGGGTGGTGTATGGTAGAGTCTGTGAGGGTGGTGTGTGGTAGAGCCTGTGAGGGTGGTGTGTGGTAGAGTCTGTGGTAAGTTACAGACAGTAGAAAACTGCAGTTCGGCCTCTTCTATGGTATAAAGATGTTTGCAAGTTGGACATAAATGCTACAGGTATTGCGTTGGATTCACCAGACCAGGATGCTAAGGACCCGTTGCCTGGAAGGGATAGATCAGAAGGGAAATAAGGAAACAGGAAAAACTAATGGCAGATACGTTCAGAGCTTGTTGTTTCCAAGAAACTTGTCTACCACTGACTTAAATGCTAGCCAAACTCTTTTTCCATGCCATGCCGTAAGCAAAGAAACTTATCATCTTGAAAAAGTTTTCAAATTTGTGGACTAACAAATACTCCCTGTTTTATTTTAGTTTCACTCAGTCTTTCAAAATGTTGTGATAAAGTGTTTGAAAGCCGAATCTGTTTTCTCCATTTCCTTGACAAAGTTTTTCATAAGACTCAGCTTAATGTGCGAGGATAGCAACACAATCTGTCTAGTGTCGACAAGTACTGGATTCTCCACATTCTTACTGCCAGGCTGCAGTGACTGCCTGATGATCCAATGTCTTCTGATGTAATGGTCACTTTGTGCACAGCCATCACACAGAGAAAGTGACAGTACCAAATATATCCATCCTGTAGTCCAAGCAGAAGAGCGATCACTTTAAGTCACCGCAAAGTGACCAGTCATGATGATCATAGAATTAATCCAATGAACAATGACTGAGAAGCTTAACAAAATCGGTCGGAAGAGTGCCAAATCGGGAAGCAGAAAAACATGCACAAAACAACACAAAATGACACTTCACCGCTGGAACTTTCTGGACAAGAACATGAACTACAACGGCCATGACAAGGGGTAGACTACTTCTAATGGCCGTTGTAGTTCATGTTCTTGTCCAGAAAGGTCAAACGGCGAAATGTCATTTTGTGTTGTTTTGTGCATGTTTTTCTGCTTCCCTATTTCCTTAAGCTTTTCAGTCATTGTTCATTGGATTAATTCCTTGGTATCAGCTTAACTTCAGTCACCCTTGTTTTTACCATTTTATGGTGATAATAGTTTACACACTTCAAAAATGGCTGAATGTTTCCATTTCTTTCGAAAATTGTGACCAACAGAAATTGACCATTATTTAATAAAACAGTTCTAAGACCCATCTTGGATGAATCAGTGAAAAGCCTTGATTGCTCTAGTTTGTAATTGATTTTGAGAGCTGCCATTAAACCAGAAATGTTATGGTGCACAGAAAGTTCACCCTCTTGGAAAAAGAATGTAATAAGCCGCTTTTGGCGGTTCCTATACACAGAAATTCTAACATCTTCTGACAAAAAATTGCAATAGTGCAATCTGGAACCCAAAAGCCCCACCTTGTTCTTCAGTAGATTTATTGCTCTTACAGGATCATACACTTCACTGTAGGTTATTAAATGCTGGGTAACGGATGTATTCTGAAAGTCTGGGTGGCTTGAGATTGATGGTTTAGGACCATCCATTGGCCTATTCTTCATCAGTAGAAGAAGCAGAAAATGATTTTGGCACTTTAGGAACTGGTAGGTCATGGCCATGTAGTACCGGTCGCACTGCAGAATGCATGTTTGGATATTCCAGTGTCAGTGTGTTCCTTTTTTTTTTTTAAAAACCTTTCCAAGCTGGAGGGACCATGCAAAAGAAGCACTTGTTGAGATTGATCAGTAGGCTTTCTCCAGATCACTGGGACTGCAGAAGACATAGTTTGCCGTTGAAAATCAGCCACAGAGAAATCTAGGTAGCACAGATAACTTGATATGGTAGAGTGCATGTGAGAAAAATTCACTATTTTGTCTGAGATTCCCCTTATGACTGTTGACCAAGTGTATAATTCTCTCTCCAAACAATCTCCTCTGGCTTGAATGGAATCAGTCATGGAATCCTTGGATGTGCTGCACCAGTTAGTGACCCCTGAACGTGCATATATAATCAATGCCTTGCCAAGAACTACTTTCCATCAGTATTTAAAATTGCTAAAGTTTATCCTCTGCTTAAATCTTGTTCGGCTGACAACAGTTCTCTGGGCAACTATAGACCCTTTTCTCTACGAACCTTACTATCTAAACCAGTAAAGAAACACATAAATAAAATAATGTTTCAGCATTTAAATAACAAAAAGTTGATAGTCAGTCAGGGTTCAGACCTAAACACTCTAATCATACTGCGTTGACAAAAATTACAGATAACTGGAACTTTAACATTAACAATGGTAACATTTTCGGTGCAGTATTTGTTGACTATATGAAAGCCTTTGACATGGTTGATCACAATATTTTAATCAGTATATTAAAAACCTTAAAAACTAACGATAATTTAGTGATATTAATAAAGTCATTTTTGCCTGAAAGACATCAGTTAGTTTCCCTCAGTAACCGTTACTCAAAATCCACAGTTAAATATAGGCGTTGCTTAGGGCTCAACATTATGCCGACTACTTTTTGCCACTTATATTAATGACCTTCCGTTTCGTCTCAGTATAACATGTGATCTGTTTGTTGATGTTTGTACAATATATACTAGTCATGATAATTGTAATGAGTTAGAACGTTCTTTACAGAAAGAAATAGACAAACATAAAATAGAGCAATGATAATCGCATGCAAATTACCATAAATAAAACTAAATCCATGGAAATAACAAATAGGCAAAAGCTAAAAACATTAGCTTTACACAAGCCACACGCTTGAACTCTTCATTGACAAATTACCTACTGTTAATGTAGTTGAACATAAAACATTAGGTGTTTTAATTGACAATCATTTAACTTGGAGTTCCCATGTTCATGCCATGACCCCCCCAAAATAGCACAATTAGATTATCACCCTGGCAAAATTCAGCACTTTCTGGAAGAAAATACACCCAAAAAAATATTTTACATATCCTACATCCAAACGCATATTGACTATTGTTATACAATTTGGGATGGTTGCTCTAAATCAAAATGTCAAACGACTGTGCTCTCTACATGTGTATGTGGGTGTATCTGCGTGTGTGTGTGTGAGCGTGTGTCTTTGTTTGTGTGTCTGTAAGCATGTCTGTCTGTGCATCTATGTGTGTGTGTATGGGGGTGTATCTGCGTGTGTGAGTTTTTGTCTATGTGTGTGTCCGTATTTGTATGCATGCATCTCTATGTCTGTGTGCGTGTGTGTCTGTGCCTGTGTGTGTGCCTATTTGATAATGTCTGTGCGTGTCTGTGTGTATCTGCTCTGTGTTTATATATGTGTGTGTGTGTCATTGAAAGTCTGTGGCTACGTGTGTGTGTCTGTTTGTGTGTGTGTGTGTGTGTGTGTATCAGTATATGTGTCTGTTTCTGGGTGTGTATATATATATATATATATATATATATATATATATATATATATATATATATATATATATATATATATATATATAATTATTAGGGCTGTTTACACATGTCCTATACATTTCTAACTATAATACTTTTTAAAAGGACAAATGCACTAATTAATGGCAAAATGTTTATCAAAGATACAGTATTTATACACAAAGGTAATGTTTTCTATCATAGATAGGACTGCACTAACAAATTATAGTAACATTTTTATTTGTCATTAGAAAACAAATTTTTGAATTCTCCCACAACAGCCTCTTATATATAGATATATAAACTGACTATAATTATTGAATCTCCCACAACAGCCTCATATATATATATATATAAACTGACTATAATTATTGAATCCCCCACAACAGCCTCATATATATATATATAAACTGACTATAATTATTGAATCTCCCACAACAGCCTCATATATATATATATAAACTGACTATAATTATTGAATCCCCCACAACAGCCTCATATATATATATATATAAACTGACTATAATTATTGAAACAGGTTCCACACATCTTAAAAACTAAAGCCAGTCATAACTTGTTAATGATATTCTCTATTTCAGCACACTAAAATTAATTAAGATCAGCTTTTTTTATTTGGGGTACACTTTTGTTGACTGGTGATAGTGACTGTATGACTTATTACTTGCCCACTGTTGATGGAACCAATATGTCCTGTGTAAAAAAAATTTACTTGCCATTCCAGTTTGTAATTTAGATTGATGGATACATTGAAAATGTTCTCACCTGTTAAGATCATGATGACAAAATGCACAAGTTATTCTGCTTATCAGTTCATGGCTACATATACTGAAATATGTCTGACTCGGGCATTGTTTATTGACAGACAGATTTCAAGACAAGCTCTCGTGTCCTTGGTGTGGTGCACCTTTTACTCCAGGAAAACTGGCAAGTATATTACTCAAAACAATTTTTAATGTAACAAATGTAAATAGTGAGAAGACAACAAAAATATATTGCTCAATGTATTGTCTGGCACATGTTTGTCAGGATTCCACTATTGCAAGTTATCAGCTGATGTGTAGATTATTATGGCTGATGTGTAGATTTATGCACTCCATTATATCAAGTTATATCAGTTTATGTTCAACATCCATAGCAGAGATCCTACTGTTTTCTGGCAACTATACTGCCACCGCCGAGAGTATCCTCCGCGCCGCTACGCGTGGAGTGGGACTAAACTAGATGGCTGGGACTCACGAGCAGCAGCTACCGCATCTCCTGCATCTTCCTCCTTTTTATTTGCTCGTGAGTCCCAGCCATCTAGTTTAGCTCCCTGCGCGCCGTGGGGGATACTCTCAGTGGTGGTGGTATAGTCGCCGGAAAGAGGTCTGCAATTTACAAATGACTGAGGCCCTGGTAGGGTATACTTTTGGCCTCGATAATTTGGGACCGTTATTCGGAGGATAGCAAAAAATTTTTTTACATTTAATAAAAAAATAAATAAACAACAACACAAAACGTTGGGATTGAAGGCAGCACTTTTCATTTATAAGGCAAATATGATATCAACTATGCTACACATTCACATGACAAAGTAATATAAAAACATGACCAGTACTGTACACCGGGCAATTGAACATCAACAAGTAGCCGACTGCGCACCAACAGACAGATATATGCCACACCAAAAAACACTAGAAAGGCAAACAACGCAGCAGCACACTTGCACCCCTTGAAATAGTGGACTGTCCAGTCAGCTGTGGCATTCCCACGGATTTCCCGTGTTTGGTGTACGAAAAAATATTTCCAGTCTAATACTTGCGTGAAAGTCACATAGGAGTCAGTTTATTTGCTCATATTACAATGTGACTCAGCCCCCAGCAATGCTAGACTGCCTGATATTTCTATAAACTGCTTGGGATTGGATGTTTAGCCAGAACTAAAACATGTAAGTACAGCTCAGCGTATGGTTTATTTGTGTTGATAATTGAATACAGCAGCAGTCCAACAGTGAAATGCATTGTTTTGATGTTTTTGTTGTATTAATTAAACATGCTCAGAAATGTGATAGCACAGTGATTGCTGATGTCAATGACTTGATCAGTTTCAGCATGAAGAGAGGTGTGGCAAGTTTGGACTCAGTGCTGACGAAGATGAGGACAGTGATTCTGATGATGGACTTTTGACCCAGTTTAAACAAACTGGCCATTGCAGCATGCCTGTCTGGCAATACCAGCACGAGCAGCTGATGAGGCAAATTCATCATGACAAGGCAAACTACAGGAGCAGATCACACGGATTAGGACAACAAGAAACAGATTAGAAATATACAGTGTGACATAAACATTGCTGTAACAAATCAGAGATATTGTCAAGGTTGCCATATTTTTTTTTCGAAATGAGAACACTTCTCGTAAAAATAAAGACCATTTAGATGTGTCATTTTTTTTTCTGATGACTTTTTTCTTCAGAATGTCCACTTCTTTCTTTTGTATCAAATGTCAACAGAACTGCCGATGTATGAAATGTTTGAAATTAAATTTTACAGATGAAATTGACTTGACTGAATCTACACCAGGGCTATTTAACTAAGTTGACTTGCGGGCCAAAAATGGGAATCATCGGCGGCCAGTGGTCGGAATCCAAGTGTGGGCAGATTATTAACTCATTACAAATGACAATATTTTTAGTGTGGGACTTGAATAAACTCTAAGATCGTTACTTTGAGGCCTACGGCCTAGATTAAGGTAATGTAAATGAAACAGTGTTAAAAAAAACATTGTAATGTAAATTGTACAACAATCTTTTGTAATGATTAGTTAATACTCATTTTTAATTGAAATACACATTATTCGAACTTGCTTTTGGAATTATAAATACAATTTATAAATTATAAAAATTATAAATAGCACTGGCACTTCAATTGTTATTTTTATATTAATAATAATAATTATCCACAGTTCGTTTCATATGGCTTCGTGCAGAAGAAACCAACAAATTATAACGATGCCAATTGTAATTAATGGGAATAATTACATTTTCGTTTCTGGGATAATGTGAAGTCAGAGCAATTCTCATACAATACTAGCAGTGAAACCTTTTGGATAGGATTTTCTCAAATCTGTATGTTTCGTTGAAAAATGCCGCTTCACGTTGTATTCCTTTACTGTGACACACATTCATTGCATAGCAAGCACACTGGTTTTGAATCAGGCATAGTCGGTGATAAAAATAAATATTTCAGTGTCCAGTCATTGTTAAATGCATGGTTTTCACAATTATTGAAATGTAGATAAAAACGTTGTTACTGTTTTATTTTGTTAGTACACGATCGCATCTGGCAATCTGTGTCCGGTTGTGAGTTGTGTGCAAGTTGTGTGTGACTGGACGTTCGCTGAAAATTGGATTTTAATCAGATAACAAGAGCACTAGCAGATGTCATTAGTTTTCTTCAGCACCCAGTGTCATTAGTTTTCTACAGCACCCTGTGTCATTAGTTTGTGTGTACTAGTGGCCACCATTAGGAAGAGTTTTTCAGTAATCTAAGCGCAGACCATCAGGACTATGCTGGCATGTTCTTGTGCCCTCCTGTCCAATAAATATCTCGCCTTCATTGACTGTCCTGTAGAGTGCTTGCTTTCCTACTCATTAGCTGATTCTTTCCATCCAATTTTATTAACATTGGCCCACACAGGCAAATTCTGCTCATTATTCAAACTAACTTTTACCCTGATCTAATTATATTTCCATGTCTTATAGTTATGGTATTTTCTGTTCCCTTGTATCTCTGCATTTACAGACTCCAGATAAATATATTACTTATTGACACATTCGTCACAACTGATTTTTTGTGTGTGAAGATTTATATAAAAGACACTGATTTATTTTTTAAATTTCAATAAATTTCACTGTTTTGGAACGATCGGCAGGCCACTTGCTAGGCATTTGCAGGCCACGTTTGGCTCACGGGCTGCCAGTTGAATAGCCCTGATCTACACTAAGATTTTTTCTTTTATTGGTCTATTTGACATAAACTTAAAAAAAAAGTCTTTCTACTTTCTTCTCAGTGTACTTTCAGTGTTCCTACAGTTTTAGTTAAAATCACACCAATAATGTTTGTTAGATGTTGTCAATCTTAGTGGTTTTCCAAAGACTAGACTGTTTTTAGGGCCAAGTTAGAAAAATATATTTTATGCAGATTACTACATGATGTCGCTGACAGTGTGTACATTTGGTCTCACCTTGTAAAAATGCAGACAAATCTACAATATCCTAAACTGTTTGCAGACGCTCAGATTTACTTGTGAAATTAAGACGTGCCCACAAAAATTAGGATTATGGCAACCTTATTGACACTGTCAATATTATTTTTACAAACTAGAGGAAGATCCTAGAAAATCAAAACTTTTCACAGACTGTTGTGACATCAACACATTGTTTTATTAGATTATAGTTAGACACTGTGACATCAACATTACTGTAACAGACTAGATATACACACTGTGATATCAGCACTTTTGGATCAGACTAAAGATATACATTGCGATATCAGTACTTTAGTAACTGACTAAAGGTAGACATTGTGACATGAGCATTGCTGTCACAGACTAGAAATAGACACTGCAATCAGCATTGTTGTAACAGCCTACAAATACATTTTGTGACGTCAGTATTGTTGTAAAAAGTTGAATGTAACACCAACACTTAGTTAAATGATTTTACACTCTATGTATGGCATCAACAATACAGTAACTTACTAACAGACTCACTTTGATATTAACAATAGAATACAAAACTAAAAAGACGTATGTGGTGTCAACGGTAGAGTACAAGATTAAGTAGATTAATTGTAATATCATTCATTGGAATACAATAAGAACTTATTTGTGGCATTCGTAGACCAGAAGAAGGCATTTGACAGAGTGGACAGACAATTACTATGGAAAATAATGGCAAGATATGGAGTAAGCGAACACCTCATCGAAGTGTGCAAAAGTTTATACAGGGATTGTAGAAGTGTAGTTAGAATAAATCAGGGAACATCTCATCCTTTTACAGTGACATCTGGAGTAAGACAGGGGTGTGTCTTATCACCACTGCTGTTTATCACCTACATTGACAGTATATGCAAGAATGCCAAGCCCATGAATGAACATCTTAGTAAGATCAACGAATTACTCTTTGCAGATGACCAGGCCTTGATAGCAGATACAGCCATGAAATTGCAACAACATCTAACATCCATAAATGAAGAATGTAAAACAAATAATATGAGAATCAACACTGAAAAGACAGAAGTAATGTCAATAGGAAAAAAGAAGACAGATCTAAACACAGCAATAGAATACAAAGACATTAAACAGGCATCTGAGTTTAAATATCTGGGAACTACATTTACCGAAGATGGGAAATTGGATAAAGAAATTGACATTAGATGCAGTAAAGCAAACCGAGTATTGGGACAGCTAGCCCCCCTCTTACAGCATAAGACAATCCCAATCAGCACAAAGAGACATCTTATTCAAAGCATATTTATTCCAACTCTGTGCTACCAGTGCCAGACATGGTCACTCACAACAAACCATAAAAGAAAATTAGTAACCACGGAAATGAGATGTCTGAGAAGGACTGTAGGAGTGACCATAAGAGATAAGATCAGGAATGAGATCATAAGAGAACAAGTCGGCACAGAACCAATTCTGGATTACATACAAAGACAGCAAGTTAAATGGTTTGCCCACTTAGAGAGAATGCCTTATGACACCATACCATACAAAGCATACATGGAAAGAGAAGAAGGACGTAGAGCACGGGGTAGACCAAGAACAAGATGGAAGGATAACATCAGAGAAACTCTACAACAGCACGATGTGCCTATGGTCGAGGCAGCCAGAAGAGCTAGAAACAGAACATTATATCTCCCTCGACACCCACAGCGGTAAAAGAGGAAGTAAAGAAGAAGAAGATAGAACAAGACCATTTGACTAGAACATAAAACAAGACCATTTGTCTAGAACATAGAACAGGACCATTTGTCTAGAACATAGAACAGGACCATTTGTTTAGAACATAGATCAAGACCATTTGTCTAGAACATAGAACAAGGCCATTTGCCTAGAACATAGAACAAGATCATTTGTCTAGAACATAGAACAAGATCATTTGTCTAGAACATAGAACAAGACCATTTGTCTAGAACATAGAACAAGACCATTTGTCTAGAACATAATAAAATGGGAAGCCCTACTGATTGTTTCCGCCAGAAAAATGGAAAAGCCCAGCTGACAACAGCACGATGTGCCTATGGTCGAGGCAGCCAGAAGAGCTAGAAACAGAACCTTATATCTCCCTCGACACCCACAGTGGTAAAAGAGGAAGTGAAGAAGAAGAAGATTGTAATATCAACAGTACAAAACAAACTGTGTCATATCAACAATACAGAAACAGTGTCATATCAACAATACAGAAATAAACAGTCATACTGGGATATTGTCTCCTCCATGTGCTGACTGGTTGCTAGGGGTGTTTCATATATAAGACATAGATGACATTCTGAATGCACACAGTTGGTAGATGATATCTAGTTATATTCTTGATTACACTTTTACAGGTGATCTGGTCTAGTCAATGTCTACTATTAGCTATCAGGTCCAGCAAGATATACATTTATCAAACACATAATTGACGTCTTCTTTCCTCCCTCCCTCTTCCCCCCTCCCTCCCTCTTCCCCCCCTCCCCCTCTTCCCCCCCCTCCCCCTCTTCCCCCCCCTCCCCCTCTTCCCCCTCTTCCCCCCTCCTCTTACCCCCTCCCTCTCTTCCCCCCTCCTCTTACCCCCCCCTCCCCCTCTTCCCCCCTCCCCCCCCCTCCCCCTCTTCCCCCCCTCCCCCTCTTACCCCCTCTTCCCCCCCTCCCCCTCTTTCCCCCCCTCCCTCTCTTCCCCTCTCTTCCCCCCCTCCCTCTCTTCCCCTCTCTTCCCCCCCTCCCTCTCTTCCCCCCTCTTCCCCCCCCTCCCTCTCTTCCCCCCTCTTCCCCCCTCCCTCTCTTCCCCCCTCCCTCTCTTCCCCCCTCCCTCTCTTCCCCCCTCCTCCCTCTTCCCCCCCCTCCCTCCCTCTTCCCCCCCTCCCTCCCTCTTCCCCCCCTCCCCTCCCTCTTCCCCCCCTCCCTCCCTCTTCCCCCCCTCCCTCCCTCTTCCCCCCCTCCTTCCCCCCCTCTTCCCCCCCTCCCTCTCTTCCTCCCCTCCCTCTCTTCCTCCCTCTCTCCCTCCCCCTCTTTTCCTCCCCCTCTTCCCCTCTCTTCCTCCCCTCTCTTCCTCCCCCTTCCCCTCTCTTCCTCCCCCTCTTACCCCCCTCCCTCTCTTCCTCCCCCTCTTACCCCCCTCCCCTCTCTTCCTCCCCCTCTTACCCCCCTCCCTCTCTTCCTCCCCCTCTTACCCCCCTCCCTCCTCCCCTCTTACCCCCCTCCCTCCTCCCCTCTTACCCCCCTCCCTCTCTTCCTCCCCCTCTTACCCCCCTCCCTCTCTTACCCCCTCCCTCTCTTACCCCCCTCCCTCTCTCCCTCTCTTACCCCCTCCCTCTCTTCCTCCCTCTCTTACCCCCCTCCCTCTCTTCCTCCCCCTCTTACCCCCCTCCCCCTCTTCCCCCCCCCCTTCCCCCCCCCCCCTCTTCCTCCCCTCTTCCCCCTCCCCCTCTTCCCCCCCTCCCCCTCTTCCCCCCCTCCCCCTCTTCCCCCCCTCCCCCTCTTCCCCCTCCCCCTCTTACCCCCCCCCCCTCTACCCCCCTCCCCCTCTTCCCCCCCTCCCCCTCTTCCTCTTACCCCCCTCCCTCTCCCTCTTACCCCCCTCCCTCTCCCTCTTACCCCCCTCCCTCTCCCTCTCCCCCCCTCCCTCTCCCTCTTACCCCCCTCCCTCTCTTCCTCCCCCTCTTACCCCCCTCCCTCTCTTCCTCCCCCTCTTACCCCCCTCCCTCTCTTCCTCCCCCTCTTACCCCCCTCCCTCTCTTCCTCCCCCTCTTACCCCCCCTCCCTCTCTTCCTCCCCCTCTTACCCCCCTCCCTCTCTTCCTCCCCCTCTTACCCCCCTCCCTCTCTTCCTCCCCCTCTTACCCCCCCTCCCTCTCTTCCTCCCCCTCTTACCCCCCTCCCTCTCTTCCTCCCCCTCTTACCCCCCTCCCTCTCTTCCTCCCCCTCTTACCCCCCTCCCTCTCTTCCTCCCCCTCTTACCCCCCTCCCTCTCTTCCTCCCCCTCTTACCCCCCTCCCTCTCTTCCTCCCCCTCTTACCCCCCTCCCTCTCTTCCTCCCCCTCTTACCCCCCTCCCTCTCTTCCTCCCCCTCTTACCCCCCTCCCTCTCTTCCTCCCCCTCTTACCCCCCCTCCCTCTCTTCCTCCCCCTCTTACCCCCCTCCCTCTCTTCCTCCCCCTCTTACCCCCCTCCCTCTCTTCCTCCCCCTCTTACCCCCCTCCCTCTCTTCCTCCCCCTCTTACCCCCCTCCCTCTCTTCCTCCCCCTCTTACCCCCCTCCCTCTCTTCTCCCCCTCTTACCCCCCTCCCTCTCTTCCCCCTCTTACCCCCCCCCCTCTTCCCCCCCCTCCCTCTCTTCCCCCCTCTTACCCCCCTCCCTCTCTTCCCCCCTCTTCCCCCCCTCCCTCTCTTCCCCCCCTCCCTCTCTTCCCCCCCTCCCTCTCTTCCCCCCTCTCTTACCCCCCTCCCTCTCTTCCCCCCTCTTCCCCCCCTCCCTCCCTCTCTTCCCCCCCTCCCTCTCTTCCCCCCTCTTACCCCCCTCCCTCTCTTCCCCCCTCTTACCCCCCTCCCTCTCTTCCCCCCTCTTACCCCCCTCCCTCTCTTCCCCCCTCTTACCCCCCTCCCTCTCTTCCCCCCTCCCTCTCTTCCCCCCTCTTACCCCCCTCCCTCTCTTCCCCCCTCTTACCCCCCTCCCTCTCTTCCCCCCTCTTACCCCCCTCCCTCTCTTCCCCCCCCTCTTACCCCCCTCCCTCTCTTCCCCCCCTCTTTCCCCCCCTCCCTCTCTTCCCCCCCCTCCCTCTCTTCCCCCCTCTTCCCCCCCTCCCTCTCTTCCCCCCCTCTTCCCCCCCTCCCTCTCTTCCCCCCTCTTACCCCCCTCCCTCTCTTCCCCCCTCTTACCCCCCTCCCCCCTTCCCCTCTCTTACCCCCCCCCTCTCTTCCCCCCTCTTACCACCCCCCTCTCTTCCCCCCTCTTTCCCCCCTCCCTCTCTTCCCCCCTCTTACCCCCCTCCCTCTCTTCTCCCCTCTTCCCCCCTCCCTCTCTTCCCCCCTCTTACCCCCCTCCCTCTCTTCCCCCCTCTTACCCCCCTCCCTCTCTTCCCCCCTACCCCCCCCCTCTCTTCCCCCCTTCCCCTCTTACCCCCCTCCTCTCTCTCCCCCTCCCCTCTCTTACCCCCCTCCCTCTCTTACCCCCCTCCCTCTCTTACCCCCTCCCTCCCCCCCTCCCTCTCTTGCCCCCCTCTTCCCCCCTCCCTCTCTTCCCTCCCCCCTCTTCCCCCCTCCCCTCCCCCTCCCCCCCCCCTTCCCCCCCCCCTCCCTCTCTTCCCCCCCCTCTCCCCCCCTCTCTTACCCCCCTCCCCCCTCCCTCTCTTCCCCCCTCTACCCCCCCTCCCTCCTTTCCCCCCCTCCCCCTCTTCCCCCTCCCTTCAGGTTTTCGATGCCTATTCCTTTGGGTAGAAATGCCCTTCCTCACCCACTCTCACACACACACTACATTTAAAAAAAAAGTCAAGAATATCAAATAACACATGTGGACCCACATCAGTGGATCTCACCTTGGTATGAAAAGATAATGTCCTTCTGTTTACTTCTAGGCAATGATGATGATGATGACATATTCACATTAGATGATCATAAACACAGGAGCACAAAATATCTTATGTCCAGTGTATGAAACCGGCAGGTTCTTCAATCTCTTCATTCTTCTTGTCCTGCAAACAATGAAACGTGAAGGATGATGAACCACCAACCACTTGCCAACTTTGCCAGTCACATTACCAAGGCCAGGATTTCACAAAAGCAGACAAGCAAACCGGCAACCTGTCTGACTGCAGGTGCTTCTATGTCCAATGAGCCCAATGTTCCAGTTAGTACATGGCCTTCAGCTGTTTGTAAGTCACAAAGAACTGCAAAAAGAAAGTGAGAAAGCCACTGAGAGGACACACATAGCACTATTCAAGACCAAGTCACTCTCTCTCGGCACTCACCTCTAGTACTTTATGGTTTAAAATCTAATCAACACCTGTCAAACTCTGCCCCCAAACATATACTAACTAGAGCATGCGTGTGACACATGTCGCCCAAGCTCATGCCACACACATTCACATAAATAACATGATCTCTACATCTATGGGTCGCCCAAGCACATGCCACACACATTCACATAAATAACATGATCTCTACATCTACGGGTCGCCCAAGCTCATGCCCACACACATTCACATAAATAACATGATCTCTACATCTATGGGTCGCCCAAGCACATGCCACACACATTCACATAAATAACATGATCTCTACATCTATGGGTCGCCCAAGCACATGCCACACACATTCACATAAATAACATGATCTCTACATCTATGGGTCGCCCAAGCACATGCCACACACATTCACATAAATAACATGATCTCTACATCTATGGGTCGCCCAAGCACATGCCACACACATTCACATAAATAACATGATCTCTACATCTACGGGTCGCCCAAGCTCATGCCCACACACATTCACATAAATAACATGATCTCTACATCTATGGGTCGCCCAAGCACATGCCACACACATTCACATAAATAACATGATCTCTACATCTATGGGTCGCCCAAGCTCATGCCACACACATTCACATAAATAACATGATCTCTACATCTACGGGTCGCCCAAGCACATGCCACACACATTCACATAAATAACATGATCTCTACATCTACGGGTCGCCCAAGCTCATGCCACACACATTCACATAAATAACATGATCTCTACATCTACGGGTCGCCCAAGCACATGCCACACACATTCACATAAATAACATGATCTCTACATCTACGGGTCGCCCAAGCTCATGCCACACACATTCACATAAATAACATGATCTCTACATCTACGGTATCATTACACAAGGCTTAGTCCTTTGTCTGGACTAAGCACTGGTAACAATTAAATCCCTGTTAACATTTAATCTCTCCCCTCTTACCCCCTCCCTCTCTACCCTTCTCTCATGCCCTCCCTCTCTACCCTTCTCTCACGCCCTCCCTCCCTCCCGCTCAGTCTCTCTCTGCAGAAAGGCTAGCTGCCTGCCCACAGTGCTGGTCACAAAGCACAAACTCCACAGCTCATGCAACGTTTGCCAGGGATCTCATACAAAATTGCAATTATGGAGTCAGCCACTAACTTCTGAGTGCAAGGCAAATGGCTTGACCACTGAGATAACTATGTCCAGCATGGTCACACTATACCCTAGTAGTCTGAACATCTCCACCAGGAAATGTTCTGTGAAATAAAGGTGGCCACACTGGTAGCCAGCTCACCCTACCCTCGTCTGAATGACCACTAGAAAATGTTTTGTGAGGAGATAACGGTGGCCACACATGTAGCCAGCTTACCATCAGCTAGTCCAAACATGACCACCAGGAAATGTTCTGTGAAATAAAGGTGGCCATAAATCAGGCAACTGGTCCACAACAGAAATATATGGAGGTGGAATCCAAGGTTTCCATTACTTTTTTTTATTCTATGTATCTGTGACTAAATATTTCAGTCTGTGGAAACCTGGCTGTTAAAATGTTGGGGTTTCTGTGACTGTCTTCTCATCCAGCATGTTCTATGGATGTTTCTGAGACTGTGCAATTTCTTCTATCTTCATCCAAAGATATATCTGTGTTGTGCCTGTTTACAGCACAGCTGCGATATCTGCTCTTTTCAGCCGACACATCTGACTTCCGCAGGCATTTGTTGACCGGGTTATCCTTCCCAGAACTGTGCAATTCAAAAGCTCTGATTTCCTTCTTTACTGATTGTGAAATACTGTATGTTGTTGCAGAAAAGATGCATGTCATAAGATCAACTATGGAGGGTTGGCCTGTAGCTGGATATCTCATGCAGCAGAGAACTAGTTAGGGGCCTATGCTCCCAGGGGGACACACAAATCAAACGAGGAAGAAGACAAAGAAGATACTATTAATAAAGATAAAAAATGTCAGAAACATTGGTAAAATAATTATATCCCTGGTGACAAGGACCCAGTCAGCTGGGTATTACTCACTTGAACGAGGCAGTCGACGGTGGAGGTGTTGAGGGCTTATGGATTCTCATCTGTGACCCCGGTTGTGCTGGCAATCACAGGAGCGGCTAGATCCACTTTCTGCTTCCTTATACAAAGTCTGTGAAGTCAAAAAAAAAGACATATGTTTACGGATTTTCTGTTGTACAATTAAACAATGTCTCACACTTTGGCTGCAGCATACAAGAGAACTCATTCACGAGCTTACTGATCAGTATTTCATCTGGTGATGTCGTCCAGTGTGGGGTCCTAAGACTGCTATTTAGTCAACTTGTTTCAAACTGGTTGGTATGTTAATATGATCCTATGCAGCTTTTTTGACTGACTGTAATCCCCACTTGGCCTCTTCATAGCTATGTCTATATATTAAAGTTAATGTTGAAAGGACTGGCTTTACTGCACTGAGGTTTTCCAGTGTGACTCAGTCTATCTCTGCAGAATGGATAGTTGCCTGCCCACAGTGCTGGTCACAAAGCACAAACTCCACAGCTCATGCAACGTTTGCCAGGGATCTCATACAAAATTGCAATTATGGAGTCAGCCACCAACTTCTGAGTGCAAGGCAAATGGCTTGACCACTGAGATAACTATGTCCAGCATGGTCACACTATACCCTAGTCTTAACATGGCCACCAGGAAATGTTCTGTGAAATAAAGGTGGCCACACATTTAGCCAGCTCACTATACCCTAGTCTAAACATGGCCACCAAAAAATGTTCTGTGAAATAAAGGTGGCCACACAGGTAGCCAGCTCACCCTACCCTAGTCTGAATATGCTCACTATGCGCTAGTCTAGTCACCACCAGGAAAATGTTTTGTGAAATAAAGGTGGCCAAACACACTGGTAGCAAAGTCACCCTGTAAAATAAACCCGTAACTGGCTCAATACGCTAGTCTAGTCACCAGGAAATGTTTTGTGAAATAAAGGTGGCTACACATGTAGCCAGCTCACCATACCTTCGTCTGAATATGACCACTAGAAAATGTTTTGTGAAATAAAGGTGGCCAAACACGTAACTGGCTCACTATACGCTAGTCTAGTCACCAGGAAAAGTTATGTGAAATAAAGGTGGCCAAACACGTAACTGGCTCACTATACCCTAGTCTAGTCACCAGGAAAAGTTCTGTGAAATAAAGGTGGCCAAACACGTAACTGGCTCACTATCCCCTATAGTCACCAGGAAAATTTCTGTGAAATAAAGGTGGCCAAACACGTAACTGGCTCACTATACTCTAGTCTAGTCACCAGGAAAAGTTTTGTGAAATAAAGGTGGCCATAAATCAGGCACGTGTGACAACTGGTCAACAACAGAAATATATGGAATATGGATAGCACCAGCTGAACCACAGGTATCAAGACTGATGTGTTTACTGTGGACATATTTTGTGTACATCAAACACCTGAAGGCTAAAACAGATATCATCAACTTCCCTGCAGGTCACCACAAACTTGCTCCGTTACTGTGCCAGTGAAAATCAAAGGAAATGTCCATCATTGTCCAATTGTAGAAACTAGTGAACCAGCAAATAGTCGCAGCACAATCCAGAAATATGTGCAGCTAGTAAATGCATATGGCAGTTGCTAGAGGTGCCAAAGCCAACAGTCGCCACAAAATTGCATGCGGTTGGAGAATGTACCGCACACTTGCCAAGCATCTGGGGGGTTTTATTATAAATGCTTATAAATGTCTGTCCTACACCCATACACTGGAGTCACTCATGGTTGCCCACTCTCAGGGCACATGTTGGTTGTGAGTATCTGTAGCACAAACAAGGGCACAACTATACACCACACACTTGTGACAAGCTAACACATATCCATAAGTAACTAGTCTATGAGTACAGTAACCACGCCAAGTATGATCCTTTATATTGCCTCAAACTCTTAATTATGGACAAACAGCGAAGATTAAAGGTAATCGATGACACACTGTCAAGTCTTCTACTGTCTTCCCAAACATGCACATCGACAGTCCCTCCGGACGTTGACGAAACACCCTAACGAACTATGTGCCAAAGTGACACAATACACTCACCACCAGAGTTACATCTGCTACAGAGCTGCAAGTGATTGCCACAACTACCCCACACAATACACTCACGACCAGAGTTACATCTGCAACAAAGGACAATACTAAAGGATATTGGACAAACAACAGCACTGAATTATATGTAATAAAAAGGCGTAGCCAGCTACATGCAGCTTACTACCTTAAATGTGGGCTAAGATAACAACATGACAGTTGACAACTGCCAACAATGACATGCTAGTTGACAACTGCCAACAATGACATGACAGTTGACAACTGCCAACAATGACATGATAGTTGACAACTGCCAACAATGACATGACAGTTGACAACTGCCAACAATGACATGACAGTTGACAACTGCCAACAATGACATGACAGTTGACAACTGCCAACAATGACATGACAGTTGACAACTGCCAACAATGACATGATAGTTGACAACTGCCAACAATGACATGTCAGTTAACAACTGCCATCAATGACATGACAGTTAACTGCCAACAATGACATGATAGTTGACAACTGCCAACAATGACATGATAGTTGACAACTGCCAACAATGACATGACAGTTGACAACTGCCAAAAATAACATGACAGTTGACAACTGCCAACTGTAATGTTGTGAATTCCCGGGGAAACCCCAGAGAGTTCCCGATGGGGAGAAAAAGGTCGGAGGACCCGTGAGAGAAGAGAAAAACGGGAGAAGTGAGTCTCGTGTGTCTCATGGTGAATGAAGTGAGAGACACAAGAAAAGCATGAGACGTGAACGGAAGACGTGAACCGAGAGACTGAAGTAAGGCAGTTGAAGTTCGGCCCTGACTGAGAGAGGACGCATGAATGGACGCCTGAGAAGAATAAATGATTTGTGAAGTGAACGTTATATTTCAATAGGAGGACTGAATGTTTTTCCATACGTCGTAATGTCAGATATCAGAGTTCGTGAAGTATAGATGGATGGTTCGAGAGACGCTGATAAATTCCTGTAGTGTGTGGGAAGTCCGACCAGGTCGCTAGATTCAGCCAAGCAAGTCGAGCACGAGGAAGCATGAATGTATGTTTGCGATAACTGGCGATTCAACGAATAAAAGCAAAGAACTCAATATTCGTTCATGCTGTGTCGTTTCAACTCTCTGTTCGTCTGAAAGCAATGTAAACAACACATACCCCTAGATGAGCACATTACAAGTGGAGGCTCTAAAACGGACACATCCGGGACAAAAAAAACAACGACAGAAGATAACCGGAACATCCCCGAAAACACAGCTGGTTGTACCAATTGAACTTGACAGCTAATAAAAGAGCTGAACAGTCAATGTAAGTTTCGTTCTGTGTCAAGGTCGATTTCCAGTAATCGTCTGAGGTAACAGCAGTTGTTAGTCAAAATTTATTTGTTCAGAACAAGCAACGACAAACATGGTCAGTGTAGTGACCAAAAACCCGGCCAGTTGGACCAGTTAAACTTCACAGCTCAAAGCGGGGCTGCAGAGTTGACGTAAGTGGGGGACTGGGTCAAGGCCGCTATACAGCCATCATCCGTGATAACACCAGTTGCTGTGTCAAAATTTACCTCAAGAAAATGTGTAGAAATTTCAAGTACAGTTTTCATGTGTAAGGATGGCCAAATTCGCCACTGGGTAACGTGTCGAAATTAGTTATCGTTACAATATCATCATAACAACTATACCACGTATCGTTACAGTACCATCATAACAACTGTACCGCGTATTATTACAGTGTCATCATAACAACCATACTGCGTATTGTTACAGTGTGATCGTAACAACTATACTACACATTGTTACAGTGTGATCGTAACAACTATACTACACATTGTTACAGCGTGATCGTAACAACTATACTGTGTATTACAACATCAAATTAATCATCGATCAGTCCAGTGTTTGAAACAGTAGTTGCAAAGGACAACAGCAACCAAATAGTGATCGCGAAACATGCTAACATAGCGCAAGTGTGTTAAGACAAGGCATCTAGCTGATTGACATTGGTCAAGCGGACAGCTGACTATTATCCACATATCCAAGCTATCATACAGCTAGCGAAACAGCGCCATATGAACATCTGTAGCACATTGTAGAACGGTTCGTAAGTATACGTGCAGAACAGTTTCCTGTGATTTCCTTCAAGTCTTTACAACAGACAGAAAATTTCCATAAACTATTCAGATTGACACCCATGTTCAACTTATAGACGAGTGCCGCTATTTTTCAAAAAAGTACACTACTTCCATAATGAACCGCAATATGAATTCAGACGGGTAGTGGCCAATTAATGAAGTGACATTACCAACCGGAAGATTCAATTGCACGACGCAATCTACAAGAGACTCGTTCAATATATTTCCGTTACACCCTAGAAGTGTGCTATAGCGAAAAGGAGGATCCGTAGAATAGACTGTGATTTAGGAGCCATAATAATTTTTTTTTTTAAAGTTGAGTAATTAAGTTCATAGTTTGATATTATTGTTCTGAGTAGGTAGAAAACTACTCGGTTAAACATAGTGATTATATATCACATATTAATTTTGTTGGTTGTAATTGTATTGCTATTAAGCGTGATATTTGTGAACGCATTTGTAATTATTATATTTGTACAGGAATATTGTATACATCTACAAGTCAAAAATGGCGGAATGGGTAGCCATTGGTAAAGAATTGGGCCTTCAGGGCGACGAGTTAAGAAAGTATGTGGATGAAAAACATAAAGAGAAGGCAGCAGAAGAAAAAGAAGAAAAACAAAGAAGAGCAGCAGAAGAAAAAGAAGAACAATTGAGAAATGCAGCAGAAGAACGAGAAGAACGCAGACTTGTTCGTGAACACGAACTAAAAGTTAAAGAGAGAGATACTGAATTGAAACAGATGGAACTACTACAACAAAAGGAAAGTAAAGAGAAAGAGTTACTATTACAAAAAGAGATTGAAGAGAAAAAATTACAGCTGGAAAAACAGAGGTTGGAGGCACAAATACAAGCTGACAAAGAAAAAGCAGAAACTCAGATCAGAACAAAGGAAATGGAAAATGAGTCAAAAAGAGAAGCAGCCATAGAAAAAGAGAGAATTAAAGCAGAGGAGAACAAATTCAAAAAATACGCAGGAATAGTCCGAAATTACTGCAAGGAAGACGACATCGGAGCGTATATAGCCAATTTCGAACTAGGTATGCACATGCATAACGTCCCATTGCAAGACTACGCTTTAATCTTTCAAAAACACCTGGCATTTGAACCTTTAAAGATTCTGGAAACAATTCCGGAAACCAAAAGACTAGATTACAACTATATCAAAGAAAGGTTAATGAAGCATTACAACCTGCACGAAGCTGGCTACCGAAAACAGTTCAACGATTTGAGACCAAAAAGTAGTCAAACTTTTGCAGACTATCTGTCAGAAGTGCAGAACATATTCCAAAAATGGGTTGAAGCAGCCAATGTAAAAAATGACTATAAGTTATTGGTTGATTTGTTGTTAAGATGTAAAATGTTAGAATCTCTTCCACAGCCAATGGCAACTTTCCTAAAGGAAAATAAGCCAACAAATTTAGATTCTTTAGAAGAAGTAGGTGAAAATTATTTTGCAGCACACCCTGATATCTTCGTGCTATCAAGTTCTGATTTGATAGAAGTGGGAGCAGCAGCCTATGCAAAACCATACCAACAGAAATTTCAGAACAAAAACTTTAGGTATGGCAAAAAAGAGGTAAAGACCATCAATTGCAACCACTGTAACAAAACACATGGTGACGACGCACCTTGTGATAAAAGCCCACAATTTAATGAAAGAATCGAACAAGTGATTGCTCATAGAAAAAACA
Source organism: Candidula unifasciata (assembly GCA_905116865.2). Classification (NCBI taxonomy): domain Eukaryota; kingdom Metazoa; phylum Mollusca; class Gastropoda; order Stylommatophora; family Geomitridae; genus Candidula; species Candidula unifasciata. The sequence continues at coordinate 4,730 of CAJHNH020000531.1, read as the reverse complement.
AATTAAAGAGGTATGAAAATGCAGTAAAATGTTATATTTGTGGATGTTATTTGCACACCAGACGTAACTGTCCTGCTATAAAACGATTCAAGGAGGCACATGTAGTATGTGTAACATCAGATGATGAATCAGAAAGCGATTCAGCTGAAGCCAATTCAGCTACCATGTACGAAACAGAAGAAGAATGTAAAATATGTTCTAAATTCCATAAGGAAGGCAACCTACCGTGTGGACACCTGATACCCATTCAGAACGCTAATCTGGCAACACACGGCCACGGTACTCTGAAATTTCAGAAAGGTCAGATCCATGGGCAAACCATATCACTCCTTAGGGACACTGGTGCATCTATTTCCGGAGTGCATCAAAGACTGATTAGACCAGAAGAGTTAACAGACAAATACATCAATTGTCGTACCTTTGGTGGTAGCATCGAAAGATATCGACTTGCTAACGTGTTTGTTAAAACACCATACTTAGAAAAGTTCATAACTGTTGCAGTATTACCATCCCCTTGTGCTGATTTGATTTTGGGAAACAGGGAAGATTTGAGAACAGTAACCGACAGGGACATTGTAGCTTGGGAACAAAAAAATATTCCAAAGTATTGTCAGAATGAAAGTACGGAAGACAACTCCCCATATCCCAAAGAATGCTGTAATGTGAGTGAGAGTAAGGTTACGAAAGACAACCCTCCAAATCCCAGTGAGAGTGTCAACCCAAGTGAGTCAAGAGTGGTTAGACAAACTGTGCTACCAGTTAATTATAGAAATCAAGCTTTAGCGTTAGCACACGATTCCATTTTTGCAGGGCATTTAGGAATATCCAAAACTATAGCAAGAGTATTATCTACATTTTTCTGGCCCGGTTTTACAAAAGACATCAAAAAATATGTCAAATCGTGCGACATCTGTTTAAAAACCACAAAAAAAGGGGTAAACCCAAAGGCCCCCGTTCAACCCGGCCTGACTGCTAACAGACCATTTGAGCAAGTCGCAATAGACATTGTGGGACCCTTGCCTGTTACATCGGCGAAAGGGAATAGATTCATTTTAACCATGATAGACGTAGGAAGCAAGTGGCCAGAATGCATACCACTAAAATTTATTACCAGTGAACACATTCAAGAAGCACTGTTATTGATTTTCTCCAGAATAGGCTTCCCAGAAGTAATAGTGTCAGACAGAGGTACCCAGTTCACCTCAGCCATAACTAAAGCTGTCACCAACCTTAAAGGAATACGCCAACATTTTACATCCCCTTACCATGCGCAAGCTAATGGTTTAGCAGAAAACCTGAATAAATCCAAAAAAACTATGTTGGCTAGAATAACCTATCAAAATCCATCCAATTGGGACACTTTATTACCAGCAATTTTGTTTGCTTATAGAGAAATACCCCATAGCTCCACTGGCATGTCCCCATTTGAAATTATTTACGGTGCAAATCCCAGAGGACCCTTAGATGTATACAGAAACATGATCACAGGAAAAACTGAGTCTGAGTCGAAGGCACAAGATTATGAAACAGTCGTCAATCTTAGACACAAAATAATGGTAGCATACGAAGAAGCAAAAAAGGCATGTGTCCACGCAACACATAAGCAGCGAATGTATGCAAACAGAAATACGAATGTCGTGGCCCTGACACTGGAGTAAGGGGAAAATGCAAAAGTTTATTTTGAAAATTATTTTAAATGGAAAATTGAAAATTTTTCATGGAACTGATGAAAAAAGGGATTTTTTCAAGAAATGATAGTAAAGGGAAAAGTAGAAAATGTCAATGCTTGTAAACCCGATCAAAAAACAAATAATGACAATTTAAAGACAAAATACCAACACCCTCAGTGAAGGGTGAGTAATGGGGGTCTTAAGATAAACCCCGAGTTTCCAACGGGGGGTAAAAAAAAAATCGGGGGGGGAAACGAAAAAAAAAAATTTTTTTCCAACAAACGGGAAAACCATTAATTTATTTGCATCCATTTTAACTCAACCATTCCGGTGAAAGCTGAAAATATGCTTTTCCATTATTATGCTGAAAAAGTCTAGAGGAACTAAACAATTTCAAGCGACGGGATAATCGAAGACTCAACGTCAGAAAAACAGCCACCAATGGTAAATTTTAAAAAAAAAAGATGGGATTGAGATTATGTGTAGTTACAGAAAACAAATGCTTTACTCATTTGGAATCAGAACCCATTCCTAACAGGGACTAATCCAAATTTTTTACAATTTAAAATTCTTTCAAAATTAATCTTTTTAAAGGGTACTGGGAAAAATTTCCCTTGACCAGAAAACCGCAGGATACTAGTTCCCAAAAAAACCCCTCGGTTTAAAAAAGTGGGACGGGTTTCCATTTTGGGTTTATAAACCATCAAAAATTTCACAAAACTCATAAGAAAGGTATAAAATAAAGTAAAGCATACATGGATGATATTTGCTACACACAAAAAAATTTTCCGGAACCTAGACACTTGGAAAGGTGTTCAAAACATCAAAAAGGAAACACTGTTTTAAACCTTTGAAACAGGTTTTGTTTACACAATCCATTTTTTTAGGAATACAGTGTTTCCGGGTAGTATTCAAAGCGGACAATTGTTTTTAAAATTTAAAAAAATTTAAAGACAAAAACCAAGAAAACCTGCAGGGAATTAGGGGTTGTAAATTATTACGGCAAATTCTACCTAAGTTGCAGAACTAACGCCCCTCTATCGGAATTTTGAAAAAAAACATTTTTGAAAAAAGATTGGGCAGAAAAATATGACAAAAAACAAAAAAAACAAATTTTATTTGACTCCCCCAATACAAGAAACCGGACCCATCTAAACTTTTACCTACAAACGACGCTAGTGGTCATACCCTAGCCGCAATGTTGGGTCAAAAGGGATTCGGTACTCTTCTTCCCGGGTTTTAATCTTTCCCCTAAAATTTAAACCCCACAGAATTACATCTTTTTGAAAAAAAAAGGCTCTGTCTTGTTTCACCTAAAAAATTCCAAAATTTTAATAGGAAAAGGTTTATTATTGACTGACAAAATTTGGCCTGCAAATTGTTAACAATGGATGCAAAAAAACGCAAGAGTATAAAGATGGGCGTTTTTATTTCCCAATTTTAGTCAAGATAGAAAATTAAGGGCATTTAAAACCATCTACCCCAGTGTGTCCAGATTAAACATAGATTTAATTTTTTTGTTTGGGATTACGGGGAAAACCGAATTACAGGAAAGAAAAGTTGAATGAATGATATGTAAACATAGCTTAATGATGATTTTTTTGTATGTTTTCATTTGAAATAAGTAACAATATACGGTGTAAAGGTACAATGAGGAGAAGTGTGACTTTAGATGAAGATGACATAATGATGATGGCGACAAAACAATGATGTGAGTAAGATGATACGATATGATTAATGATGATGATTTTACAAGAAAGTTACGCATGTTGAAATAAGGGTTTTAAAAAAGATTGTAATTTTGTATGTAGTTTGGGAAAATTTATTGTAAAACTGTAATGGAATATATGAATTTGAAAAAGGGGAAAATAAACTTTTTTCGGAAAAATGAGGGGGAAACACCACAAATCCCAAGGGGTTGGGTTCGAAATCCTAATGGGGAAACATATCTTAATTGAAACAAACCCCTGACGTAGCCAAAACCAAAAGGTTAGGGGGGGACTTTGCGGGTTTGCACTTTTTTGTTTCCCTGCCGTTATGGATTTTAGACTTTAAAGAGAGTACCAGAATTTTTTCTGTTTTTTACAGTGTGGGATGGCAGGGGTTAAACGCAGAGCCATATGGACTACCGCCTTGGAAAGGAGTGCCAGAAGGTTTTTTTCCCCTTAAGCCACGGTACTTTTGGTACAATAAGAATGTACAAAGGGAAATAAGTAAAAACCTTCAAAAGGGGAAAAAACCACAAAAACCCAAAAAAGATATTGTAATCCCAAACATACAAAAAATATTTTCCCAAAAATTAAAATTTAACCTAAAAATAAAGTAATAAAAAAAAAATAAGGGTTTAAATTTTTTTTTTCTAGAAGGGGGGGGAGATTTTTAATGTTGGAATTCCCGGGAAAACCCCCCAAAAGTTCCCCGGGGGGGAAAAAAGGTGGAGGACCCCTGAGAGAAAGAAAACGGGGGAAGTGAGTTGGGTCTCAGGGAAAGAAGTGGGACACAAGAAAACCCGAGACTGAAAGGAAGGTGAACGAGGGGGAAATGAAGAAGGCGTTTAAAGGGCCCCGATGAGAGAGGAGCATGAATGGACCCTGAGAAGAAAAAAGATTGGAAGGAACGTTATTTAATAGGAGGTGGAAAGTTTTTCATATCGTAAGTAGATATCAGGTTCGTGAAGTATAGAGGAGGTCGAGAGACGCTGATAAATCCTGTAGGTGTGGGGAAATCCCACCCGGTCGCTGATTCAGCCAGCAATGGCACGAGGAAACATGAATTTTGTTGCGTAACTGGCGATTTAAAGAAAAAAGCAAAAAAATCAATATCGTTCAGCGGTGTTTCAACCCCGTGTCTGAAAGAATGTAAAAAAAACACATACCCCCAGAGAGCACATACCCAACAAAGACGAAGTTGACAATGCCCAAAAATGCTGATGTTGAAAATGCCCCAAAAAAAGACAAAGACAACTGACAATTTCCACCAAAGACATACAATCAACAACTACCCCAAAGACATGAAAATTTAAAAAACTGCCCCCAATGAATGCAGTTAACAACTCCACCA
>CAJHNH020000530.1:236394-262175 GCA_905116865.2 Candidula unifasciata | reverse complement strand
ACTATCGTGAAGAGATGAAAGGATGGGGGAGCATACACAAAGAGGCTGCAAATTTAATTGCATCTGTACTTTTTTGAGGAGAGAGCACCCACACTTTCTTGCGGAGAGAGTACCTTGCTGATTCAGCACTAGCCTTGATGCCCAGTTGATTTGATAACTTGGACTATACAAATGATGCATGCCCAGCTGATGTGCTGACTTGGAAAAAAGAGATGATATATGAACAGTTGATTTGCTGACTTTGAGGATAATGATATATACCAACCTTATTTGCTGACTTGGACGATATAGATGATGCATGCCTAGTTGATTTTGAGGATAGAGATAATATATGCCAAATTGTTGTGTTGACTTAGAAAATAGAAATGATGCATGCACAATTGTTGTGTTGACTTAGAAAATAGAAATGATGCATGCCCAGTTGTTGTTTTGACTTAGAAAATAAAAATGATGCATGCCTAGTTGGTGTGTTGACTTGGAGTGTAGAAATGATGCATGCCTAGTTGATGTGTTGACTTGGAGTGTAGAAATGATGCATGCCTAGTTGATGTGTTGACTTGGAGTGTAGAAATGTTGCATATCCAGTTGATGTGTTGACTTGGAGTGTAGAAATGTTGCATATCCAGTTGATGTGTTGACTTGGAGGGTAGAAAATATGCATGACCAGTTGGTATACTGGCTTGGAGGGTAGAAATGAAATTTCGTTAATATCTAAAATGTTTACCCTATATGAGGCTGGGGAAAAATCCCTCCACGGACCAAATTCTGGTATTTGCAAATATTGTTCTCAGGGGTTAGAAAACCTGAACGTTAACCAAGTGAATGTATCTCTTTCTGTACCAGGAAATCCGCAAAACTTCCATTTACTGGCTGAAAGACAACATCCTCTCTCCAATTTCTAAACAACTTCTGTTATAGACAGTTGCGCTTTAATCTGAATATTTTATGCTTTCTTTTGTCATCAAAGAATATTACGTTGTCCTCTTCAGATCCGAAGTTGTTTTCTTTAATGAAAAACTCATCCGACTGGAACTGAAAGAGTTTATAGTTAAAACTCTCTCGGGTGCTGCGTGGTCTCGAGGCAGGGCGTCCGTTTCGAGTGCCGGAGGGCCGGGGTTCAGGCTCCGGTGAAGGCTGGGATTTTTTCATGTGGGCTACTAGTAATTTCTCCTGGCCTTCGTGTATTAAGATCGGACGCCCATGTGTATTGTTGCGCACGTTAAAAAACCCATTGGCAGTTGGAAATCATGCAGAGTAGCCTGCCCGGGCAAAATTTGGAGTTGAAAATCTACCCAAACTATTTTAGGATCCTGTTCGATACGGAGTTCGTGCACTGCGCTGATATTTTGCAGACTCAGGCTTGAGTCAGAAGTAGAACAGAGCACCTAATGGCTACCCCTTGTGCCATGATGTTGATCTGTCGTCTTAACCTAAACCTAGTTCAATCTCACAGTATTCTAGAAGACCAAACCTTAACCTAACAACTTTCTACCTTCTCATATTACCAAGATAAACAATAGCACTTAAAATTATAAATGAGTTTAGAGAAACTTTTGCTCTGAATCATAATTCGTATTTAAAAAAAAAAGAAATTCGAAAAAAAAAGTTGGAAACCATTTTTTTCCTAAGGGAATTCAGTAAATTGTATTATTTCGTTTCTTAAATTAGGTGAATGCCAAAATATGTTAACAATTATAACAATACTTCAAACAAACTAACATACATACAATGACATCATATACAGTCTTTTTGAACACACACAAATGAAGCATGAAAAGAAACAGATAACTTGTGGATCAAAAATTTCATTGATATTTTCTTGTACAAATGTTACATAAAGAGATCTTATTTTTTTTTTTTTTTTAGGAATAGTAGCTGCTTTCAAAGAGAATATGGGCTTTTGAGCTGAAATGCTATAGAAAGATTCTCAGAATATCTTGGACACAGAAGAAGAGAAATACTGTTTCTTGAAAGATCTCAACATCAAGGAAGATGGGCTTTTGAATCAAACCCCAAAATGGCGGCATGCCACATTCTGGGCATAAAATATCAAAAAATATCCGAACATCGATGTTCGCGTGTATCTAAAATACAGACTTTCTTCCAAGGAACAAATCGCGGCAAAACTAGGATTACTTGACAATCAATATCAACATTTGCACACGGTAGTAGCAGACGATAAATACCGACCGTTGACAACAATTTCGAGCGTTTCTGCAGACGATACTAGCAGACGATATTAGCGACCGTTGACCAATTTCGAGACATTACAGACGATGAAAGTCGATTAGCAATACTGTGTTCTTCCGATTGGAGGATTTAGCAGCGATAGATGTCAGACTTGTCGGCATTCGCCAAACTCATCGCCGAGCGTATCCCCGGCGCCGCTACGCGCGGCGCGGATGGGGAGCTAAACTAGGTGCCTGGGACTCACGAGTACAGTAATTGGAGGAAGTTGCAGGAGATGCGGTAGCTGCCGCTCGTGAGTCCCAGCCATCTAGTTTAGTCCCCATCCGCGCCGCGCCATCCGCGCCGCGCGTAGCGGCGCCTGGGATACGCTCGGCGGTGAGGCACACTCGCAAATGCAGGCCGGCAAGTAACGTATCGCCGAGACCCTGTTTTAGTTATCCGGAGCCAGCACATATGTTTTTAATAGAACTGACCCGCATTCGGATATTTTTGGATATTTTATGGCAAGAAATTGGCCAATTTAGCTCTCTTTCGAAAGCCATCATATTAAAGACGCGATTTTGGGGGTTGATTCAAAGGAGAGCCGATATAAGTGACTCCTTGAGTATGAAAGTACATGAGGCGGGAGAACTGCCGAGAGACCGAAATTCTTTTAGGCAGATTGTGATGAGAGCGACGTTCTGCAAAGGACCAGCTACATGATGATGATGATCTGCTTCCATATAAATATCAGGAAACTTCACATCTGTGTTTTATTTTTCTTTGTCTGTTCTGTATCTTGGCACAACTCGTCTCTGCCTGCAACTCCAAATCTGTCCAATAAATTTTGGGCTCTCCTGTCAAATCCGGACGAAGAATAAAAAGCCTTGGACGACATAGTCAGAGTTCTCTCCCTTGGCAAACAGTGATCGGAAAAGCCAACGAAACAAACGACACACTTACCTATCATCATACGGTTGCGTGTAGGGCTGCGTACGGTTGCATGAGGCATCGTGAAGGGATGCGTGGTCATCATATGGTTGCGTGCAGGGTTGCGTACGGTTGCGTGAGGCATCGTGAATGGTTGTGTAGTCATCATGCGGTTGTTGGGTTAGAGTTAGGGGTAGGGTTAGGGGTAGGGTTAGGGTTAGGGTTAAGGGTAGGGTTAGGGTTAGGGTTAGGGGTAGGGTTTGGGTTAGGGTTAGGGTTAGGGTTAGGGTTAGATGTGAACATTTTGACGTAGGGTTTCGAAATACTGGCCGACAATCTGATGTTTTTGGGCGTGGCGCCACTGAAATTCTGCTAAATATGACGCCAATAGTGTGCGGCTGGTGCCCAATCGTTGGCAAATTGTGCGTTTGACCAGCATCCAGAGGCCCTCAATTGTTTGTGTGTGTATGTGACTGTGTACGGCGTCGACGAAGTTGGTCTGGTGGACTACTACCTCGTGCAGATAGATGCCATGCCGTAAGTTTGCCACGTTGCTGTAGCCTCGCCAAGCGTCAGTCACGATAGTCGTTCCCGGCAACTAAGTCGTGCGTCGGAAGAACGATGTTAGTTATGTGAGTGCGTCTAACTGCCATGTTGCTTGTGTCGTTTGTTTCGTTGGCTTTTCCGATCACTGTTTGCAGTGCGGCCAAGGGAGAGAACTCTGACTAAGTCTTCCAAGGCTTTTTATTCTTCGTCCGGATTTCACAGGAGTACCAAATTTTGTATGTGTCAGGTTTTAAAATGTTTCTGGGGTGAAACTTGGTAGTCATTAAATGTCTTATACTAGCGGACATTGTGGATCGAGCCAGGATTGGGGCCAACGCGAGGGCCAGTCGTACCACCCCACCTCCACCCCCCCCCCCACCCAGCCCCCCCCCATGCACTTCCACATAGCTGGGCAGATCTCTAAAGGTGTAGTCAAAAAGGTGCCTGGCTCGCTAGTGCAATTGGTTAAACCGGCGACAGGATGGCGAACTCCTTGTGGTCCGGGATTTACGGTATCTATCATGGAATCAAGGCCGGAGGGTTGCGATATCCAAAGTACCAAGCAAAAAGGCTAACAAATCATGGTTTCTGAATACTTTAAAAAAAAAAATTGACAACAAGGTTGGATACGCACTATCAGTACTTTACTGTGCGAGGGACTGGTTACTGGTTGTCGACCTTTTTGGTTTCAGAAAGTACCCAGAATCAATCCGAAATACCTGCCTGAGACCAGACATGGTCCTGCACGCTGTGAAAAAACGCCAGCGCTGCCTGATATAGCTGACCATGTCGTGCAAGTCTTGGATGGAAGAAAATCACACATGTACAAGCTCGAAAAGTAAGGTGACCTGGTGGCCGGTCTGAGGAGAGGTGAGGCGTACACAGTAAAAATCTTCGCCGTCGAAGTAGGCGCAAGAGGACTTAACTCCATTTCCACATTCAATGTACTCAAGCAGCTAGGCTTGCGAGAAAAAGAGGGTGAAAGGGGTCTAAAACAGCTGGGCGAAGCTGCTACAAAATCTTGAACCTTACATTTCTCTTTTTTTTAAGCCTCTTCTTTTTTGTCCCTTCGGAAATTTCCTCCCCATCATGTTTTTCAGTTCCTTCAGATTGCCTTAAGAACAAAAAGTGATAAGCTAATTTTTAATTTCATTACATCAGTACAAACAACTTTCAAGCCAATGTTTGTGTCCAGAGATGCGGTAATATCGATACCAGAAACACACTTTGCCTTAATGTACCGAGTATCCTTGCTAAACAAACAGGCTACGGCAGTTACCACAATGTAAGTAACATCCACACTTGTTTGTCAAGGAAGGTTATCTAACCATCGGAAGTTGTTTAATGAGTTTTCCAGAATTATCAATGTTAACTGTGCGTCAGAGGTCACTTCAAAACACATTTTACACTGCACTGGTGTAGGGTGTCTTAAAATTTGCAATGATCTGCTGGTGCACATGCTGGTTTAAAGGTGTCGTGTTGTGGAACAGGAACCTCACTGTGATAAAATCAGTTTCCTAGATCTGCTCCTGCACTAAGCGCGGAGGATCAGCAGGAGCATTATCATGAAAAAATAAATAAGGAAATGAAACAGTGAAAGGACATATCATATTTGAGAGAAAGTCTACACAAAGCAGAAGTTTCTCGTTCGCTGTAATATCGTAAAGTCTAGCGATGATCGACTTCATTGCACTGGGTTTCATTTCGTATGACTCAGTCTTTCCGCAGAACGGCTGGCTGCCCCCCCCCCCCCCCCCCCCAGGTCTACGCCAAAATTTTAGCCGTGACCAGAAAGATGCGGCTGTGAAATGAACCCATGACCTTCAGATTGGAGGTAAATGGCTTGCTTACTTTGCCATTTAATGTGCCTAATTCGAGTTAAGTATGCAGTCAGGATTGGAGCATATCCAACTTAATGTAGCGAAAAATAGTTTTCATGACAAGCAATAATCGGCAATAATAGAATTCATGATGATCAACGACGACGACGAAGAAGATGATGGTGATAACGATCTTCTTCTTATTCTTCGTGTTCACCGACAATAATCTCCGGCGGTTTGTTCCCAGAACTTCAGTTTTGCCTGCACATCCGTTTCACATATCTGGCTTTTTTGTATGCAAACAGTTGGTTACTTGCCTCTCAGGCAGATGCACTCTGACTTCAAAGTTTAAAAAAAAAAAGGAAAGATCCTTTTTACGCCTTAGGCGCATCGGGCTTATGGAAAAAGCATCCCATATTTTTACAGACCAATCGGCACTAGGTGGGTAATGTGGTCAGCATTACACCAGCCGTCTTTACTTCCCCAGGACAGCCATAGGCTGGTCGACCTGCGACGCCCCATACCATGATAAAATCTATGCAGCCAGCATTGGGTTTCGATCGTGATACGCTAGATTGCCGGTCGGATTCGCAACGCCTGAGCCATGGACGCCTCGGACTTCAAAGGAAACCCCTAATTAGTTGACATGCATGAGAGGGGTCTATTTGATCTATTTCTCTCTCTCTCTCTCTCTCTCTCTCTCTCTCTCTCTCTCTCTCTCTCTCTCTCTCTCTCTCTCTCTCTCTCTCTGACAACGAGACATACACGGAGAGGCAGATTACGATGATAATGTAGAAGTGGCCATACATTTGTGTGTATTTTGTATCAATTTGTTTTTATAGACATTGTAAACATTATGAATTTATACAGAGATTGGAGTACAAGTTGATAATCATGGTAATATCGCAAGGATTCTGAACACATGTTAAGCACTCTACGTGGTAAGCTGTTCATTTTCTATCTAATTAGGTTTATGGAGAAATGAATACACCAGACACAACGTCGCCAGGTTTAAATGAACTTCTGAGCATGGGTGATTATTTCAGAGAGTATTACTATTATTACATACATGAAAACATGGCGAGAAAAAATAGCAGCATGGTGGATATGCGCCGAACTGTGAGGTTTGTTAATAGTGCTTACATTAATATGTGAGCACTTGAAGACGAAAAAAAAAGAAGAAGAAGAAGAGGAAGAAGAAAAAGAAGAAGCAGAAGAAGAAGGAGGAGGAGGTGGTGGAGGAGAATGTATGTCCCTGAATACTACTAATACTACTACTACTACTACTGTTACTACTACTACTACTACTACTACTACTACTACTACTACTACTACTACTACTACTACTACTACTACTACTACTACTACTGCTGCTGCTGCTGCTGCTGTTGCTGCTGCTGTTGCTGCTGCTGCTACCATTACTACTGCTACCACTACTATTACTGCTACGTCTACTTCTGCTACTGCTACAACTGCTACTAATATTATCGCGGCAGCTGCATGTGCTTATACTACTTTTACTACTACTGATACTGATACTGCTGGTGATACTGCTGCTGTCAATAAGTGCTGCTTCTACACTTATCCATTTTTTTAATACAATTTACTTTGACAGATCTAATGACTGTCTGTCTGAAAGAATGAATGAATGAATGAATGAATGAATGAATGAATGAATGAATGAATGAATGAATGAATGAATGAATGAATGAATGAATGAATGAATGAATGATAATTACTGGTGTGTGTGAGAGTTAGTTAAAACACCAAGTATTATTGATGCTAGAGACACATTGGGCCAATGTTTCTGGACCAAAATTTTGTATAGTCCAGTCAATACACTACGAGTGATGTGGTGAACACCACGCTGACCACCTTTACTTCGTATGACAATGCCTGGTACCCACTGGGATCCACGTTGGGTCTAGATGGAAGCCAGAGTGAATTTTTGTTTCTCAGTCTGTGTTTAAACCCAAGCGAGCGTCTAGCTACTACGTTGCTGAGGCTTCCATTGTGAGTGTAAGTAAAAGTAAAGGAACTTTCTCCCACTTCCAGCATATTAAGCTGGTAAGGCAAGAACTATATTTTTGGTATGCAAAGTAATCAACATCACGCAGCCCACCTTTAATTTCCAAGTCTTTACCTGGTTTCACTTTAAGGCTGAATCAACCTGGGAATCAAGTTCATTTTTAAGAAAAGTCCGGGATCTACAAGACCTAAACCGACGATGTCTGGACCCGCAGGCGAGCTTCTAGCTGCTGCACCACGGCAGTTCTATTAAAAGTGCTTCTCTGCATTATTAGGTCAACATATTTCAAATGTGATACAGTCTTTCACATTATTGGGCAACATATTTCAAATGTGATCCCATCTTTCACATTATAATAAGAATCCATATTGCAGGGAAATAACTGCAACAAGAAAGAACAAGGATCTTTTACTGTTACTTCCCTACAAAACTTAGCAACTCTTTTTTCACTATTGATACTTTCATTTCTACCTAAATTCACTTTCTCTGTCATTTTTTTGCTCCCTTTTTTTAATATCCAGAAACCATAAGCTGTTAACCACTTGGCTCAGTACTATGGCTATCGCCACCTATCGGCCTTGATTCCATGAAAGATACAGTTTGAGGGTCATAAAGTGATTAAAAAACGAGGTCATGCGCATTATTCTGGATGTACAAGAGATACCTCTTGTGTAGCAATGATGTACCTTCTTGACTTTCCATACAATGAACTTAAGGATCAAGATTTGGAGGGACCACACATAGGTAAGCTCCGATATGAAGCACCTTTTGTAGCACATGCTCTTTAGGAAAAAGGGACCACAGACTAAAAAGGGGCAAATCATACCTGGATAGGACAGAGGATGACACCAAGCAGGTCTGTTGTCTTACAAATTCCACCCTAGTGAGGCAAAGATATCAGTGCCCAAAACGCTCAGTCGCACCTTCGCATGTGTCATCACGCTTGATAGAAGTTGTCGGAAGCAGAATCCCACTCTTGTAAAAGCTGAGGTCTGCGCGATTATCATTGACAAGTCCGACGAGACAAATGTGCTTATCTACACCGACGGGTCTGTTGTACAAGGACCTAAGAGTACATGGGTATACGGGTCGCTCTGCATGCAGAGCAGTCTAAAAAGCCATCCGTATCTTCTCCGTGACTACCAGCAGTATAACGATGGGGGTGGTAGAAGTGACACAAGTTTTCATGTGTCTAGAATCACAGGAATATTTCCATGTGTTTGCGCGCGCGCGCGCGCGCGCGTGTGTGTGTGTGTGTGTGTGTGTGTGTGTGTGTGTGTGTGTGTGCTGAGTGATTCTGTGAGCATGTTATGGGAAGTCTCCATAGGCAGATAGTGGATTGAGTCATTGCAAGACTCCTGTGTGTACAATTACTTTCATATTTGTTTCAGGGAACGCAGATGTTGTTGGCAATAAAAAAGCTGATAGACTGGCAGGTTCTGCATTAGTTTAAGATTGCCGGCCTATGGATTACGCGAACATTCTAAATACCCTCGGAGAGATAGGACGTTCCGAAGACTATGAAAGCAATATGTCCCCATAATTGCTAAAATTACAAGAATAAGGAGTTAAGATCAACACAAGAAGTCTTGTCAACCAGTATAAGAGGGGCACTGTTAACTATGCGACGTATGTGAATATGTTGGCGGGGAAATGGAGCAGCTGAGTCCGGATTCTTCAAACAGTATGGCAGGGGAAGTAACTGCGACAACAAGAAAAGGCGGTTATCTTTTACTCTTATCTCCCATCGGTTATTTGCGCATCCTTGACAGAACGTTGCAGAACCAACCCCATCAGCCCCTGGCTGTTGTGTGGTTTTTCTAGGCAAATTTACCTCTAATAACTTTGCCATTGCTTCTGGACAGTCAGCCTTCTTGATACCACTGACAAAACCAACGCAAGGTGCATGGCCCGCAGCTGGGATCGAACCCTGCATCCGGCATTACGAAGCGTTCGCATCGACTTAGCCACAGAGCCGACAAAAGGTTAGTTGCGTATACTTTACAGGACGTTGCAGAACCAATGGTTTTTCTAGGCAAATTTACGTTCAGTAGTTTGCCATTGCTTTCTGGGCGGTCGGCTTTCTTGATACCACTGTCGAAACCAACGCAAGGCACATGGCCCGCAGCTGGGATCGAACCCGGCATCCTGGCATTACGAAGCGTTCGCATCGACTTAGCCATAGAGCCGACCTTACCTCCCATACAAAATAAAATAAAATGAGAGAAAGTTTTAAAGCAGTCAAGCGAGGAGGATCTACTTGAATTCATTCTTCACTAGTAGCTCTTGCTCTAGGTGGTGGTGGCATACTGACTGGCGCACTGTTTTCTTCTTCTAGCTGCTACTTGAAAGTCCAGCGATCCCTGCTCTATAGTGACGCATCCCTGGGTGGCCAATCAACAGGGTAAATCACTGGTACCAGTTTATATCCCGCAGTGGCTAATCAACAGGGTAAATTACAGTACCAAACGACCCGCTAGATGGATGTCAGTCCAACAGGATAAAACCCAGATATCCATTTGAACCTACTAAAAAGTGAAAATCTCAACCGCTATTACCGCTACACGAACTACTGCCCCGGTTGATGCTGCAGTCTGGTTTCTGAGTTTACAGCACCCCGGATACCACCGTAGGTGCTCAGTCACCCCCCCCCCCCCGCGCTCAGCCACTTCACCCAACCCCCAGCATGTTTATAGTGTACAACGTCCAGTGATTAGTAGTGCTAACCCTAGGGTGGTTGGAAAAACATATTGTACGTCACGTGTGCCTCTCGTTTCAGGTTATGCCGATCTTTACTGGCATTCTTGCATTTTTACTGTTGATACCCTGCTTTTTTATAACAAGATAATGGAATGCATGTTATTATTATCTATTATTATTATCCTCATTATTATTATTATTATTGTTATCAACATCATCATTAATATGTTTTAGCTCCCAGGACGAAATCTTGCGTATGTGATGTAAATTATCGTCTAAAAATTTAAAAAAGTGGTTCTATTTATCAGTCAAAGAAAAAGTAAGGTAATAGGCAGATAAACACTAATCCAATCCATCTTTGTGAAATCCAAATATATCACGTAAAGTCATATATTTAATTTAGGCTGCAGGGTTGATAAAGTTGGGAGAAGTGATAGAGATTTTCAATTAAAATGTAAAAGATTAGAGGAGTTAACAACACTAGGAGCGTCGTCCGTGGCTTAGGCGTTGCGAGTCCGACTCGTAATTCCAACGTACCGCGATCGAAACCCATTGCTGGCTGCGTGGATTTTTAATCATGGTATGAGGCGTCGCAGGTCGACCCAGGGTACGAAAATGTATGTCCTAAGTAAGGTAAGACAACCGGCGTAATGCTGACCACATTACCTACTTAGTGCCGTTTGTTCTGTAAAATAGGTGCTCTTCCCATATGCCCGATGCGCCTAAAAGCGTGAAAAAAGATCTTTACTTTATAACACTAGGAAATTTTTTTAAGTTAAAAGAAACTAAAACTAGTAACAAATTTACAGTATTTAAATGTCATATCAGTACTGTTGTGTGGAGCTAGAACACGTAGATTAACAGACAACAAAAACAAAAATTACTTATCAATTACAAACAATCATGAACTAGTGCCAGCGCAGAATACTAGAAATTAAATGAACATTGGTAGAGAACTAAACAAATTCCAGTGATCCAAAGAGCGAGGAAAATGCGATGACGTCAGACTGGAACACATCAACAGTGGTACACACACACAACCACACACACACACACCACACACACCACAAAAACACATACACACGCACGCACACCCAAGCGGTTATTACAGCCATTAATGAAGCCGAAAAAAGAAGAAGTTGAAATGGTACTATTGTTTTGTAACTTTGCGTCTTTCCAGAGTATAGTTGTCCATTGCGCCAGATGGAGACATGGAAATAACAGCCTTTGACAATGGCATTTGGGCCCGCAAGATCATCTCCAGTTATGAAGAATGTTCTACAAAAGGAACATGGAATTTTTGGACCATTGTTGCCTTGACATGTATGTAATCTGTTTCTTCTCAGACGCTCAGCTATCAACAGTCACTTTCTTCCCTGTCTCAGTTCCCTTCCTACTTTTCCTTCTCCACCTCCTCCCCCTTTTCAACGACCTGCTTGCTATTCGTGACATCTAGTCTCTCAAATTCACTTGCCTGGATCCATAGACACATACCTGTATTCCCTTGTGACCAATTGTGCGGTAAACATAAATACATAATACCATCAAGCTTTAATTCTCAAATATGAAACTTGAGAATCCTTCTATCTATTACGAAATGCCGTATTTTTAACGAATATTTCTTGAGAATCGACAATTACTATTCTAGCTTTAAACATATATTTCAGACAAATCAAACATTGACTTGTCTTCGAAGCCACGCACCATTCTCTGCTGGCCTATCACAGATCAGCAAGTGGGAGGGGCTAGAAGTGAGCTGGAACTTCATCCGTTTTAGTTAATCAGTTATTGGCTTCTAAGAGATTACTTTTCTCTGATACACGAATGTCCATCAATTACTACTAAGATATCAGACAAATTTATTGATGTCATTTAAAAACCTGAAATCAAATTTCACGAACAGTTACTTACTTGACCGATGCAAGCTTGAACTGCATGGAATAAGGGGGTAATATTTAACCTGTTTGGTAGGTTCTTTCAATAGATTTATATTTAATAAATGATTCTTGCACATTACAAAGTATTTAAATACATATACCCTTTATTTGTAAAACCTTTATTGAACTTGAACGTTTCACGTGTGTAAGTTGTTGCTATGGATATACTAGAGTTGTTTGCCTTTAAGTTCATTACTTCTATGGCTAGTTATTTAGTGAATTATCTAGCCAGTTAGTTTGCTAGTTAGTTTAATGTTTAGTTATTTATTTAGTGGATTTGTTCTTCAGTTAGTTATCTCGTTCTTTAGTTAGTATCTTTTTTTTCTTGACCAGTTGTTTAGTTTGCTAGCTAGTTGATAAAATTGGTTGGTTAGATAAATGGTTCGTCGGCTAGTGATTCCTTAAGTTTTCAGTTGCTTATATATATAGTAGGATAAGTATTTTCCCCTCATGGGCTCCGGGACTGCATTTTGGGGGACAAGAAATAAACCCACAGCCCTCCTAGCAGTATGGAGTGTACCACAGTAAGTGGCAAGGAACCAACAGTTTGCATACAAATAAACACATCTGCACACAAAACTCACATTATGGAACAAGTCAAAAGTCCAGAGGTGAACGAACAACTAAAACTTTCCACCGAGTCTTCAGCAGATAAATGCTACTTGGAAAGAAAGAAAAAACACGCACCGGTAATTAGCAAGTGAACTATTCAGTTAAAAAAACGACCCTTTTCCACGCCTATCAGGAGTATTAGTCTAGATTTATATTTTATAGACCAACGGAACAAGACCGGCCGCCTTTACTCCCAGGACTGCCCCTGGTACCCACTTAAGGCTGGGTCGACCTGGGAGCCATGCCATTTTTAAAAGAAGTCCGGCCCCCACCAGGGAGCAAACCCACGACCTTCTGATCCGCAGGCGAGAGTCTAGCCGATACGCCACGGCGACTGCCGAATAAAGTTAAGTAGAATTTAATTATCTAGTCGATTGTTTAGTTCTTAAGTTGGTTGGTCAGTTAGTATAAGGTCAATTATTGACTTCCTTAGTTTCTCTGTTAGTGAGTTTGATATATAATATGTTATGTATTTTTTTTTTCAAACTTAATGAGTTAGCTTAAAGGTTATTTAGTTTCTTAGTTAGTTACTTGTTTGGCTATTTAATTAGTAAGTTATTTGGCCAGATGCCTATTTATTTAGTTACTTTACTAATTAGTTAATTAGTGTTTTAGTTAGTAATGCAGATAATTAACTAGCTGGTTGAAATGTTTAACTGGCTGGCTAGTTAACTGATTTAGTTATTTTCTTTAGTAGTTAGTTATCTAGTTTGTTTATTTGGTATATTTTTCTCAGATGATATTGTTCTGTTAAGTAAAAATAACAAAGGTATGAAAATAAAAACATACGATTTGTATGTAGTCTATAGAATCAGAAATAGGACTACAAATAAGTTGTAAGAAAAAACAAACACAATAAAGATACCAGCAAATGATCAGGTAGATGTCATGCTAGAGAACAAACCAATAAAAGCAACCAACCATTTCACCTGTTTGTGTGGCAATTTTGACTCTCCCAGAGATACGACGAAATAAAATGTTGATCGCCTTGGCAAAGCAACAACAGTCTTTAAAGGGCATAACAAAATATGAAGTTTTAAGTTATACAGCTTTAATGCCAAACTATGAATCTTCAATTCTAACGTTATTTCAGTGTGAACATATGCCAACGATGGTTGGAGAACTACCAAAGTTATAGAACGAAAGTTAAATGCATTTGAAGATGAATGAGAAAAATCATGAACATAAGATGGGATGAATAAGAAAACAAGTGAGGAGATCAGAAAAATGTCCGTACCTGTATCGTCTGCAATAAGACAAAGAATGTGGAGAAAATTTTGGCACACACTGAGACAAAACTAGCGAAGAATTACAAAACAGGCACTAAAATGGGAAACAAAAGATGAGAGAAACAGAGAAGGGAAACATTAGGAAGAACACTATTAAGAGAATCTAAAAACGCTGGGCTGAACTCCATGACATAATTTGAGGAACATGCATGCAACAGAGCAGAGTGGAGAAATCGGATGCTAGCCCTGCGTGACGTCTAACGGGACACGAAGGATGATGATGATGATGATGATATGTTATATAGTGTATGTGTGTGTTAGTTATATAGTTATAATTTGAGACATGGCTCTAGAGAAAACATCAGATGCGAACCATCCCATGTGAGTCAAAAGCTCCACTAAGGAAAAAAAAACAAAGAGTAAATCAATGTCCCGTAACAAGCATGTCGTAGGAGGCGACTAATTAGGGGTGTCCCCTATAAAGTCATGATGCATCTAAGAATTCGCAAAGCATGTAACCAATTGTATGCATTAGGATGTGCACGTAGAACTCAAGTTTAGGAGTGTATGAACAACCAGAACTTTCAACCGGAGTTTACAGCAGCTAAAGGCTGAAATTGACAGTAGACAGGATCATAAACACAGCAACCGCTAACACCAGTAATGGAATTGAGAGGACCTATACATAGCAGTTTTGTGCTGTGGACTTCGCTGGTGATATTTCTCTTCCACCCCACTCACGGAATCAGATACGCGATAAATTAAATATACTTTATGCGAGATCACAAAAGCTAGGTTTGAAAATGCATAAGGGGAAAACAAAGATAATGAGAATAAATCAGGAAAATAGCAACACGGTTTCTCTTAATGGTATTCCACTCCAAGACGCGAATTCGTACAACTATCAGTGCAGGTAATGAAGATGAAGATGGAGAAACTGATGGAGACATTAAAATACCAACACAGCGGGCAAGAGGGTCTTTCACATCATTAGGAAATTTGTGGAAGTCAAAAGAACTTAAAACTAATAATGAACTTAAAGTTTTTAATTCTCAAGTCAAATCAGTTCTGTCGCATGGAGCGGAAACATGGGGAAGGGAACTAATGAAGTTAATACAGATAGGGAGGACATGGGAAGAGCTGTATGCTGTAGCGAAGGATAAAACGACTTGGCGTGAGTTGGTTGAGGGTCTATGCTCGATTGGGGGATAGGAAGCAGAATAAAAAAGAACTTTAAGAAGAAGGAGAACCATCCCGCCCATTCCCGTTCCAGGCAGCCCCTGGCAAAAATAGCAGCCCTTTTTAGGGCTGTCAAATCCACTCCCCAAAAACTGGAATACGCCCGCCGAGCTTGAACGAACAGACATGATGAGGTAGCATATACCCTAACTTAGGCGAAAATGATCGCCACACAGAATCGAATTCAATCAGATAGCACAGAAACCGTCTTCAATAAAGCAGGCCTTTGGGCAGCTGAAAGAGGACAACATTTGACATTTTTGATTGGTTTCTACGATTACGAAGGAGAACCAGAACAGTGCTGAAAGCTAAGCAGAGGATTCTCTACAACTGTGACCTGCTGATTTGTATAGTCCAGCGACTATTATTGTAGATCTTAGTCATAGTCTTAGTCGAGGCTTCAAAGTCACTGCAGTCGGATTTCCCCAGACTTGCTCTGTTTCTGTGCTAGCAGCAATGCAATGAAATGTCCCTCATTGTCGCTTTTTAAAAACTCTTAAACAAACAATTTGTCACGGAACAATCCAAAACAATACGCAAGCATACTGTAGGTATTGTATACGAATCTTTCTGCACAATATTTCAAGAGTGTTTGAAAACTGGATACTTCTATTAGTAAAGAGCTGTAAGCGCCTAAGGGGCGACCCAGGGATGCAAGGAGGGGTTTATAATTTTTTGTATAATCCAGTCAGCAGTTGTTGGAAGATGAGGTCATTCAAGTAGAGGAGAAAAGATCTCTCTCTCTCTCTCTCTCTCTCTCTCTCTCTCTCTCTCTCTCTCTCTCTCTCTCTTTCTTTCTTTCTCCCCCACCTCCTCCCCTCAGACACACACACACACACAAAGGATGTCAGGTTCTGCCGCTGGATGTTTCTATAGTTCTTAGGGTGAGTGTACACACTGTCAGTTATGACGGTAAAAGTAGCCACACACACACAAAAAAAAGAGCGATGGCTATCGAGCTGATAAGCAGAATTGTTAAGAACAAACGCATACACCTCCATGCACATATGCACATACACAGAATACCCCCCCCCGCCCTTTTCACACAAACACACACACAGACACTCAGTTGTGAAGCTCGGCGATGACACATAAATACTAAGTGACCGTTTCGACAAAAGTCCTTATCAGCAAACAGAACAATAACACTATTTGACTACACAATTAAAAACGTATTTCTTCAGCACCAGTACACTAATGTAATTTTGACTATACGTTAACCTAATATTATTCTGTAAAGTTTTTATTTATTGTGTTTCTTATTTATTTCTTATTCATATTTTTTAATAGACTTTTCACACGATGGATACACAAAGTTCCTATGACGTGAAAGATCCAGATGAGCGTTTGACTGTCTTTACGTCATCTGTATCATCGTCTTCATCAGCAAAGTCAGCTGCACTTGAGTCAAGTTTCGGCTTATCCACTAAACTGTCATTTTCCATTGACAGCATTCTTTCCACACCATTTGAAAATACATCTTCAGCCTCGCATGCTGATACCTGTGTTGCGAAATGGCCTGCCGCAAGTCCGGCAGTGGTCTTAACTGTTGGTTTGAATAAAAGGCTTCTTCCCCAGTGTTTCATGGAGAGACAATCAGAAATACAAATGTTTTCTGCTGGAAATGTCTGCAGACAAAACAGATTCATCGAAATGAAAGAAGATTTAACAGGCACACATTTTCAGTGTAGTAATGACAATATGGTTGACAACAAATGGGATATCAGTGTGAGGTCAGTAAATGGCGAATTTGGCAATGCACGTTATAAAGACAACGTCGGTACCAACGAGAAAGACATGTTACCACAAGAACTGAAGTCTTCACCGCTTTACAGCACACAAGGCATTAGCAATGCTTCGGAATACAAACCCAAAAGTCTATGCTTCGACTTTCTAGATGACTTCACCGCAGATCGACTGTATATAGCTGCTAGCTCTATGACAAGCAAAAAGTATGCGAGCTGTGCAGTTCAGCAGTATCAACATTACAATAGTGTATGCCCTACTTCATCCGTCTTGTTTGATTCCAAATCTAGACTTGGGAGATGCGATGTTGATACGTGTCAAGCTTTTCATTACAGGTAAATATTGTCATTTGTTTCTCGGTATTGAAAATGGACTGAGCTGGAGACAGTAGACCATTTTACCTATCTGGTTTCAACAGTTAATAACAAACTATCGCTGGACCAAGAAATTAACATCAGGATAGGTAAGGCAGCAACAACAATGAGCAGATAGACATAGAGATTTTGGGAGAACAGAAAGCTCACAATTAAAAACAAAAACCCTTGTCTATCAGGCTTGTGTTCTCAGCACTCTGCTTTATGGCAGTGAAACTTGGTCAACCTATTTGCACCAAGAGAGACGGCTTATGAGCTTTCACATGCAATGCCTAAGAATAATACTTGGGATTAAGTGGCAGGAAACAAAAAACACAGAGATACTGGAAAGAGCAGGTACTACAACAGCCTTTTCCATGCTCAGTTTGCGAAGGCTCAGGTGACTGGGTCACACCTGGAGAATTGAGGAAGACAGAGTCCCTAAGGATATCCTTTAGGGTGAATTAAAGTCGGGTAGAAGATGTCGAGGCCAACCTCTACTACGGTTTAAAGATGTGCGAAAGCGGGACGTGAATGATACAGGTATTGAAGTGAACGCAAGGGAACAAAATGTCATGGACCGTGTTGTGTGGAAATGGCAAATAAGTAAGGGAATGAGAGTGAAGGAAGAAATGATTGCAGAAAGGATGAGATCTGAGCGTCTGAGAAGAAACGGATTTAACACAAATGTTGACAACAATGGTCCTGAAATCCCATGCTATCATTGTTTAAGACGTTTTTTGACACGGGCGGGTCCCATGCCTCCTCAGAGCGCCATATAACACTATCGTCTGGAAAGACGGAAAGGTGGCAGTCGATCAATCAATCAGTCAATTGAAAATTGACTAACTGACGTAACATTTACTTGCGGCAGAGATGTGGAATCTGAGAAGAATGCAGAGCACATCGTGGAAGGATAGACAAACAAACGAAGCAGTCCTCATCGAGACAGACGAAAGTCGTAAAATTATCGGAACAATTAGGCGGGGACAGTCAATTATTTTGTGGACATTTTATGAGAAGGAATGGATTTGAGAACTTAGTAACAACTGACCAGTTTTATGGAAAGAGCAAGTGGAAGGCAAAGAGATAAATACTTGGTCGGGCTAGCTAGATAGAGGTGGCCTGACAAAAACATTGAACTGATCCGTGAATATGGTGTTCGTGTAAGACTGCGAAACATTACAGTCTAGACTTACGGCACGGCACATGATGATGATGATGATGATGATGATGATGATGATGACTGAAAGTGTCGGTGTTTCTGCATATCTATTTGCTGTCCTCTTGTCTGACATAAATTTTTTTTGTTTACATTTTAGATATCACTACCCCACTTTTGACTACAGGTAAGTTCGTGACCAATCCGTTGCTTTGCTAAAAACAAATCATCACATTCAACTAGCATCCTCGAAGGGAGAGCTTTGGGTTATAATTGTGACTAGGTTTTATGCGCCATATAAAATGGCTTAGCATTTTTTGCCACAACATAGCTTTGAGAGGAACTCTTACAGTGTTATACGATTACAGGAGACATAACCAAATACTCGTTTACCGGCGAGCCAATGGACCACCATGTCGCTGACTGTACTTCGTGACCATACAAATGTTCTAATGTAACTGTGCTATAAGGATGAGCGGGGATTCCGGAATTTGTTCTCATTTAAAAATCGTAAACTTGAGCTCTTAATCATATACACACCTGTTGCCGTTTGTTATTTTGATGCCCGAATCCGGCTGTTGTCTGGCGTCCTTATATAACCAACGGTTGAATAGGGTGTCTGGGACTTCCGCTCGGGTGATTCTCATTCGAATTGTGGCATTTTGTGTCACCGGGTGTTTATCGCGCGTTGTAAGGTTCTGTTGGAGTTGAACTTCATTCATTCAGTGGTTAATCCTTTGGACGGCTCCGCTTCCTTTACTTTTTAGCTTTCACATGCTGTTGAGTCCTTTTCAGGATGGGATTTTTCATTATTTGAAGCCCTGCTCTGGCTCTTGCCAGGGGCCTAAATATGGTCTAAAGGATGAACGCGGTTTCTGGGACCTCTCCACGGTGATCCTCACTCACATGGTGGCACATTGTGTCATCGGGTGTTTATCGCTTGTGTGATGTCCTGGTGGGGTAGAAAGTCAGTCAGTCAGACCTGCTGTTGACTTGGGTTGAGAGTTTTTGATGCTAATCTACTTCAAAACGTCTGCTAGTCCCAGAATATGAATTTTGATTGCACATCGGTTCGACAGATTTTGCTTATTTGTATGCAGACTGTTAATTCCTCGATTCTCAAATAGATGCGCCCCGACCTCGAAAGAAATACCCCTAGTTAGTCGCCTACTATGACATGCTTGCAAGGGGGCAGTGGTCTTACCCCAAATGGGATCTGGAGTGCCATAGAGAATCTACGTACAGCAACCCTGGAGGGGAACAATAACAACCATCCCATTCCTTTCTCACACTGTCTGACAGTACATAAATGTTTGTTTGTTTGTTTTAGTATCCAGAAGCCAGGAGTTTTCAACCCTTAGGCTCGGTATTATGGATATCGCAACCTTTCGGCTTCGATTCCATTGTAAATACCGTAAATCTGGGAGAAATGTGGCTTTTCTGCCTACCCCCGGGAGTGAACCAGGACCACAAGGAGTTCGTCACCCGGTCACCGCGCAATCCGGTTTAGCCAGCTACGCTAGAAAGCCGGGCTATATGAATGTTTAAAACAATTGAACTTTTGGCGTCAGAAAGAAAAGGTCTCGTGAACTGTCATTGGCTCAGTGGTCGTCAAGAAAATATTTCAATAAATTAACCAGCGTAAAAGCGACCCTCCTCTCCGCCACCCCCCTCCCGCCCCGCCCCCGCCCCCCGCCCTCCCTCAGAAAAAAAAATCATCCCTGTCCTCCTGTTTAAGTACGGCCTAGAGTTACTTGTTTATACAAGGCTATTAAAATTGTGGCAGATATTCTAAAATAAGAAGGGACCTGCGAACCTTGTCCATTAGCCAAGATGCTTTAAGCTCACAATTCGTTTATAATTTGTGTTATGAAACATACAAACCTACGTATATACATCCGTACATAGATGCACTAATAATAACTGCATTTATATATTGATGTGTACGGGGGCTGCATAGTCTTGAGGCATGGGTCCGCCTCGAGTGCTAGAGGTTCCGGGTTCAATCACCGGTAAGAGCTGGAATTTTTTCACGTGGAGTTTGACTTCTAGTAATTTCCCCTGGTCTCTGGGTAGTGAGATCGGACGCTCGTGTGCATTGTTGCGCACGTAACAAATCCCTTGGCAGTTGGAAATCGAAAAGAGTAGCCTAACGGCGGTGCCCGGACAAAATTTGGAATTCAAAATCTAACTAAAGTATTCAGGATCCTCGTTGTTGCAACAGAGCCTGTGCACTGTGCTGGGCTTCTTCGGACTCAGATTTGAGTTAAAAGAAGAACCGGACACTTTTGGGTTACTACCCGTGTGCCATGATGTTGATCCGTTGTGCAAACCTCAAACCTCCAACCTCATATATTGCTGTGTCTGTCCAACTGCAGTGCTGAACTTCCGTGCCCACGTCCGAGGCAACCAGTCATGCCAAGCTGTGAGCATCTGCATTCATCAGCACCTGGATCTGAAGACGAAAACATTCTAGATAATGAGTTTCTCGACACACGAGAAGAATATGTTTCTACCAGAGCTGAGGATAGTATGTCGGATAAAAGTACTGTCCCATGCGGTGAGTTTAAGTGTAATGTAAGCAGAATTGTTATTTATTATTTTAGTTTCTGTTTAACGTGGATAACTTCATTGATAGTTTCCAGTATGGGTTCCAGGGCCCCATTATGGGGGAAAAGAAAAATATACCCCCTGCCTCCTCAACAAGCATGTCGTAGGAGTCGACTAATTGGTTGCTTCTTTCGACGTCGGAGTTCATCTGCCCCGAGCAGAATGGAACAACCAACTGCAGCAAAAAAAAAAAAAAAGCCTGTGAAAAAAAAGATATACACGCTCAGACCCTGGGACACAGCCAAAGTCCAAATAGACAAACAAACAGGACTTTCAGCCGGAGCTTACAGTCAGTGAACAATGGTTTCTTTCAAAACAACACACTACGTGATTTGAGGGTCGCCCAGTTTAATCTGAAAAAAAAAAACAAGAAGAAGAAAATATCCTACGCTGTTTCAGTAAAAACGTAGGTGATGTGAAAACCGTTCTATGTGGTTTGGAAATTGTCTAGTATAGTTTGAGAAACGGCATAGGTGGTGTAAATAATGTTCTGTTTAAAGTGACAATATTTGAGAAAAAGGTCTGAGGTAGATCATAAAGCACTATACTGATACAGAAAATAAAATTTAAAAAAAGACAACTACAACATTGTTCGGTGGACGAATAATAGTGTAATGAAGAATACACTTTTTCCCTTTTTGATACAATCTGTTATAATGATGATGCGTCTGTGGCTTAGGCGTTGCGAGTCCGACTCATAATTCCAACGTACCGCGATCGAAACCCACTGCTGGCTACGTAGATTTCTATCATGGTATGGGGCGTCGCAGGTCGGCCCAGCCTAAAATGGGTACCAGGATGTATGTTCTGGGGAAGTAAGACGGCCGGCATAATGCTGACCACATTACCCACCTAGTGCCGATGGGTCTGTACAAAATATGGGTGCTCTTCCCATATGCCCGATGCGCCTAAAAGGCGTGAAAAGGGATCTTTACTTACTTCTAATGTACAAAAATGCAACTGCATCTGCATTTATATTACTAGTTTCTACTCGCTAGCTCAGCTGGTTAAACCTAAATGCGCGGCGACCCTGGTGCCGAACTCCTTGTTGTCCGGGTTCACGCTCTAGGGTAGGCGGAAAAACTACATTTCTCCCAGATTTACGGTATCTATCATGGATTCAAGGCCGAAGGGTTGCGATATCCATAGTGCCGAGCCAGAGGGTAAACAACTCATGGTTTTGGGATATTAAAAATTTATATATATTACTACTTAAACCCCTTTAACCACATTAATTACTACAATTAAAATTTATCAGACATTTTTCCCTATTGTTCTAACTAAGTTTTCAATTTCCCAGAAGCCGTACACCTGAGAAAGAAAAGATCCAGAGCCTCGTTCTCGCATACACAAGTCTTTGAGCTGGAGCGTCGCTTCCGACACCAACGTTACCTCTCTGGACCGGAGCGAGCAGAGCTGGCCCAGTCGCTAAAGCTAACAGAGACGCAGGTAATGGGTGCATCCATATAGATGTGTATGCTTGTATGTGTGTGTTCGTATATATAATAGTGGCATATCACCGTGTTCGTGTTAGCAGTCACAGTGGTGTATGTTTTGCATCCATCATGAGTGGTTATGGGGAGCCGCTCTGGTGTAGCGGCTAGGGACGCTCGCCTGTCGATCCGAAAGTCGTGGGTTCAAATCCGGAAGAAGCTTGACATTTTTTTCCAGCAATGAACCTTGGCTCCCACGTTAGTACAGCCTTAAATGGGTACCAGGTACAAGTCATGGGAGGTAAAGACGGTGGGTGTAATGCTGACCATATCACCGATCGAGTGACTATTGGTTTATCAAATATAGGTATAGTCCTGTATGCCCAGTGTGATTTAAAACTGGGAAAAGAGACATTTGATTTACTTTTAGAAGAAGTAGTGATTGGTGGTCTTTTTACTTGCTTTACGGGGGGGGGGGGGGGGCACTCGTCACGTTCAATCAGCATCCCTGAAGGCGGTGCTTTAGGTTATAATTGTGACTCGGTTATATGCGCCATCGAAAATAGCTTAGCAGTGCTTGCCACCAAGTAGCCATGACAATTACTCTGGCAGTGTTGATGCAATTAAAAGTGAAAGACACAAATACTGTAATGACCGGCGACGACGTCGTCTACCGACGAGCTAATGAGTGACCTGGTCGCCGATAGACTGGTAATTCTGCTGTAAGCACTGCTGCCCTTCCCACCCCCCTCCCCCCCCCCCCACCCCACCCATATAGTTGCCTTTGATCCTGTCTAATCCAATGTTACTGCTATAAATAAAAGAATCGTCATATCCAAGGACGATAATAATCGACGTGCAACAAGTTTAGAAACAACAGTAATGAGAGGCATGTTTGCTAGAAGACGAGGCAAGTGGTAACCAGCACTGTTCCTCAACGGTGGCAGGTATTCGAATGTGGTTTCTCGACAATCTATGATGTCATTTCCTGATAACGAATGGACTCATCCAAACGCTTTTTGCAATTTAACCAGGAGAATCGACTGTGAATAGAACCGTAATGTGGAAAGCAGTACTCTGATTAAAACCACGTAGACGTATAATATGAGATGCATTAATTCACAAATGTTCATCAGTAACGTGAACACACTTTATTCAAAGCTGGATGTACACCTAGCCAGCTACACATTACAACAATCACGATTGACAAATGAAATTAACTAAAGGAATCGTTTCCCTGTCTATAGCTGTACTAGGTATATAGCAAAGATTAAGAAAAGGACCCTTTCCCGTGTCTAAAGCCGCACTGGGTATATAGAAAAGATTAAGGAACCCTTTCCCTGTCTATAGCTGTATTGATTATATAGTAAAATAAAACTAAAGGACCCTTTTCCTTATCTATTGCCGTATTGTGTGTATAGAAAAGTTAAGTAACGGAGCGTTTTTCACGCCTTTAGATGTTTTGGGGTGTAGAATGCTACAACTACATTTTATCTGGTAATCTGGTAATCTGGTAATCCTAGTTTCAGCTTCATAGCAAACGGGTCACCCCACAGTTGCTCCGCTCCTGTGCCAACGAAAAACAAACGCAGCTCACAGTGTAACGCTATGCACTCAACTCAGAAGCTAGCAACGAAACTACATCATTTCAGTCTACAAATGGAGCAAAAATGCAACGGCCACCGTCTGGCAGAAAAAAAAAAAAACATTTACCACGGCTTAAAAAAAAGGTGGCCGTGCTTAGCGTCCATTTTGACTGGAAGCATTATATGAGGGTTAATAAACGGTCACCCCAGCAGTACCCTCACTATTGGCTGGGGAAGGGACTTAGACTTAGGACATTACATCCACCAGCAGGCGTCGCCCCTACAACGACCTGCCTGCCATCGTTAACGACTGTTCACCCAACAGCCATGCAGTTCTTTGGCTGTACTACATTCTATAGACCAATCGTCATTGAGTGGATGACGTAGTTAACATTACGCCGCTCGCCTTTATTTCTCAGGACTTTCTCAGGTACCCATTTCAAACTAGGTGGACCTGGGAGTCCAGGCCAGTTTTAAAAAGAAAATCCCACACTATGCTGATGTAAGCTCAAGGTATTCTAGCCGTTTCACAACAGCGCCACCCCCCCCCCCCCCCACCCCACTCTCTCCACACACACACACACACACACACACACACACACACACACACAATAGTGAAGTTGATTTTACCTTTTTTTTTTTTAATTGTTAGCACCTTTCTGACAATCATAACAATTTCAGTCCTACCTTGGAATCCGGACAGTCATGGACAGTCATCTCAATCTTCTCTTCCGCAGTCTGAACAAGGTAATATAAGTATTCCGGCTTACTGCCGAGCGTCGTAACAATATGCCAGCTTTCTGCTGAGGTTTATAGTGGAGTCCCGGGGTAGAGCGTCCTCAAGGATTCAACTTCATACGATGACTGCGTTCAGTGGCATCCTGTGGTATAACGTCCTCAAGGATCCACACGTCTGTCCCCTTCAGACTGTAAACAACGAATGTCTTTTTGACAACAATACCGTAGCGACGTTACGTATTGTTTTGACGTCCTATTTGCTCACAAACTGATCTGGTGCGTTGTAGTGCACATCCGCACGCGACACATGCTGTACTATGGGGAGACGCGCAAATCATAGCCCATTGCGATGGTGAGTGTGACTAGCCCAATCCGCCTGCTCTCAACCTTTCTACAGTCACCCCTCCCCCTTTTCCCCCTTATTAAATATATATATATATATTTCCTACCTGATTTTTCCCCAGGCACGCAAAACGGTCCTTCACATTTTGTTCCCACGAATCTATCAAAATACCTGTATCATTCATATCTCGCTTATACACAGGGTTAAATCGTAGCAGAAGCCGGCCTAAAGGGCAGAAGAAGAAGTCGGCCTGGACATCTTCTACTCAGAGTCCCATAGATATTCTACCATCCTTTATTCTCCAAGTGTAACCCGGCCACTTGAGCCTTCGTAGACTGAGCATTGGGAAAGCCCCCCTTTTTTTAAGCTCCTGTAAAATACTAAATGTTATGTGTATATTTTTACTTTATATAAAATAAAATAAAAACATTTTTTTTTAAATGTATAGGACTAGATCTATATTTTCGGCACTTGGTGAGAGATGTGGTAAACATCATACCGGCCGCTTTGCTTCCCATGACTTTACCTGGCACCCATTTTAAGGCTGGGTCGACATGGAAACCAAGGTCATAGTTTGAAAAAATTCCGGTTCCCTCAGG
>CAJHNH020000530.1:228894-231394 GCA_905116865.2 Candidula unifasciata | reverse complement strand
GGTAAAATTCACCTACTTACTTATTACCATGTATTCTGTATTATCTCTTTTATAATTAGTCCAGTTTTTAGATGCTTTCTTTCATTTTGTCAGTGTTTTCAATGTTTCTAGTTTATCACCTTATACTATATCTGTGTCATCTGCAAAACAAAGTACAGTAAAACTTCGATTAACCGTCACCGCCAGAACCAGGGATGTAACAAATAGCCGAATAGACAGACAACAGCAATCTCTCAATACCTACGTACAGTAACATGATACTTCATCATCGCTCAAAATTGTCTCAATCCATTATATCCGTTGTCGTTGTTGTTATTGATCTATCGGCGCATGAGCTTTCGCCCCTTTGGCCCAATGCCATGTAGTGGAATTTGCATGTTTTCACAAGCTGTTCTTTTCCTCCGTACAAGGTGTTTCACCTGTCTGGTCTCGGAGGGAGTAGCATTCTTCTTGTCTCGTTGAGTTTTAGGCACTCAAAGAGATGATGGTCAACAGTTTAGTAGGGGTAGTTACATAGCTGGCACTCTGGGAGAGTGTTGTGGCTGTATTCTGTTTAGCTGTCCATTGAATGGAGTATGCTGTGTTCTGAGTCTGAAGATGGTGGCCTGGTCCCTTCTTGTTAAATTTCTGTCGTTAGGATCAGGGCTAGCCATGTGTCTATAAACCTCTCTTCCGGTATCTCCCATGGCCCATCTGTTCAGCCAAGTCTCCTTGTTTATAGCTTTTATAAGTGTTTTTGCTGTCTGTAGGGTTGTCGCTGTAGGTGGTTGTTCTTGTGTTGCTCCTTTCTTTGCTAGTCTGTCAGCTATGTCATCACCTGGTGTGCAGGAATCCACTGCATCACTATTCTGATGTTGTATGAGGTAATGAGCTGATAAGCATCTAGAATTACATTATATCTGTTACTTCCTCCGACGTAATGTTTTTACTGTTTAGTCCTAGATTGTTGCAACAATTTCGTCAACACTAACAATCTCAGTTTCTTCAGTTTAATAGTTAGGTTCAGGCAAGTTTTTATTTCACCCATTCTTTAGGTTAGATACTGTAATGACGGATAACAGACACCGACGGTTAAACTAGTGACGGCTAATCAAAGTTTTACGGTACTCTGGTTGTTTCTCTAAAAAACACCGTCTCTCTCTCTCTCTCTCTCTCTCTCTCTCTTTCTCTCTTTCTCTCACACACACACACACACATACATATACATACATATACATACACACAGACACGCACACAGACACACACACGCACACACACACATAGAGAGAGAGAGGGCAGTAAGAAAAAGAATTATCGCATGCTATACAGAGCAAATTTTCACACACGGATGCAAATCCTGGACAATTAACCAAGCTAGACAACTTCTTGAGGTCACGGAGGCGTGGTTTGATAGTGGTACGTCGAGTCACGAATGCCTCTAGTCACGAACAATTCGGTCCACAAACTTAGTTTCCGAAAAATTGTTTGACTCGTCCCGCGATCAATAAAGACCTCGACGCACGAACACACGAATATGGATTTGGTGCCATGTTTTCGGCTAAATTACAGCATCAACTGTATTTAGGTTTTCAAGCTGTAACCACTTTTTGTCGTACGTTGTTTGTGATACACACCCCCCCCCCCCACTCCCAACCTTTTCCCCCGCACTAAATTAACCCTTATTAGGGCTTCCCAAAAAGTCAAAGGTGATGCGTTGACAGTGGTGTATAGGAGCCTCAGTCTCTAGGTTCTAGCGCCCTTGATGTACACGGTGCAAGTACACGGTGAACTGCTTGGTACCGAATGAGTTATCAGGGTAGTAGAAGTCTAGGTCGCTGTTGCTAAGTGACATACACCATAGGCACCGGAACCTGGAAGGTCAGGTCTCTTGAGGCTCCCCTTCCCAAAAATACTTTTTTTTCTAGGAAAGGGACTGAGCACCCCCTCCCTTTTACATTGTGGGGGGGGGGGGGTAAGGACAGGCTTAGCCCCAAACCTGTGACAATTTCCAAGAGGGCTAAATGGTTCTCCTAAACCAGCTGTTCTCAACCTAAAGGGTTTACCCTTTTTTGTGTCGAAAGACCCTATTCTATGGTTCGCCAAAGACCATGGAAAAACAAGTATTACTTGAAGTTATCAAGTAGCGACAAATATATATGTATAGCTGGCGGAAGGAGGGAGAGGGGGGTCGCCACAACATGAGGAACTGTATAAAATGGTCGCGGTTTTAGGAAGTTTGAGAACCACTGTCCTAAATAAATGGTCTCCAACATTTTTTCCCCTAGTTTTTTTTTTTAAAGATCATACGCACAAGAGTGTTGGGCCAAAAAGAAAGGACCCTGGAATGCGACAGCTTCATGATGGCGCAGGTGTAACGTGTCATGAGACAAAACAGTGCTATCATGATGCCGTCCCGTTCCGCGGTCGTTTTCTTGGCACAACGCTGTGAATGTGTGACCTCAAGAAAAAGTTACAAAACACGAGCATTTAAGTTTCACCAGTGCTAACCACTAAAACAATT
>CAJHNH020000530.1:196394-223894 GCA_905116865.2 Candidula unifasciata | reverse complement strand
AATGAATTACTTTATTGATGCTTGAGATTCTTTGTGGTTGCAAACTTTGCGGAGATAAGTCAGGTGTTGGGAGGATAAAGATCGGGGAAACGATTTGAGAAAAGCCAGCATAGCAAAAGAGGTAACTGCCGAAATTGCATTTAGGTATTATTGCACTCTCTTAATCACTCACTTTCTCACTATCTCTCTCTGTCCCCCCCCCCCACCCTCCCCCATCTCTCTCTCTCTCTCTCTCTCTCTCTCTCTGTCTCTCTCTTACTCACTCCCCTCTGTCTCTCACGGCGTGTATGTGTGCGATCTTTTGTCTGTCTATCTATTTTTCTGTACGTATGTGTGAATGTCACACTATCATTGTGTATACAGACAGACAGACAGACAGACAGACAGACAGACAGACAGACAGACAGACAGACAGACAGACAGACAGACAGACAGACAGACAGACAGACAGACAGACAGACAGACAGACAGACAGACACACACTAGCTCTGCATGTCTGCCAAACACCATTTGCCTGAAGAGAAAGTGGCTTTAGAAGGTTTCTTTACTAACCTTGTGTGTGTGTGTGTATATATATATATATATATATATATATATATATATATATATATATATATATATATATATATACATACATTGTATATATAGGTGCGATGGTGGTGTAGCGGCTAGACGTTTGCCTGCGGATCGAAAGGTCTTGTCATTTAGTCAAAGGGGCTTGGAGTGCTTAGTTCTTGAGAAATATGCAAGCTTGAATTGTAGTATCAGGAACGGAGAGTTAAAGAAATTCTACTGAGAAAATGAGACATATTGTGTTGATATGGGCCATGAGGGGTCTGAGAACTGTAACCGGGTGGATCTGAGAGCTGGGACAGATTGGGTTTCGTAACTGGGACAGGGTGGATTTAAGAACTGGGTCGGGGTGAGTTGGAGAACCGAGTCAGAGGTGATTTAAAGTATTGAGGCAGGGTGAGTTAACCTTGTGACGCTATGGTCAGAGTTAAAGTAATCACCTGCAAAGGGTCAGATAACGCATCTTTTTGGCATTATTGGGGTTAAATCTTGGGCAAAACAAGTTAAAAACCACGATTATGCAGCAAGCTGAATCAAATTACCACATTTTATTTCGGAACAACTGACCGTCCAGCATTTTAATTTGCACAGTTAATAAAGTAATTGAAGTCCTCAATCTGTGCACATCTAATGTAATTGGAGATGCTACTTTCGGCACGCATGGTGTAATTTCAGACACAAATGTGTGCAGGCGTATGCTGGTATTCTTTCCTTGACAGCAACAATGTCGTAAAAGCACGGCAGAGAAGGGAGAGCTTTGAGGTTTGTATAACTGATAACAGAGTCATCATGTTGTGCCGTGATTCAGTTTTACGGGGCTGACATTCTTTTTTTTTTTTTTTTTTGGCCACTTAATTATGTAATGTGCAATGGTATCAATATCGTAGATGGAGTCTTTTCTACCACCTTTGGCTTTTAGCCTCTAATGTTTATTTTAAGGTTTCTTTTCGGCGTTTTTGTCGTCATAGCTATTTGTTTCCCACTTCATTTCCTGTTGGGTGACTCTATAATCGGTTCTCATCAAGATGTGATTAGTAAATACATTGCCATCTTCTTTTCCTTAACAATATCAACACAAGCACATATTTTTCTTATTTCGTCCTGTCTCGTCATATTCAATGCTCACCCATTTCCCTGGTTCTCCGGCATTTAACTTTCCTCCATTGTCTTTCGTTGTTTCCCAAACCATCACTGAAGTGTGTTCAAGTTCAGATAATATTAGAATTGAAAATACGCAACTTAGATTTAAAACTATAGTTCTATATTTTGTTTCGGCTTTTGAAAGAAAGAAAAATAGGACATCAGAAAAGAAGCAATAAAAGAAGAAAAAGAAGAAGACATAAGGAAAGAGAGAATAAATGAAAGAAAGAAAGAAAGAGAGAATGAAAAAAAGAAAGAAAGAGAGAAAGAAAGAAAGAAACAAACAAACAAACAAACAAACAAACAAACAAACAAACAAACAAACAAACAAACAAACAAACAAAGAAAAGAAAGAAAGAAAGAAAGAAAGAAAGAAAAAGAAAGAAAGAAAGAAAGAAAGAAAGAAAGAAAGAAAGAAAGAAAGAAAGAAAGAAAGAAAGAAAGAAAGAAAGAAAGAAAGAAAGAAAGAAAGAAAGAAAGAAAGAAAGAAAGAAAGAAAGAAAGAAAGAAAGAAAGAAAGAAAGAAAGAAAGAAAGAAAGAAAGAAAGAAAGAAAGAAAGAAAGAAAGAAAGAAAGAAAGAAAGAAAGAAAGAAAGAAAGAAAGAAAGAAAGAAAAAGACACTATAGAAACTAGCAACAGAAGTAAGGATGAGAAAATACACTGGTAAAAAAAAAACATTTGACATTTGTAGTAATCATAAAAGAATTCAAACATGCAAACACCAAATTACGACAGCATTTCATCGAAAGAAATTCCGAAAAAGACTACTTCTTAGTCAGCATTTAAAGCAATTGAGGTTCATTACGCAGAAATCATCCGCCTCCAATCTGGTTGACCTTCTCTTTCAGTTGGTGGCACCAAGTGTCTGTAGGTCTACCTTGATATTATCTCTCCATAGTCTTCTTAGTCTGCCTCGTGGTCTACGACTATTGAGTTCCCTTGTGTATACAGTTTTTACTTCTCTGTCATCTTGCATTCTTCCAATATGCCCCAGCCATTTCAGACTATTAGCCCTAATGATGCCAGTGATTAGTGGTGATTTAAACATATTATGAATTTACTTCTTGCTTCTCGCTCTCCATTCCTCGCTGTTTGCATCTTTGTTGGGTCCAAAGATTCGTCGCAAGAATGTTGTCAAAAATTTATAATAAGGCTTCATCTCTTTTAGCTGTGCATAACAAATATGAACTTCCAGAAAATAGTTCATTTTGCACTGTACTGCATCTTTAGAATTTGTCGCACCAAAAACAATTTGTTTTAAACTCACTGAACGATGAATTTCCCTCCGGTTCATTTGAGAATTTAAAGTGAGCTTTTATTCATTTTTTTTTTAGTAGTTTTCATAAGCTTACTATTGTCCTTTTTTTAAAAAACCATCTGACACTTTGGAAACAGCACAAAGATTGCTCGTGAGTTCATTAATTCAGTTATTCTTGTATATCTCTCCACACCTTTCTTGGTCTGCCTCATGGTTCACTCCCATTCTTCTTCTTAGCGTTCATCGGCTGTAATCTTCGACTCTTCTGGTTGTTGGCCTAATTCTGAACTTCGACCTTGTCTTAGAAATTGAGTGTTTTATGGACAAATTTGTTCTATTGATCTGGCGTATCTGTATGCAGATTGTTGGTTCCTCGACTCTCTAGCTTAGAAGAAAACAACCTTTATTAGTCACCATTTACGACATGCTTCTCAGGGGGCAGTGGGTCTGTTCTTGTTGTCTCCAAACTGCGACCTTATAACCCACACGGGAACACGACCATGCCAAACTTTTCTCTACGCCGCTATTTGTCTCTCTGTTATCTGTCATTGAACTTGGAGTCACCAACTATAAAGCGAAAGCCAGTTACAGAGGTGGAGGGATGCGGCGGATATCTAGGGCAATGAGCCTCAAGGGCTTAGAATTTTAAATAAAGAAGAAGACTTGTCTTTTTTTTTTTTTTTTTTGCCATCACTATAGATTACGTGGGAGTCTGTGGCTTGACTGTTTATAGATTACTTGGGAGTCTGTGGCTTGACTGTTGCGAACGTGCTTCGTAATGCCGGGTTCGATCCCAGGTACAGACAATTTGGCAGCAGACCGTCTTGCGTTAGTTCCGACAGTGGTACCGAGTGCTGACCTTTAGGCAACAATGGCAAACTACTGAACGCTTAGGAAAACCACAACAGTTAAAAAATGCTGTGTTTGGTTCTGCAACGTCCTGTGAAAAACATGCAACTACTTTAACTGTAGTTTACATTCAGTGAGCATGTTGTAAGAATGGGAAGATTGCACTTTGTCACGACAAGGGGACAGGTGGAGGGAAAGAAAGACTGAGAAAGACTAAGTAAGAAACATCAGGCGAGGAACATCTGAATGAGAAATGACTGACAGTCCTCTCCGTGTGGGTTCCAGGACCCGATTGTAGGGAAAACAAGAATAGACCCACGGCCTGCCCAAAAGCATGTCGTAAGAGTCGACTAAATGGGTGCTTCCTTCAAGGTCGGAGTACATCTGCCTGAGAGTCAAGGAACCAACAGTCTGCGTAGAGATGTGTCAAACCTGTAAAACGGGTAAACATGCAACACTCAGTTTCTGGTAAGGGACTATAGTCTAGAAGCGGACGAACAACCAGAACCTTCCGTCGGAGTTTAAAGCCTGTGAACTGGAAGAAGAAGAAAAAGAAGAAGATTGACAGTCCCAGAAACAGAAGACCGGGTACAGGCATGCATACCAACGCCATTAAAGTTGCAGGAACTCCTTTGTCAAATTCTGATTCTTGCCGTGTCTCGTTACCAACATATTCTTTCCCATTATGATTTGATTTATACACCGTTTGTTTCAAACAAACAAACAACGAATGACACTTTTTAAAACAAGCTTTACTAACGATGCCGTCAACATTTTTTTTAAGTTAAGAGATGGCATTTTGGGCGCGAGTAGGAGGAGGAGGGAGTCCTTTAAACAGCATCCTCTCCCGAAAGCTGAGGTGTTTTGGACATGACAGGAGCCACCTGGTCTGGAGAAAACCGTGATGGAGGGTGTAGTTTCCGGAAAACGACGTAGAGGCCCACTTCTGCGAATGTGGATACAGGATATTAAAGATGCACTGGCTATGAAAGCATACATGGTTGAAGAATTGGCTAGTGAAAGAAAGACTTTTAGGCGTGTGCCGTGAAGAGAGCGACGTTCTGTAAAAGACAGGCTGATTGACTGATTGAGGAGGAAAGCTAGAGTGGGGAGGAGCCGGCAGTAACATCGTCGATCGAGAGTCGAAGTACACTTGTTCTTGTAACAAGACGCCGTCATCATTTAGTTTCCAGTCTGTGTGTGGTAACTATAGCTTATGTTTTGATTTTCCCTAGGGTGTCCTCATATCTCTATTGCTTTCTTCTGGATGTATGAGTGCCAAAAAAAAGTTAATTATATATTTTATTCTACAGATCTGCTGCCACGCTGTGAAAACTAAACAAGGCTGTGCAGAAAAATAGAAACACGAGAGCACTGAATAAGATCAGTAATATACACGTTGATTAGAAAATACACTAAAATACGCCACTGTACAATGGCCTTTCACCATGAGTGGACCTGGTACAATATTTATTACCCCAACCCGGATGCTGCCATCTGTCGTCTGGGAATGGATGAGGACGAGTGGCACAGGTCAACTACGCGGAAGAACACGCCATGGTTCAAGGACTCAGATTCCTGCACAATTATGCTGAACAATCGCAGAAATCTCATGCCGGACGCTATTGCCTATAACACCTTAATTGATCAGGTTTGTAACGGATAAAAAGATGCCAGTCTATTTCCTTACATTTTTTGTTTGTTTTGAAGTTCACCGAAGATGAAATCTGGTGAAAAATTGTGGCTGTTCGTCCGCTTCTGAACTTGCGTCTTTTTTACGAGGATTTGTGTTGTCCGTACATGTCCTTTATACAGATCTTGTTTCTTTGTGTGCAGACTATTGGTTCCTCCAATGTCATGCTGATGGGCTCCGACCTTTAAAAAAAACCGTCGATCTTATCTATTATCGCCACTCCCTCGGTTAGGAACATGTTTCTATGAAGACAGTAGAGAGGTGTAGCTATGGCTTGACCAATATGAGCCCATATCCATTTGTTCGGTGACCATTTGTGGTGTTACACCTCTGCACAAGTCGATCTGTGTAACGCGAAAGATTCCTGGCTTGAAATATGGCTTATCACCCCCAACGGTCATAACATCGCATCTGCTTCTTGACTCTCCGGTCGACCAAGTTTACATTGGTTACCAGGAAACATCATGGAATGAAAAAGTCAGATAACATGATTCTGATCACAACCTCCGCTATGTCCTGACCAATCTGTAACAATATGGGACGATATGGGACATTTCAAATGCAACTCTAGAAGGACTGATCAAACTGCCCGCGGTCTCGCCATCTCATTGACAGTAAGGTACTCAACCTGAATCGCCGGAACCAGGGTTGTTGGGGTGGGTTTAAGTGGGGAAGGGGTTGTTCCGGGATATTTCCTGGTATGAATATTAGCGACATCAATTATGACAAGTCGGATTAGTAACTTATTCGAATCCTAAATCTCCACCCATGCTGGCTGGCAAACGTTTCGCGATTCGAAAGTTGTCTTTGTAAAGGGAAGCAACCAAGTATTATTAAAATCAAATACCCGACATTGGGTAGCCGCCCCAAAATTAAGAAACTAAAGATGGTATCCACCTCAGTGTGACCGACAGATTAATTAAAAAGAAAGACGAAGATCATTAATTTCGAACAAATCACAAAACGACGATTTTAGACTAATAATTATTTTGGTTTAAGTGCAGGTTAACCCCCCCCCCCCCCCCCCCACAAACACACACCAAACTGACTTGTTTTTTATCAAAATTGTGCAATTAACTTTTTTTTTTTAACTACTACATGAAAGTGTATTCATTTCTGCTTATAATAATGCATGTCTTGTTGAATTCTTCCATCTCAATGTAATTTTAATGAATTTTTTTTTTTCAATTGGCATGGTAACTGTTTATTTATTTAATTATGCAAGCAAAATATTGAAACTCATAAAGTTATTTATTAGACTATTTTAATACTTACTTCGCCCACTTGTTAGAAACTGTATAACTGGGATAGCCTAACCCATGTAATCCATGTTGGAGGATATCGACCAGAAATAGATAGGAATGATTCTGTTATTGTATATAATAATGAGGAACTAGTCAGTGCTAAGCAGTGGCACAGCATTTCTACATTTCGTAGATTTGATCAAGCACATGAAAGAGCTGCTGATGAATTGAAGAAAATGGATAAGATGATAAAACAAGTACGATAAAGTATTCACAGAGCTGAAGGGTATCCCGAGGAAAACTCACATACATCAGGGACTCATTATGTGAAGGATTATTGTGAAAACCAGGATGGTAGTTTAAGTTGTTTTGTTTGGTTGTTGTCTTTTTTCAACCCCCCTCCCTTCCCCCCCCCCCCCCCCACTTTTTTTTTAAATGTGTAACTACTTTGTGTCACAATATCTCAAAAACTATTAACGTATTGTCTCAAGGCTCGGTACATGCATAGGAAAATAATAATGAAACAGACTGTACTATAATAAACACATCAGCTTTAAAACTTTTTCATTTTTATGCATGTTTATTAACCCCAACCGCAATTTTTTTTTTGGGTACCACATAGATAAGCACAACTTTTAAACCGTAGATTTGAGTGAATAGTAATTACTTCATTGTGTTTGAAATGTAATGCTTAATTTATGTGGAAATTTCTGTTTAGCCATTTTTATTAGTTTGTGGTAAATGTTGAGGTCAAATTTAGCTATTTTCCGTATAAAATTTGACATTTCTCAAAATATGTTAATTTTAGCCCCCAAAATAAATTTTCCTCGAATCTTTAACTAGTTTGTACCTACAGAGAGCATTGTTTCTATATACTCCAATTACGTCCTCTTTAGGACGTAATTTTTTGTTATTTGAAGCCCCACTCTGGCTTTTTCCAGGGGCCGCAATACAGTCAGGCCATCAATATGGCCAATTGTCTGAACGCGGTTTCTGGGACCTCTCCACGGTGATCCTCATCCGCATGGTGGCACTTTGTGTCATCGGGTGTTTATCGCTTGTGTGATGTCCTGGTGGGGTAGAAAGTCAGTCAGTCAAGCATTGTTTCCAGCAGATATAAACAAATTCAATTTTGGGGTTTAACCTGTTCTTAAACGAGAAGCGGCTGGCCAAACTGTTTAGGACACTGGGATCTTGTTCGGGAAATCAGCCACAATCCCGTCTCAATATGGGAGGCAATTGTACATTATTTTTAAGGCCATACCCCTGGCTGTAGTCAGGGGCCCTAATATAACCTATCGGTTGAACGGGGTTTCTGGGACACGTGCCCGGGTGATTCTCATACGTATGGTGGCACTTTGTCTCACCGGGTGTTGGTCGCTCGCTGTACGGTCTTGCTGGGGTTGAATTACACACACACGCGCGCGCACACACACACACGAGCACGGATGCACACACACGCGAACACACACACACACGAGCGCGCGCATGCACACGCACACACACTCGGGAAATCAAATAATACATCAAATACCGAATGTCAGACGCAATTTTTTTGTTGCTTTAAAAAACCACTCTGGCTATTGCCGGGAGCCTCAGTGTAACCCGACCTATGTGCTAAACGGGGTTCGTGGGACAAACAACTAAAGCCGGTGAACAAAGAAGAAGAGAAGTACTCACTGTGGGCCTATCTAAGAGGGCTTTACTGTTACTTGTGTGTGTATGTGTGTTTGTGTGTGCGTATGTGTGTATGTGTGCGTGCGTGCGCGTGTGTGTTATGTGTGTGTGTTTTTTGCATGCGCGTGTGTGTATGTGTGTGTGTGTATGTGTGTGTGTGTGTGCGCGCGCGCGCGTGTGTGTTAAATAATGACTCCTGATTTTTTATATTTCTGTTTTACTGTCGACAGCAAAAACCCCAGAACAGAAATGCTGCCCCAGAGTTTAACTACGAAAACTTTTATAGACTGTTGCACCAGCGAAAGCAGCTTGTCCGATGTGGTCTCCTGCCCCCAGAGTTACCTGACCCTTACCCGCCTTGCTATAACTTCAAATAGAGTGAGTTCAGTTAGAGACCTGCTCAGTCGGTTTGGACCCTGATGCCCTTGAAACACGGCCACCTGCTTGGAACATGGTTTGCATTTGTATTTATCTCAATCAAAAACCATATGTTTGTGAGGCTGCCTGAAGTTATTCTGCAAACAATATGTTGTTCATTGAATAAACTGATTTAAACTGAGTGTGTTGACTGTCTTGACTACTCTTGGCTCAATGTGTCAGAATAGTTTCTTTTTTTTTTAATGATCACATTAAGAAAGTTTCAGCTCAGAGTACAGGCTTTGTGGAATTGGCGAATAATTGTACATAACTGAATCCACACAAATATTCTGATGTGGAAATTATTGTTATAAATTTCAAACGTTGCCAAGGCATCCCCTATGGTGGCTGACTGTTTATTAGCTTCCAATTTCTCCTATATGTAATTTTACGCCATATATTATTCAAAGAAAGGTGTTGGCAAACACGTTTACTAAAGTTGGGTTCGAAACATGGCGTCTCTTACGTTGAAAGTCAGCACAGTGCATTTAAACCTTAACGTC
This sequence comes from Candidula unifasciata, assembly GCA_905116865.2. Lineage (NCBI taxonomy): Eukaryota > Metazoa > Mollusca > Gastropoda > Stylommatophora > Geomitridae > Candidula > Candidula unifasciata. Next base: position 214,539 of record CAJHNH020000530.1, on the reverse strand, counting down.
GAATGTCGATAGGTATGAATGCATTTAAATTATATAAATAGACCATCATCAATAAACTCCAAACAAGTTTATGGGTGCTCAGATCTTCTCCATTGAACATCTATCTGTGAGCGACCAGCCATCTGCTCCTTCTTCTTCTTCTGCCTTTCTATCCCCCCAATGGAGTATAGGTCTTCAACCAACTCACGCCAAGTCGTTCTATTCTTCGCCATTGCATGGAGCTCTCCACATGTCCTTCCCATCTTTCTAACTTCATTCTCCAGCTCTCTTTTATATTTGTTTTTTGGCCTTCCTTTATTCCTATGCCTCTGTGGGTTCCAATGCAAAGACACTCTAGTTATGCTGTTCTCCTGTTTTCTCAGTGTGTGTGTCCTATCCAACGCCAGCGTCTTTTCCTAACCTTTTGGTCCACTGGAGCCTGTTTAGTTCTCTCCCAAAGTTCTACATTAGTTATTCTATCATACCATTTAATTCCCTTTATTCCGCGCAGGCACCAGTTAATGAATGTCTGTAATTTATTAGTAATTGTCTTAGTTGTTCTCCATGTTTCCGCCCCATACAGTAGTACTGATTTGACATTAGATTTAAACATTTTTAGTTTAGTATTTCTTTTAATTTCTTTTGACCTCCATAAATTCCCTAGTGATATGAACCAGATCAATTTGCTGTAGCGTCTTTGTGTGTCATATAAATTGCCATTTCATTTTCCCATCCCATTGCTTGATATGTGGACTTTATTTGCAATAAGTGTAGCTGATACAAGCTTCACACATAGACCTCTGTTCTTTAATGTCTTGAATTTAGCTCTCATTTGTATCGTTGTCTATCTTTCACTCGATGGCCTTCGACCTTCTCTCTAGTATGTTGTTGACGAATGTGAGAAGCTTTCATGTGACAATATATTTGGTATTTATCTATTTAATTCCTACTGCCATTTTATTTGTACATTTTTAGCTTCTCTAAGATGCATACATTTGTTTAATTGTGCTTTTTTTTTTAAAACACACACATACAAACATACACACAAATATATATATATATATATATATATATATATATATATATATATATATATATATATATATATATATATATATATATATATAAACTATTATTCTTCTTTTACTCAATAAAATGTGTTTCTCGAACATGGATCCGTTAAATTACTTTTCTATTTATTTGTCTTTTCCCTGCAATATGGACTTTCAAAGAGTGTTGTGTCTTTTAGCACTGCTGAATTATTTTGCGTAAATCTTTTATATCTCTATGTCTACTCTTTTATTTCATGTGTCTCTTTATTACCTTTGCATTCATGTAAAACCTCCAATACCCAACCAGCTCCTTTAAACGCCAACCCCACCCACGTGCAATACGACTTATAATTCGTTAAGTCCACATCTCCAGGGCCTCTTTTCAACTTTCCAGCTGTGTGTTCATTATAGAATCCAATAAAAAATATATAGAACAATGACTATTTATTGATTTTCTTTGTTTTGATTGTATAAGGCATTGTTAATTGTTGTTGTGATTGTGTACAGTACAAATGAAGCTTCGCTGATTTAATTTTTCTTCAAACCGTATAAGGAGGCTGCTAGTTGTTGTATTGACTGTGTACAGTAATATAGACGACACCTCGGAAGGTAATTCTTGTTAGTGACAACATAACTGTGTCTGAGTTTGACATGTCTGCGTGAAATAGTGATGAATTACAAGTACACGCGATCAGAGTGTTGAACCAAATCATTTTGTGACTGGTAATGTGTACGCCTGCAACGTAAAGGTGGACGCATGGTAGTTTGTTCAATACGTAGGAAAAGAACGTCATTTACTGCAGTGACTTCAACGCTAGAGGCAGCCAGTGGGACAATGTAATCACTTAATATTCAGGGAGAAGAGCTGGAGGATGCCCTGTTGTCTGCCGATCCAGTGAGCTTGAATGACATAAAAATTACAAGAAGGGTAACCCGACAAGCGGATTCATTGACCCAAACTGGTGTCTACCACCATTGCATCAGGATGCACGTGGAGCACACTGGGGTACCGTGACAGAGATCACTTCTTTGTGTCGTCTTGGTGGAGAAAAGCAACAACAGAGGCCATGACATCGGTATGCCAGCTTTCTGATATGACCGGACAGTACAACATGTCATTAGTAAAATCTGACGGATTAAAACAAGAGCTGATCGCAAACGGTGGGAGAGATGGGCACAGCCACTATTATGGGATGAAGTAGTCAACACGGCGTGGCTAGAATAAAGTAATCTTACAATAAAATTCATTACATGCCAGAATTATGTGTATATAGTGGTTAAGAAACTCCTCGAGCAACCGTTTAGGAGTTGATAACAACCTCAGTGCTAACGAAGAAGGGCCAAGTCACATGGACCCTCATAGTTTAGACGCTAGAGGAGACACGAGAGCAGACATCTAACCACATATGCAACAATCAAGTTACATAGACCCATGCTCATCAGAGACATATTAAAAAGAAAACAAATAGAAGTTATAGACTACGAATAAACCCTATATAATCAAACGTTACTGTCAATTGGCAGTCATAATGAAATAGAATCATTGAAACAGGTTACACGAGTAGAAAAACATAGACTGCAATAGAGCATCTTCATCATCATTATCAATTTCCACTTTTGCCGTTGAGCCACGTGGGAAGGAACAGTTTTCGATCCACTGTCTGATAGGCAGGAATAGCTATTGTCATTCTATGTTGATGTAGAAAATCTTCAGCGTCATCAGTCCATGCTCTCCCAGGGCGGCCTCTTGCTTTCACTTCAGATCTCTTTACGTGAAGCGCCTGCGTTGGTAGTTGTTCTAGCTGTATTCTTACTAGACGAACAAGCTATTTCATCTTCTGTTTCTCAGTGAATGTATTGCATGGTGTTGTCCCTACAGTCTGTCTGATAATATCATTTCTAACTTTGTCTTCGATGGTTGAATTGGCGGCTTTTCTCAGAAATATCATTTCACAGAGATAACTGCAATAGATACAGATTTATAAAAAGAGGCCCACAACCAGGATGGTATCGACAAGGTTTTTCAAACATTGCTTCAGCGCCTGTGTAATAGACACTTAGCGGTGAGCATCGGCACTTTTTTTTTTTGTTTCTTCTAGACACGCTGTGGTGAGTATCAGCACCTTTTTCAGGAAAGAAAACGCACTGTCTATAACTGACAACAAGAAGAAAGAGAACACAGACTATTTAATATTCAATCATTGTGATAATCAGCTGCCATTTTGAAAGACATATAGCGCTGAAATTGTTAAAAACATGTGATGATTTTAATTTATTTTTTATTCACCCCAAACAAAGGAATCCCGGAATTTCTGGGCAAGTCCAATAGTCTGGGAGTGTTTTAGTTTGGATTGGGGTTTGGGTTTGATCCTGTCAGACCCGAACGAATCATTTACACCGACCAATCCCACCGCAAAGCCTAACTAACCCAAACCATTTCCATAACATTTAACCCCAACCCATAATACCTCTAGAATAATGGAATTTCCCGGAAACTTCAGGATTTCCATTATTTGGGGTTAATTAAAATTAAAGTAGCGAAATGAGAATCAGTAAAAGTAAAGTAAGTAAAGGACCCTCTTCCACGCCTTTAGGCGTATAGCGCATATAGAGCTAGACCTATATTTTTATAGACCCTCTGGCACAAGATGGGTGATGTGGTCAGCTTCAGACCGGCCGCCTTTACTTCCAGAGACTGCACCCGGTACCCATTCAAGGCTGGGTCGATCTGGGAGCCAAGGTCATTTTTGAAAAAAGTCCGGCTCTTCCAGGAGCGAAACCACGACCTTTCGATCCGCGGCGAGCGTCTAGTCGCTCCGCCACAGGGGACTCCCATGAGAATCAGTGCAGTACATTTAAGTGTACAGAGCTGTTCAACGCGATTTCAAATAGCATCAGTGAGAGATGCATGCCACTTGCAAGAGGTCAGCATCATCAATATCATAAACAACCTAACCATCTTCCAAGGCTACATTCTTCTAACTGGCTCATCGGGAAGCGCAAGGCGAGCCTTTGTACACAATCACAGACATGGTCGATCTGTGTCGCAAGGAGTCAAGTAGTGCATCACTGAAAGCGAATTCCCGTTAATTGCTTGCATCTTGAAGAAGCTTGACTTTCCATTCTTCTGTCAATCTATCTGTTTTACCTTTCTGTCTTTCTTTCTATATGAAATAATACCTGTCCGACTGTATATGTGTAAGTAAAGTAAAGCCTTCTGTCGTATTGGGCACACGGGGATAAACCTTTTTGTTATAGACCAATCCGCATTTGGTGGATGATGAGGGTTGGCATCAAGCCGGCCGCCTTCACTTTCCAGGGACCTACCTGCTACCCACTTAGGGCTGGGTCGACGTGAGAGCCAATATCTCATTATATGTAGGCCTACATATATGTTTAGAATGATATTTTTGGTTGTTGTTTTCCACATCTATCTAAGTGTATATCTCCCGATTCTGACAACGTTTTAAAACTTAATTGCGGCTTCTAAATGTTGGACAAAAACGTCATCTAGAGACAAACTGGCCAATTTACGGCCTTCTGACTTCCACAAAACACTGCAAGTCTGTGGGTCGTATTTAACTCAGTTAAGATCAGTGGCTATCTTTTAGATCGGCTGAAATCAATAGCTTGCACATTCTATCTCTTGTCAGGTATGTGTCATTTAATCCACGCTTCCTCCTTTACGATTTACTTGCTTATTCGAAATATAACCACTGTCCTGCTCCTTATTCATTTCTTTATTCATTGATTGTCCTTTTGTACAATTATATATCACATAGGGCTGGCAGTCAATTCCTCCATTCTTTTCTATCCTGCGCAATACTTTCGATATCATGAAGGAAATCCAGTCTAGCACTTTTGGAATCACTTATCAACGTTATTTTTTAGGTTTTATTTTAGACATCTTTTCTTCTGTAATCCTTTTCTTTCCTATTGTATTTACTGTTTGGGGATTCACTGTTCGTTCCTTCTCATGATATGTCCAATACAGAGTCATTGTCTTTGTTATATAACTGTTGCTACCAGTGGTTGCTCTGAGATTTCTTTTATTTCTTACCCCTCCCCACACTCCAACCCTCCGATTTCAGCTCTTTTTTTTTTAAATTGTTTTTAATGTTTTTTTCATGCATTTGTTTTCAAATGCATTTAACTGTAGTTTCTTGCCTTCAGTTCTTCTCCAACTTGCACTGGCACACGTTAAATCTAAAATAATGTTACAATAGAAAATGCGTTACTTGGTTTTAACAACACAGTTTAGAGTTCCATATTTTTTTAATCAGGTTTTTAAAGGCTAGGAATGCATTGCCAATTCGTGTATTTTTTGTCCCCTTGGCTATCATGATTACTATCCTCCCCGATTGGGTTCCTGGGCCCACTTGTAGGGGAAAACAAGAATAGACACACTTCCTGCCCAAAAGCATGTTGCAAGAGTAGACGAATTGGTAGCTTTCTTTGAAGTCGGAGTACATCTGCCTGAGAGGCAAGGAAACCAACAGTCTGCATGCTTATCAATTAGACCTGTGAAACGAATGTACACGCAACACTCAGGTTCTGGAAGAGACTAGAGTCCAGAAGTGGACAAACAGCTGGAACTTTCCGCCAGAGTTTACAGCCGTTGAACGCCAAGAAGAAGAAGAAGATAATTACTATGCAAATATATAAATTAATCTGTTACTTTAATTTTTTTTTTTTTAATTATTTATAAATTTTTTTTGGTCTTTAGTATTATATCTACTTGATCTGTTATTAATATCTTCAACATATTAGTGTTGTCGCGCGCCCACGTGGGTAAATACACTGATATAGTGAGGGTGTGGGTTTGATCCTTAACAATGCCCACCCACGTGAGAAACTGGACTATTATCTAAGCTATGTTGATCCTAGACAGTCCTGGATAGCCAAGAAAACAGCGAGTGGCTCGTTTTATGAAATGAAAGTTGCTGTACTTGTATCCACAGGAGTAGGAGAAGGGATAGATAGATATCTGGATACACCCACTGTGATATAATCCAGGTGCTCATTTAACCCCTCCGACTGCTCTCCTCTCCTGGCATTACTTAAAAGCCCCCATCAAGTGATTTAAATATTTGTTAGCTGAAGTAAACTAATATGCACAAAGACACTTGAACCTAAGTACACAATTTACTCAACTATGTTTTAACAAAATCAACCATGATTTATTTAATAAATCTGACTAAAATAAAATGAACTTGTTTAGGCTAGTAGAGTTTAGGTTATGTGAATGATGAAATCATAAAGGTATTGGAAAGTAACAACCTTTGGACAGTTCTCGGCTTGAGACCCTGCCTATCTTTTCCAGTTTGTCGTCCTCACTGCTTTCTGCAGGTCGTTACACTCGACGGTCGGCAAATAATGGATGCCTACTAGTCCCTGCCCAATGTGGGAACTGTGATAAAGAAACAAGCGCATATTAGTAGTATCTGCTCTAGATGTACACTAAGCATGTATATTATACTAACATCAAGCATGTTTATTTAAATAAAACATTTCATCTCTCCCTCATGCTCACATTCACTCCTGTCCAATTTGGAAGGGCTTATGTCTCACATTCCAACTGTAACATCTTCTGCCTTCCTCTACACGTCCTGTAATGATAGTCAAGTCTTCTACGTCAGGTGCCATCTCTCGTACAGACTCAAAATGACAATCAGTCAGACAGAATCAGTTCTGGAATCTATGCTTGGAACAATCGACGCGCCCAGAATGCTAACAATAGTTCTGGGGCGAATCAAATAACAAATCTCGTGGATTTACTCTCCGGGATCACTCTCCGCATTAGCCTCCCGAGAGTTAAACACATTTCAGTGTGTAAGCTGTATGTAATACAGATTCACATTAACCACACGTGAAAAGATTGCCCGAGTTATCTTCACGCTTGTGATTTCAAAAACATGATAGTTCATTAAATTTCAATGGCAACAACAACATTTAAGTTTTACAACATTGAAACACATGTGCACGAAAAAACATTCATGACACTATCAAATAGGAAATAAAGCAATGTGACAGTGCCCTACGAGAATGAAGAAATGTCCGCCTAGGAGTACTACAAAGTGATGAAGACACACACTTGAGTAAAAAGACAGTTAGATCTCTATCATAAAATATAGATTTGAACCTAATTTCGATCTTACCTGGAAAAATGAAACCACAATGCCAAAAGTTCTGTCTCAAGCTTAGGTTAAGCCCAACAGATGGCATGTGCTGGACAGGATCTCATTTACCAGACCTTAAGTTCACCACTTTATAACTTTTATCAAGCTCCTCCTACATTACGCCTAAAATCATTCTCATTCAAGGATGTCACAGCTCCTCCCCTGTGGGTAAGTTTATTCGCTGTCAGTCAGGGCTGTACAACACTTGTTCAAATTCCCACGCTAGGATCTCCTGGTCAATTCATCTGACCCGAGCAAATAAGACAAGTCACACCTCTAGTCTACTTCACCTGTCATCACAATAAAATCCGACTTTGTCAATTCTTCTGCCAACACTTTCCGCTCACTGTGTCAATAGTGACCGTCGGACCTGCCGTCGAGTTAGGCAACCTCAGGGGGAATTAAACACAATTAGCCGGAGTTAGCTGCTCCTAAAAGTCTGGCTAGGAGATAAAATATCTGACACCAACAGATGGTGTGCAAATCTCTAATCAGTAAGTCTGCTTGGTCAGTCTTATCTCTGTACCTCAACACTTAACGTCTGGGGAAAAGTTTTAGTGTGTGATATCGCCAACATCCCAGGAGAATTAAATGCTTGTTCATTTCGCCTACTTAGATTAAGGATGTATCCAAATCCCTATTTTCCTGTATACTTTCAAAATACAAAGAAATAAAAGTAGGTTGAGGAAAGACATTCTGGAGTCACCGAGCGTATTGTCACAAGTGTTTTCCTAACTTATTTGCAGTTCAGTTTTTAATGTTTTATTTTTTTCTGAATTGTTTATTTCTGAGACTTGCGCTAGGGTGATTCGCATTTAAATGGTGAAACTTTGTGTCACCGGTTGTGTATCGCTCGTTATGCGGCCCTGGTGGGATTTAACTTCGTTCAAATATGGGTCTACATCTAACGCCTGGTAAAATTAACATTGATCTCCCCACGCCCCACCCATATACACGATAGCTCACTTTTGATAGGTAGTTCTTCAACCTGTCACATTGGCTCAGTGTTACGAGGGTGTTCCGTAATGCTGTTAATGTCGCGAGTTGTATGTTTCAGCCCGTCAGCGCTTTTAACACATGGAGAAACTGGTCCTAACACAAACCCCCTAGAGAGTGCTGCAACCTATGTCACATGCATTCTCTTTCTCGGAATGAAAACGTAAATGCAAGACATCATAAAAAGCAAACAAAAGAGCGGGACACACCCGTAACCTTGAGGAAAGTCGACCAGCCAACAAACTTGTGAATGAAAAGTGACCTCTATTTGGGGAGTTAACGTGAACCTAACCAGAAAAAGATATAATTCCAATATCCATTAAGATATTTTCATTTGAATCCTTTCAGCTTGAATAAACAACAACTAACACAAAATTCTCCATTTCGTTAGGCGTGATTTCTTTATCAATAATCGAAGACAGCGTTCTTTTTCCACCATCTAATAATTGCCTCCAGAAAGATAAAGGGCTTGTACTCCTACTAAAACTCAAGCGTCTTGCAGCACGGATTTGCACAATCTGAGTTATCTGCCTTGTTTATCGCCAGACACAAAGTTTGCTAATGCGTCTTTGTGTTGATGTTGATTGCGGTAGTTTACGTTCCGCCTGCAAGCCTCAGACGCGAACACGACTGGTCAGAAAGGAATATGGCTGCTTCGGTTGTCTTCCTAAAATAATGTCTTTAATGCGATCGAATTATATTTGTAAAAATCTTTAACAATGACATTAAAAGGACACAATCGAATTATATTAGCAGGAACATTCAACAATGAGATATGATGTAGCAATTGCATTTGAATCTGTTGCAAACGGTCGACTTTACCTGTAACCATTTTGTGAAATGTGTGTAAGATTACGCTTATATTATAATATAATAATATCATTTCAGCATCTGGCGTTTCAATGACCCGTATAGGCGTTTTAACTTCTTTCTGCCGCTAAGTATCGCTGGTAAACAAATGATCGGTTTCCCAGCTAGGGCACGCTCGGTTGCCGGGTATCCTGTGATGTTGTGGAGTCATAAGATATCAGTGAATCCTTCAATTCATCTTCTCCATGGTCGCCCGCTACATCTTGGTGTTTGTGCTTTCATGTTGTTAGCTCTTTTTTTTTTAGCTCTTTTTTTCTGGATTCATTCTCATGTAAGGACCAAATCATTTCAGTTTTGTTTTCCGATGAATGTAAGTATAGGCTTCATTCCAATAGTGTTTTGTAATTTCTTCGTTTCTCGCATGATCTTTTACTTATCTTTTACTTATCTTTTACTTATCTTTTACTTATCTTTTTCTTATCTTTTACCTACTTGTGAAAATATAATTAATAGTACATGTTAACTTCGGCGTTTTCGTTATTATTTCTTTTAGTGTGATGAAAGTAAGGATGCTTCATTGTTCTCTCCTTCTTCTTTTTTTCTTTCTTTCTTTCTTTCTTTCTTTTTTTCTTTCTGTCTTTCTTTCTTTCTTTCTTTCTTTCTTTCTTTCTTTCTTTCTTTCTTTCTTTCTTTCTTTCTTTCTTTCTCTTTCTTTCTTTCTTTCTTTCTTTCTTTCTTTCTTTCTTTCTTTCTTTCTTTCTTTCTTTCTTTCTTTCTTTCTTTCTTTCTTTCTTTCTTCTTTCTTTCTTTCTTTCTTTCTTTTCTTTCTTTCTTTCTTCTTTCTTTCTTTCTTTCTTTCTTTCTTTCTTTCTTTCTTTCTTTCTTTCTTTCTTTCTTTTTCATCTACAGAATGCCTCGCGACACTTTGGTAGAAACACTTCGAATACAAACGACAGATTAGAAAAAAAATTTTGACGACCTAAGGAAACCTGCAAAAGGACAGTAGAAAGTAAATTCAAGGAATCTAAACTGATATGGGATACCAGGGGTTAAAGGATAGCAGACCGGCAGCATAAAGACCACTTCTGAATGCCTTATGTATCAACAGCGACAAGATGAGAACATATACATTTATAGAGAATAGCTAGTGGCAGCCAACGTGCACTGGATCCCAAATTATTCCTCCCCACGTCGCTTAAGGGCAATAGTGGTTTATGATGATGATGATGACGACTACACCTCTTTTTAGGGAGCTAGGTGGTCTCGAGGCATGGTGTCCGCCTCGAGCGCTAGAGTTTCTGGATTCAATCCCCGGTAACGACTGGGATGTTTTCACGTAGTCTTCGACTTCTAGTATTTCCTCCTGGTCCCTGCGTAGTGAGATCGGACGCCCGTGTGCATTGCTGTGGACGTGTAAAAATCACTTGGCAGTTGGAAATCGAACAGACTAGCCTAACGGTGCTGCCTGGGCAAAATGTGGGGTTAAAAATCTACATAAAAGTATTTCAGGATCCTCACCAGTGCTACAGAGCCTGTGAAGTGTGCTGAGCTTCTTCAGACTCAGACGAGTTAGAAAAAGAACGGAGCTACCCGTGTGCCATGATCCGTAATTCAAAACCTCAAACCTCATTTCCCCTCTTACATCAGCTCAGCGTAGTGAGAACAATTCACAGAGATGACGGTATGCTGTTGACCACAAGGGGGAGGCTTTTCTAAATAGGCTTATTTCACAGACAAACCCACAATGATGGAGACAACAGAGATACAGTTAGAGAAGATCTGGCAGCCACCCTTGGAAACAAACATTATGAAGACATCGTCCAGTATGAGGCTGGAAAGTTCTTGAGCAATGCGGAGAACAGGTGGAAGCTGTAGTAAGTGTGGGATTAGCGATTCGTTTTTTTTTCTAGTCTGCCTGCATTTATCTGCCTGTACAACCTACGCTGCCTAGCAGGCTGATGCACCATGCCTGAGGGATGTACGCCATCCAGAAAGATCCTGTGCTGCAGCCTCCCATATTGTCGTGTTGATACTTATTACAAAAGTAGTAGATAGAAATTTAGGTAAGTAGGTCAATCTCCTTAACTGCTTCAGTAGCAAGCAGTTTACCATGCGGTTGATAGTTTTGTAATCTTACAATTGGCGCCTTTCTTTCTTCCTTTTTCTTTCCTTCTTTTTTTCTTTCTTTCTTTCTTACTTTCTTTGTTTATTTGTTTGTTTGTTTGTTTGTTTCTTTCTTTCTTTCTTTTGCTTTCTTTCTCTCACTCTTTCTTCTTTCTTTTGTGTGTGTGTGTGTGTGTGTGAGTGTGTGTGTCAAATCCAGGTCTTATACTAATCCATTCAGCTCTAATTGTTAATCGACGTACTTCTGGCCTAATTAATATCTCTTCTTCTTCTTATTTCGCATTCCACGAATGTAAATTTCGACGGAAAGTTCTGGTCGTTCGTACACTCTGGATCTTAGTCTTTTTAGTCTTTTTCTAGATCTTGAGTGTTGCGTGTACATCTTAGTCTTAACTATTGTATGCAGACTGTTGATTCCTTGCCTCTCAGGCAGACGCACTCCCACTTGGAATGAAGCTCATAATTAGTTGGCTCTCACGACATGCTTGTGGGGAAGGCAGTGGATTTATTCTTGTTTACCCCTCAATAGAGCTTCGGAGCTCACACTTGGGAGAAGAGATATATTATAATTTTAAATGAATTGTGTAAGTAAAAATACAAAAGCATGGATAGCAAATACATACTTTTAAGTATACCTGCAAAATTACACACACAACGCAAACACATAGCAAGGCAAACTCACAGATATAAACACACATACACAAACACACATACACATTTTAACTTTAAATTTTAACTTCAAGTAAGGCAGCATTATTGTTTCAAATTCCTCATATTCTTTCTCGATGCCCAAGTTTGACATTTCATAACCAATGAATACTTTATCCGCGACTCAGTGAGCATGCTACAGAAAATCAAGGCGGGATACATACGGATACTGTAGCTCCAACTGATACAGTAAGCAACGCTTCGCAAAATCACCTTAGTTTTGTCCCTGGAATGCTGGTGTGATAGACAATGAGAGAGCGCACACCCTGGCTGGTAGTGCGACTATAAGGAATGGGCCATATGAGAGACTAAACGCTGTGAGGCTTTCAGTTTCGTGGAAAATGATTTTTCACTGTATAGACTGCATACCCTTGGTGTACCAGTTAGATTCGCGAGGCAGGAAAACCATGCGAGAGACTCCTGTCGTTATATCAGCCAGAACAGAATGGGAGTTGTTAGCCTAAAACAGCTTGAAGACATATTCAGAAGGAGATCGAAGCATTTATGGTCATGCCCGATGTGCGATGAAGATGATCTATGAATGAACAATGACAGTTCGTAGTGCTGAATATTAAACAAGAAAAGATATGAAACCGAGTAAAAGTATATCAGCAAGCTTCACAATATAACGAACACAAACAAAACGAGAACGTTGCGGACAAAGAGCCTTCATCAGCACGTACATAAATAAAATTTACCAAACAGATACACAAAATCACTTAGCTTAGTATCTGGAAGCTGCCAGGTCGATGTCGTGTCAGTAGACTGGCGAGTCACGTGGGACAGGAGAATAAAAAGACCCGGAACTTAAACAAACAGTCACAGATTTGACATGATGCCTTGGGTAAGGGGATGGCTTATATGGTTTCTAAATCAGCCCTGTTCTGTCTGTCCAGACGATAGTGTTTTATTATGATATGAAGGGGTATGGGACACATCATCAACGACCGGATTACCCATTGGCTTGCCAGTAGACGACTTTATCGCCGGTCGGTACAGAATTTGGTGTCTGTCTCCTCTGATCGCATCAACACAGCAAGAGTTCTTTTCAGGGCTTTTTGGTGGCGAGCAATGTTGAGCCATTTTATGTAGCGCAAATAATCACAAGTCACAATTATAACTGAAAGCAATGCATTCGGGAATGCTGACTAAACGTGACGACTGTTTTTTTTTTTTTTTTTTCTTTTTTTCCAAAACAAGGAAGGAAGGCATAGGACACAGCGCATGGCGATGGCAAATGTTTTTTTATGACAGGAAAGAAAAGATTTAATATACAAAATGTGCATGTTTAAAATCCTAGGGTAGTTTTAATTCGCACAAAAAAAGATGATCGTGTGGGCGCTGCCATTCCAAACAAAACCAACCCACGGTTATATGGAACTCAATGCCTTAGATGGTGTCTGTCTAAAGACTAAAAACCTCATAAACACACACACACACACACACATGCACAATGAATTAATTGCACTCGAACTATATAAATACATGCAAGAGCAGGAATTTTTGAGAGAACAAATGAACAGTAAACATCCACCTGACCCTAACAGCAGACTCAACAGAAAGCAAACTACAACAATTTCCCGTCTACAACCAGAACACTGCAGGCTCAACTACCACACTCATAAAATAAAGACTGTACAATCCCCACAGTGTGCCCGTCAAACAGGACCACAAACACCTGAATAAATTCTGTTGACCTGCCCACTCTACCTACAACTTCGAAAAGAAACCTGGCCTTAAAAGCAAAGTGTGCAAAGAAAAATATGGGGAACCATGAAGGACCTGCTATTGACATGCGAGTTCATAGAGGCAATCCACCTGATGGTCTGTTCTGAGCATACGAAACCTAACGCAAAAAAAAAAAAAAAAAATAAAGAAGAAGAAGAGACCATTTAATTGAATTACGTATGAGGGTGATAACGTTTCTCATGCTAAATCATCTTCAAATCTGCCCAGGTCAACTGTTTGTCGAGGTACTACTTCTCACAGCAGTCACTATCTGCGGAATCGCCGGAAACCTGCTGGTAAATTTATGTTACTTACACCCAGGTTATTCGGCGTAGAGTTAACAATGTTTTGTGTTAAAATAATGAATATTACACATTATTGCTGCTTGGAATTTGAAATAATTTTGTGATATTCACATCTGTTTCTTCTTATGTTGACCGTCTGAGCACAATTTCCCAGCTGTTTCAAGCCAAGCCTTCATTTTCATCGCAATCTCTTGTAGGTTACTCCATTTCCTCCACGTATAGTTACATCTCCTTAACTCTGCTATTCCTTCAGTTTTTCCCAGTGTTAAGGATTTTCTAGTTGTGCCGTTATCAACGTTCCTCATTTTCGATCATATCGAGAACCTGTGTCTTGTGCTTACTTCTGTCTTGACAGAAATTTGTTTAACTTACTCAAAAAGCTATGTGTTGGTAATTTAATTGCGATTTTTCTTTTTTTTTTTTACCTAGACATTATTTAATACATGTTTGTTATTTAATTTTGTTTGTTTCTTGTCTACAAAATCACAAGTTAACCAAATGTTTATAGTTTATTGGTAACTGTTTTAGTCTTTTTCTGTGTTTCTTCTTCCGTATGGTATTACTGATTTGATCATGTTTTATATTTTCGTTTCAATACTAGATTTAATATCGTTTGACTTGCATTAATTTCACACACACACACACTCATATATATATTTATATATATATATATACCTGCAAAACACAGTGAAGTCGCCGTGGTAGCGTAGAGACTAAACAAACACTTGTCCTCCGGTATGAAAATATTCCAATCAGCATTAAATCGGATTTATTCCTTTCAAATCGGTCTGGTCTCCTCAAAGGAGTACCAAGAAAATAAAGGCGACCAGCATATCGTTGACCATTTCATCAAGTTCCGACTGGCCTGTAAGAATATATATCTAGCATCATATGTCCCATCCACCAGTGTGTGTGTGTGTGTGTGTGTGTGTTTGTGTGTGTGAGAGAGTTATGGTGTACCTACCCATTTATTGATGCAGTAAACATCTGGCCAGGTGATAGTGTCCACTGTGCTGTACAAGTCCATGAGAACCACCTCAAACATCATCCTGTCGCTGCAAGCCACCTGTGACCTGGTCCTGTGCTGTGCTATCCCGCTCGTAATGGTGGTCAGAATCACAGAGCAGTGGACTCTGGGAAACATGGCTTGTAAGGTGTGGATGTTCATCTTCACCTTCTCACAAGGTACTGTGGTTGTCTTCCTGGTACTCTATATTCTGAAATTCTTTCTGTGTAAACAGAGCAAGGTGAAATAAGATACAGTGTAGCAGGGGAGAGACAGACACATAGGAATACATAGAGGAATGAGAGATATGTGTGGAAATAAAGTAGATAAGAAATAGTAATATTCGAATGCTCCGATGTAAATTCTAGATGATCAGTAATGCAATTATAATATATTTTTCACGTGATTGTATTATTAACATTATTTGTTTACTACTGTTATGGAGTGATCCCTTGGTCAGAGCAGTTGGAATATCAAAACACAATAAATGTCCTTCGAGAAACCGATTACAGAAATCACGTGATGCCTATGAATGTGCATGCAGACATAACTAGATTGCAAGAAAGCAAGTGAACCGGTATGAAGAGAGATGAGCAGAATGTGAGAAACCAAGGAATAACAATAAAAACCCTACACAGAACTGATTCCCCCCAGAGGCCATTACTTTGTAGTGGTGGGGGAACTTCAGAGAGATCTAGTGAGCTATGCCGGCGTGAACGTATGTTCCTGGCAGGGTCAACCAAGCCGGACAGGTCATTGTTGAGGGGCTAGACTCAAGATGGCCTTGCAGTCCTCCAGACTCGGCGGTTGGGCGCAGTGTTGACAGCTCCTTCCTCTGTCAGCATGAACAACATGGGTGAAAGCCTAAAAGAAGCCCATGATGGGAAAACAAGTCTACTGGACGTCAAAACCAAATTAAGAAGTGGGTTCTGGGATGTAAGAGCCATGTTTGAAACGGCCAAAACCGCCCAGTAATTGTCTCATGGATACCAAAGGGAAAGAAAACAAATTTGGAATGTTTTTTCGACTTTGACCAACGTGGTGGTGTGAACTGTAGATTCAGAAAATGGCGCGATTCCTGTTGTCGCAATGTTGGTGGTGCCCTTATGTGATTAAAATTGATCGCGTGGGCAACTGCTGATATGTTGGTCATATCTGCTACCATCAATGATGAACTGCATTTCTAATGTCGGACTGTTTGTGTTAGCACTTCGGATGGGTACCGTATGCTTTTAATTCGTGTGTATGCTAGATATGCTGAGACAGCAGTCTGTCAATCTTTCCACAAGGGATTGTGATAAACATTCTGTGTGTTTTTCGTTGGCACAGGAGCAGAGCAAAGATGGGGTGACCCGTTTGCTATGAAGCTGAAACTAAGACTACCAGACTACTAGACCAGACTTCAAAGAAAGTTCCTATTTAGTCGACTCCTACGACATGCTTTTTTGGGACTATTCTTCTTTTTCCCCGTAGTGTGGACCGGGAACTTACACGGGGAATGAAGGTTCTGCTTTAAGTGTCTATTTTCCTGTCATCTGGGTGTAATTGTGCGTAATCGTGGCTGCAGTACATATATATTATGTGGTGTGTTTTTTCCCCAGGGATATTATGTCCTCCTGTCTTCTGTCATTGAGATGGCGTCCTCATTTATGTCCTAACTGGGCGTGCATCTTGTCCTGTTGTGGAGTTCTTATATGAGTAGGTACTATCAAGATCCCTGATTGGTCTCTGAGTACTAAGGCTGTGTCATCAATACCGCTTTGCACCGCACAGACCTTATTGTTTTTACATTTTGACTGTGGTTAATGTCGAAATTGACATCAGTCGGATTTTAAAATGTGATAAGTTCGAAAAAATAAAATCTCTTCCGTTTTTTTATATTTTATTTTAAAGGCTGTTAGTTTGTCTTTTTTGCCTTTTTACCCTCAAACATCAACCTGCTAAATGAGTAGGAAGAGTAGAGATATCCAACCGTGCTAATAGAGAATACGCCACCTCGGTGTGCAGTTGTTTAGGTTAACTTGGCAGATTTCACTTAAATCGTCAAGTTATATTTACTAGTTGTTATGGTTCCCTCTCTAACATCTGGGAGCCGAGGTAGCCTAGAATCCAGGCGACTCTGACTTGCTGTCTTAAAGGGTTTGAATCCGCATCAAGGGAATTTTTTTTTTTTTTTAATAGCCTTGGCTCCTAAGTCGAGTACCCTAAATTGTGTATCAGACAAACTGCTGGGAAGTAGAGACGACCATCTTGATGTTAACCATATTTAGTGCCGATTGGTCTATTATATGAGTTTAGCATACTGGACAAATCCCACAGGGGGGAAAAACGTACAAAAGACCACCCCCCCCCCCCCCTCCCAAAAAAAGAACCGTCAAATAAGAAACAAATGGATTTAGGTAATAAAGTTGTCACAGATAAACCATAAAACAAACGGTAATGAGAGAGGTTAAAAGATTCCCGTTAATGACATCAAAAAGATCACCCGTGATAGAATCGACTGCATGGATAGACTTGGAGCCCTCTGCGGCATATAACGGCACAAAAAATAACGATTTTGTGTTAAATCAATAGAGTTAAATCCTAATTATTTAGTTTCAAACACGTTTATTCAATTGATCAAGTATAACCTATGAACTTTCAGCTATTGTGTCAGACAACTGCTATAAATTACGGCACATTGAACTATTCAGTTCCTAAGTGCTTGGATCCTTTCTTCATTGTATTTCCCAGATATCAGTTATGTGTGTGGTCAGTTCTCTTTACGCCTGGTGGCACATAAGGCTTCACAGGGAACTTTCCATGCTTTCCTGTCGTGTGCAATCTTCAGTGTAGTTTTCTATGTCAGAGATGTCACACTCAGGTCACTTGCCTTTGTTTTTATTTTGTTTTTGGGCCTCCCTTTTTTTCTCTTTCCCTCTGCATTTATGTATGAATGCATGCATCCATGCAAGCATGAATCGTATGTATGTATGTATGTATGTATGTATGTATGTATGTATGTATGTATGTATGTATGTATGTATGTATGTATGTATGTATGTATGTATGTATGTATGTATGTATGTATGTATGTATGTATGTATGTATGTATGTATGTATGTATGTATGTATGTATGTATGTATGTATGTATGTATGTATGTATGTATGTATGTATGTATGTATGTATGTATGTATGTATGTATGTATGTATGTATGTATGTATGTATGTATGTATGTATGTATGTATGTATGTATGTATGTATGTATGTATGTAT